>CM023481.1:182023382-182153828 GCA_013339685.2 Hyalomma asiaticum | reverse complement strand
ACTGGAGACAAACAGCAGTAATGCGGACATAATAATGTGATCGCGGGCGCGTGTTCCGTGCGGAGAGCGCGTTCAGAGCTGACAACCGGCCGTAGCAGCATTCTATCAATCCTATCCTCACAGGGCGTGCCCGCGACACGCTGCTGCCGCAGTCTTTTATTCTTTTTCTTCCCTCCGCTCCTTTCGTTCTGTGCTTTTTCCTCCTCAACGGCGATTCGTTGCGTTCTTGGGCAGCGCACTTCCATTGTGAAGCCTGCTCGCTACCTCAGTTGCCCGTTGATTTCCCAGCAGCCGCATTATAACTGGGCTTTCATCTCACGGAGCTGCACAATAAGCGGTAATGTTTAAGTTCTATGGGAAGGTAAACGGGGGTCGGAAAAAACCACATTATAGCCGGTCCTGCACTATAAGCAGTTATGTTATAAATGGTCTCTGCTGTATGGTCATTATCAGGGTGAACTAGATTTTACTGTTGGGCAGTAAAGAGCTCCAAACTGGGACTTTTGTTTGTTGGTTCAGGTTTATTTTACCCTCTTTGCCTGTACCCATCCAAAGAACAAGGGAAAAAAAATGTGGTTGGTCCCTCTGTCATAGGAATCTGTATAACACGAAAGTGAAACCCGTCTTCGCGAAGTTGTGGAATGCATAAGTGGCAATCTGGCGAATCGAGGGGTGGGAGATGGCTTGGGTACTGTGAACATGTGGACACGTTAAATCTAGACATCAGAGGCACCTCGACACGGCACAGGGATCCTTGACAGTTGTACACAAGAGAAAGACTTCGAGCAACTCACATTGCTGTGGAAAAACTGAATTGCATGCGCCAGAGCCCTTTGCAAGCCTGCCATACACGAGGATCATCCGCAAATGGTGACGCCTTGAAAGAGAAACCGAACGGGTTGTGAGTGGATCGTTTTGTGAAAACACAGCCCACTGCAACGAAAGGCCAATCATTTGCTTGTCTACGGCCATCTTTGCGATCCTAGAGGCAGTGCATGTCGGAACTCGGCACACCTGGCCACGCAAAACAAATTTTGTAGCGGCCACGTTTGTACTTTGCTCCTGGAACATGCCATCACAGCGACACCACGGCCCTAACTTCCTCGGCGGTCGAGACACATACACTACAGAAGTGCTGACTGCCGGCGCGAATCAGCATGACAATCTGCTTCGCTCTATCGTTCCTAGATGGCGGTACCACTGCAGCGAACCTAAGCGAACCAAGAGTGCAGTGGAAGGGAGGCGATTTAAGAGTAATTTTCCTTGTTAAACACCATTGTTCACTGTATTAAATACCTTTGCTTTAACCAGACGACAATTAATTGTAACTTCTAAAGCGCTATAGTCAACATATAAGGCCCATCTTTTCCCTGTATGAGCGATGTTACCGTGGTGTATCGGTAAAGCCACCCAGTTCTTTTCGTCTAATCCCGGTTGAAGGTAGGTTCGAGTCCGCCTGGGTAGAACTTTCAGAGTAAATGCAAGTTCATTTTTTCAAAGATACACCTCCGTTACAGGAAGTGTGTCACTGATTTCTTGGTGGACCCCAGCACAAAACACTTTGTGTTAAAAATTCAAGTGCTGTCCCCAGTAACATGAAAGCTGCAAGAAGTGTGGAGCAGTTATTCAGTTATTCGCTGGTGTTTCTCTTGTGTTTGTTGTATTTACCTAATCTTTTCTTACCGAAATTCAAGAACGAGAGATACTGCGCTATCACTATCAGTGGCTGAGGGCAGGGGTGGTGGGTCGAGGGCAAGCACGGGTCCGCTCATCCCTTCTGCACAACCCGAGACCTTTCTTTCTTTCTTTCTGTGTTGTCCTTCGCATAAACGCTTATCATGCAGCAGTGTCGTTAGTGGGTCATTCTGCACAACTCAGGAGTTGTCTTTCCTTTATAATTTCTTTTTTTATTTCCTTCTTTTTTTCATTCTTTCTCTATTTCTGTATTGTCATTTGCATAAAACACGCCAGAAATGCATACCATTATTTCTACTTTGGCAGTGTGCATTATGGGCCTCCAGTGTGGTCGAAACAGCGACATCACTCATTTTTGGTTTATGGTATCTGCAGTGTTGGTATAATCTCAAAGTACTAGTCTCTATGAATGTGCATTTGGACAATCTCTTCCCTCATTGCTTTCATGTTTTCGTTGTATTTGTGTTTGTTTGATCCTAGTCATCTCTGCTGTCTGTGCATTCCTGCGTACATAGAACCATGCAAGAATGATTGAAGACACCGTTTTCTATCATGCAGAGGCAAAATAATTACATCTTTTACCATTAGCTTCCCTCTGTAAACCTACTACATTCACTGCTGTTAATAACAGAGACAGTGATCCCTCGTTATAACGAAGTCAATGGGATGGTGAAAAAAATCATTGTACGCGGTAATTCGATATAAGCGATCACTCATTGAAAGCTTAAGAACTCATGCTTAAATTGTGCTACAATTGTAAGGAAGAGAAAACGCAGATGTAGGTGCAAAAAAAAGACAGCCACCAATAATACTAATTACTTCCACAACTGTAGCTGTAGTGACATCAAGAACTGCGAGATTGGGTGATGCGAATGATACCCATGTCATCCGGACATTTCTAATCGCGATCATTGCCGATACCAATCATTTCCTTGGATCGCCATCAACAGTCGCAGGTTGCTGCTGTGCGGTCGAAACTAATCTGGATTGAATTTGATGCGGACGTCAGCCAAATCACGATCTGGGAGCCCAATCAGGATGTGCAGATCACAATTGTCTTTCTCCTGATTGGGCCTCATCGCAATTAAAAAAGACTGTGTAGCAGCGCCTAACCTGCATAGAGCGTAATTTGGATCAGCATTGATCACGATTAAAATTGCTCATGTGACACCAGTGTAATACAGGTCGAGTTCAGCACTGACGTCAACCGAATCTCAAACCGCAGCTTGTGGCCATCTTGATCCTGATCGGGCCTGATCATGATTAAAAGAGACAGTGCAGCAGCATCTAGTCCAGATCGCTGTTTATCGCGATTCAAGTGCCCGTGCTACACCGAGTTAAGTCTGAGTCGTATTCGACTTCTTCACCAGTGATTCTCTGCACTGCCTCACAAAGATAGCTAGAAGTTTGTTCACCATCGTCAGGCACAGCTGCTGGCAGTCTTTCTCTAAATTTTATCAAGAGACTTTGCCTTTCTTTACTGCTTATCAGCAGAACTTCCTGCTATAAAGGCACATTTATGCCCGGAGACTTGCGGAGCCATTTTAACTGTTGTGCACAAAAGCACACATAAGGCATGAAGCACTTCAACACACAATCACATTGCCTGCGGTAGTCCAGCACGGATCCCACCACACACAGTCGGCACTCAACCGACAGCTGGACACGGGTGCCGGTGAGCCAGTGGCTTGGCCAATGTGCACCGACATAACGAGAACTTCAGTTGCTTGGGTGACCTTCAACCAGCGCTAGGCTAGCATTGCTCACACTGTGCAGAGTAGTACGTTTGTCTGTTCCGTCGCACACTATTTGTTGCCGCACTCACTAGCAAGCACCCTCAAACATGGGCGCAGCAGCTAACAAAAGTGGTTGCAGCGGTGTGTGTTCGTTTCAAAATGGTGCCCATCATGTGGGCTGGTTATGGCGACAGGAAGGTTCACCTCTGCACTGCTGCGACGCTGTGGAGCCGCGCGGCCATGCCTTGCTGGTTCGCTCTAAGCGGAACGAGCTATTGACACACTTCGAGTAATGCGGGTTAAAATGCGTGCGTTTGGTTAGGGACCAGAAAAAATTTTGAATAAAGCGATACTGTATTTGGACACACAAGTCATCCTGTCACTTCTTTCTTGGGGTACTTCTAATAAGACAAACACGTTTTCTTCCTTTTCTTCGAGTTGTCTTAAGTGTCTACAACGCGTTGGTTGGTAAATTTGTGGTAATGTATGTAGTGGAAGTTATTTCTTTTTTTCACCCCCTCCCCATCATTCATGCCTCATCATCTCACAGTAGTACAGCGCATATAAATGATGCACAAGTAAGGAGAGGAGACAAACCAGCGCTGAATTACAACTGTAGGTTTATTAATGAGGCAGAGGCTTTATAAATATCAGGGAAACACACAACAATCACACAGTCTGCACACAAGAAGACACACGACCATCACATCTCCAGATAAGTTCACTCTCAATCATGTAAGGTCAAGACTTTACTAACACACACCTGTGCCAGCTTATGGATATGCGCAGCTTCCACCAGCTTACGTGCCCTTTGGTTCATCATCATCATCAGCCTGTCTACGCCCACTGCAGGGCAAAGGCCTCTCCCATGGATCTCCAATTATCCCTGTCCTGTGCTAACTGGGCCCAATTTATCCCCGCAAACTTCCTGATCTCATCTGCCCACCTAACTTTCTGCCGCCCCCTGCTACGCTTGCCTTCTCTAGGAATCCACTCCGTTACCCTTAATGACCAACGGTTGTCTTGTCTTCGCATTACATGGCCCGCCCAGGCCCATTTCTTCTTCTTAATTTCTATTAGTATGTCCCTAACACGCGTTTGTTCCCTAACCCACACCGCTCTCTTCTTGTCCCATAAGGTTACACGTACCATTTTCCGTTCCATAGCTCACTGCGTCGTCCTCAATTTAAGCTGAACCCTCTTAGTTAACCTCCAAGTTTCTGCGCTGTAGGTGAGTACCGGTAAGATGCAGCTGTTATACACTTTCCTCTTCAGAGACAATGGTAAGCTACCATTCATTATCTGAGAATGCTTGCCGAATGCACTCCACCCCATTCTAATCCTCCTAATCACCTCAGCCTCATGATTCGGATCAGGGGTCACTACCTGGCCTAAGTAGACATATTCACTTACTACTTCCAATGCCTCGCCAGCTATCTGAAATCGTTGTACTCGCCCAAGGCTATTGAACATTACTTTAGTTTTCTGCATATTAATTTTCAGGCCCACTGTTATACTTTGCCTGTTAAGGTCAGTAATCATGCTTTGTAATTCATCTCCCGAGTTACTTAGCAAGGCAATGTCATCAGCAAATCGGAGGTTACTGAGGTATTCCCCATCAACCCTTACGCCCACCTGTTCCCAATCCAGCGTTCTAAATACTTCTTGTAAACATGCTGTGAATAACATTGGAGAGATCGAGATTCGTGATCACATTGCCTTGCCTATCTCGTAATGCATACATCTGATTTCTACCTATGCCTAGACGTCTCTTCGCCGCTTTCAGGCTCCTTCCGTTCTTTAGAGCATGCTCAATCCGCTCCATATTATACTTTCGTATGTCGGCAGTCTTACGCTTATTGATTAACTTCGAAAGCTCCGCTAGTTCTATTCTGTCAATTGCATTTGATACTGTCATGCCTTGCCGCTTTCGAATCAAGTCTTTCATCTCCTGGGAAAGTTTGCCAATAATCTCTCTACCGATTGTACCTCCTACTTCTATTGCACATTCCTTGACAATCCGCGTGAGATTATCGCTTACTTCCTGAACGCAATTGTCTGCTTGGTCTGTTAGAGCTGAATATCTGTTTTGCAGCGCTATCTGGAATTCCTCGACTTTCCGTCTTACAGTTAGCTCATTGATCGGCGTCTTTCGTACTAGCTTATTGCGGTCCCTCCTCAAGTCTAGCCCAATTCGAGATCTCACCATCCTGTGGTCACTGCACCTAACTCTGCCCAGCACTTCCACATCCTGCACGACGCCAGGGTTCTCGCATAGTATGTAGTCTATTTCATTTTTATGCTCGCCATTCGGGCTTTTCCACGTCCACTTCCGATTCTCCTGTTTACGGAAGAACGTGTTCATGATACGCAGATTATTCCGCTCGGCGAACTCTACTAATAAGTCCCCTCTGTCATTCCTACAACCCAAGCCATAGTTCCCGACTGCCTTGTCTCCAGCCTGCCTCTTGCCTACCTTAGCATTGAAGTCTCCCATCACAATAGTGTACTGCGTCTTTACTTTAGCCATTGCCGATTCCACATCTTCATAGAAGCGTTCAACTAGCTGGTCGTCATGGCTGGATGTTGGTGCATAGCCCTGTACCACCTTCAATTTGTACCTCTTATTAAGCTTAATTACAAGACCTGCTACCCTCTCGTTAATGCTATAGTATTCTACTATATATTGCCAGCAATGGTCTTGTTGACCAGAAATCCCACTCCTAGTTCTCTTTCGTCTTCTAGGCCATGATAACATAGGATGTGCCCATTTTTCAGCAGTGTAAAGGCTTCACCCGTCCTCCTAACCTCACTGAGCCCTATAACGTCCCATTTAATGCCCGCTAATTCCTCAAACAGTACCTCTAGACTTCCCTCGCTAGATAAAGTTCTTGCGTTAAACGTTGCCAGGGTCAGATTCCAGTGGCGGCCTGTCCGGACCCAGAGATTCTTAGCACCCTCTGCTGCGTCACAGGTCTGACCGCCGCCATGGTCAGTTGCCCTTTGGCCCTTTGGTTACAATGCCTAAAAAGAACTTTCATGTGGTCGAACATTGGAATGCACCCAGACTGCTGGCACTGCTGCCAGTAGGTGTAGGCAAGGCTGTCCTTTAAGGGAGTTGTGATGCTCCTGAAGCCGAACGTGCCGACAGTGCTCTTTCTCTCCCATGTACACTTTATTTTACCGTCATGCAATAAAGTATATGTGGGATTAACTATGCGATTAACTATGCTTCTCATCATCTCACTTGGGTAGTGTGCCAGGCCTCTGCCTAGGCCAGCCTCTTTAGATGTCATTGAACATTATTCTGGCGAGTGGTGTTCTGAGAAATTGCACTGAGGCTTACAAGAGAGCTTTTATCTTTATATTGTAGATGAATGCCAAACTAAGTATGGGAATGCAAATGCCTGGAAATACTGCTGCAAAGTGTTTGACCTTCTGACTGTGGCCGCAGTAAGTCCACCATTATTTTTTCTAATACAATAGTGCAAATACAGGAACCAGAAAATAGATGTATAATCGAAAAATCATACTACAGTAGAATCTTTTTACAAGAGACTTGGTTGCATGAAGCACTTGGTTATAAGGGACATTTGAAGATGATTTGATCTGTTTTGCTATGTTTGCCATGTTAACCATGTTGCATATGGGACATCTTTACAAGGGACACTTTTGTTACTAAGGGCAACTCTTTTAGGTCCCTAGAGTAAATTCTTCACTATTTAGAATATATAGACACAACCCGGACCTTTTCACCTTGTGTATTCGAAGAGCTTACAGGTCATGCAGTCCTCACAAAAGTAGATTGTGCACATCCCCTTGAGAATGAACTAGAAAAGGGGGAGGAGGACATTACAGGGCAGAAAGTGTTGGCAGTTCAAGCTGATGAGCATCTAAGAACACTTGAAGGTATTGCGAGCAACAAGGAGGCTTGTAAAATAAAGTGCTTTACCTGCAGAAGTTGGGAAAGAAACTAATACTCTCTGCACTCACTAAAAAGCAATTTTAAATGTAAGCTACATTATTTCCTGTAGGTACGCCTTGAACACACTTTGGTGATAATAAAGTCATCTAGTCCAGCTCTCCAGTGTTTTTAGAATTTTTGGCTGCAGGAGACCTTGGTTAGAAATGTTTCCTGGATCTTTGAGTGCCTTTCGTCAAGAGCTTTTACTGTATATGTAAAACAAGCTTAAAAAGAGCACGAAAATAGGCATGGTGGGTGCCAAACTCACTTGGTAAGTTATGGGGGGTGTATTGAATTGGTGGCATGTCAGTGATTCTCTCTGTGCTCTCCCGGTGGCAATCTATCCATGCTGCTGCTGCAGCAAAATTTTTACGGCTGTGGGCATATGCAGGGCTGGGCAGAAATACCCGAAAAAGTAATCCAGAATACAGATATCGAAATACAGTTTGGGAGCCTAAAATACAGATACTGAGATACATTTGTAATTGACATAGCGGGATACTTCAGAGGTACTTTTTCAAAAAGATGAGAAAAGTATTCCGGAATACAGATACAGCAGTACTGATACGGAAATACTTTTTTCCATGTCGGCGATGTTCATACTCCGTCAATACAGTTGTTAAGTGCAGCATAATATTTAAAATGTTGCAGTGCATTGAAACTTGCAATTTGTTCATTATTTCATCACAGGAGGTTTTATTACAAAGGAGGCTTACACTGTACATAATTGTTAGTAACGAAATGTGTACGGATAACAGTTACAGTAAAAAAATTAGAATGTATCACAGCAAGAGTAACGCACATAGCACACTGAAATCTACAACCATGCCTACTGTACAATGGGACACCGCTTAAATACAGTACAGCCGGCTCGGCCACATGATGCCAAACTGCCTAATTTCATTGTGGCTAAAGTGACTGGAAAAGCTTCTTCTGCGGAGTTCACAGTAAGGGCCGTTCCATGCGCTATCTGCACACCCATCCCGCACGTGGCGGGACACCTGTCGCCCGCAAGCGGGGGGGGTGAAAGAGCGGAACAGCACCAAATTTCCGCGTGGAAACACGCCATCGGAAACACCTCTCAGCTGATTCCCGGAAAAAAAAAAGTAACGAGATACCTGTGTCCTGCATAGTATTGCGATATGGGCAATACATCATAAATGTATTTCACTACCGAGATACAAATACATTTTTCAAATGTATCTCGATACAGCGATACAGATACTCAAGAGTATCTCTGAAATACTATTGCGATACTCTTGTATCGCGATACAGTAAATCCTCGTTATAACGAAGTTGAAGGGGGAGCCGTAATTACTTCGTTATAGCCATTAGTTCATTATAGCCAATATCCATTTCATCTATGGGAATTTCAAGGGGAATTGCGATTTCTTTGTTATATCCAATAGTTCGTTATATCCGGGTTCGTTATAACGAGGTTCTACTGTACTGCCCAGCCCTGGGCATATGACACCTTCTTTGTGGGTCACAGGAATGATATTTAAGCTTGCATTACCAAGCTGAGAGTCCTAAAAATACCAGTAAAAGTTGACTCCTGCAGTCTTGGGATCAAACTTCAGGTAAAAATGTGATACACTGGCATTACTTATTAGGGCAACTCTGGAGATTTTCCAGTGTCCACTCATCTCAGTGAAATTTTCAATACATATTCTCATTGGTACTGTAATAGTACATGCCGAGCCAGGCAGTTGTAAGTCATTTAGTTTTCCTGAAAATGAATTTAAAATTTTTTTAGCGGATTACCACGTTCTCCACCCTATGTTTTTGATGTCAATACCTTCAACACTGCCTACCGGTGGAGCCGGGCAGTCAAGAGCAGAATGGTGATGCTACAACGCCAAAATCATCGCTGTAAGGTTCAGAAATACTGGGATAACTTGATACATTGTCTGATGACATCGCACTTTCATTTGTCTGGCTCCAGCTTCGTATTTCTGATGGCGGGGAGGCCATTATGTCATCGCATGTGCAGCACGAAGCATCTACCTGCTTTGGTTTTGCTTTAAACACATCGTTCAGTTGGTCATTTAAAATTATTGGTGTTTTTGAGCAAGTTGAACCACCCTGCCTTCTGCAGGACTATCATTGCCATTGGAAAAAAGCGATATCAGAATATGGTGAAAAAAACAGCTGTCCCGGCCGTGGCAGCTGCATTTCGACGGAGGCGAAATGTTGAGGCCCATGTACTGTGCAACATCAATGCACATTAAAGAACCCCAGGTGGTCAAAATTTCCGGAGCCTTCCACGACAACGGCTCTCACAATCTCAGCTGGTTTTGGGATGTAAAACAATCAGTCAATCAATCAATTAATTAATCAAAAAACAGCTGGAGTTCCCCTTTAAATACATGGCCCCTATGGGGCATTGGCCAGTAAATGAAATAGCAATGTTATGCTGAACCACATCAATGAGATTCCACTGTATTATGTACTTGATCTTTAAGGCTGGGGAACAGTACTCCAGATAACTTTGTACATTGCATTTTGAATTTTAAATTGTGTTTCAGATAATTGATGAGCAAGTACTCTGTGTCCATGGTGGGTTGTCACCTCAGATCAAGACACTAGACCAAGTACGAACAATTGAGAGGAATCAGGAGATTCCCCATAAGGGTGCCTTCTGTGATATCCTTTTTTGCCTTTGTTAGAGTACCATTGTATTTTTCTTGTGGGAAAATATTTGCTGAACCACCATTGAAAGATTACTACAGTGATCACCCAGCTTTATAAAGCAGTTTTGTTATGGCCTTACAATTGAGATTACACAAAACTTTACTTGCTTGTTTTCAACCGCAGTCGCACTGGTGAACTTAGGCGAAAGGGCACCGTGTCACTACATGAGAAAGAGAAGCATGCTTTTGAAATTATGGGAATGGTGATGGGTAAGTCAGTAGCACAACAGACTTTTAATTTGAGGCATGTGTCAGCTAAGTAACAACATATTTTTGGCATATAACACATTGCAGGGATGACAGTGACTAGCCTACACATGTGCAATGAAGTAAACAACCAGCCCATGCGGCCATTGCATAGCATGTGCTCTGGCATACCCCTGGCAGCACTGTCTGTAAACTGCCTAAGAGCAGGAATAATTAACTAGCTTGTCCTCCTTTTTTTTGTAGCACAGTGTGTTTTAGTACATATCTATGTTGCTGATAATTAAAATAGCAGTTTAAGAGCACTGCTGGCCAGCTTTGGCTATTTCATTATTTCCTAGCTTTATTTTTTAATTTTTGAACAGTGGTGGTGTCCTGTCACTGTGCCAAGTAGTGCTTTCACTGCATGTTCTGTGCCTTCATCTGATACCTATGAAAGGCGTTGTGCATATTCATTATTGTCCACTAGGTGGTGTTAATCTTGGTTCTTTTAAGCTTCTTGGTTTTAGAAGCGTCGTAGAATTGCTTCGCAGTGAGTGCGCAGAAGGAACCAGCATGAATTTTCTGTCCAACGGGTCAGCACAACTCAAAGGTGGATGAGCGGACGCTGCACATATGGGCATTGCAGAAAGAAAAGGCTTATAGAGTGTTGGCACCAAGGAAATATTCTGGCAGAAGAGGTTGTTGGCTAAAAGAGAGGCTTTGACCTGGGCTTGTCCTGAAAGGTCGCATGCATGGTGCTTGCTTGCCCCCCCCCCCCCCTTCTCTTCTTCTTCTTCTTCTTTTTTTTTTTTTTTTTTTTTTTGTGATGTCCACTGTCTCCAAGCTACTTTGAAGAAAACATTGAGCTAAGATCACTGCTGCTGCTTCCTGTGCCAGATTGCGAAGTTGTGGCACGAAAGTAGGCAGATTTCTTTTCGACTCATGGGTCAGAGTGGGCCACACTAGTTTCAAGTGTGGGTGATAAAACTAAATACTCTGCATAAGGCACGTTGATCCAGATTGTTGATGCACCTCTAAAACCCTTGTGGAAAAGGCAGCTGGCTTATTGCAACTCGCTGCGACAATGAAAATACTTTGTCATGGGCTAGGAGAAGTGTTTCACACAACGAAAAATTCAGGTGACTATCATGAGTGGATGAATGGAGAGCACTACGAAAAATGGTTCACTGAGAAATTACTGCCTCTTTTGTCGCCTGGAAGCGTTATAGTTATGGACAGCTCAACTTATTCTGTGAAGCATAATAAATTGCTTCATATGAGCAGCCTCAAGAAGGGAATAGAGGACTGGCTTTTCTGCATAGGATGTTGGGTATGTCAAAGTCGTATAAAAGCTAACTAATGAAGCTCGTTGAAAGTGCTAACGTAGGTGGAGACCGATATGGAATGAACGGTTGCTGTAGCACCAAGCCACCTCGTGCGCTTGCCACACTGCCGGGGCTAACAAAATGCAGTAGAGCTCGCGTGGGATGATGTCAACAAATAATGTGGTCAGGGAAAACAAGACATTAAGGATCGGAGATGTGGAGTTACTGGTATGGAAGGGACGCAGCAAGTGACTATTGAGAAGTCGAGGAACTATATGCCTTTCCGCCGGCACCCAGCCACAACAGTTGCTAGGGCGCATTGGCCACCCAAGACACGGTCCTCCGACATCTCCGCAAAGTTAGCCTGCACAGGTGGGACTTCTCAGCCGCTGTGTTGTTGTGTTGTGCTGGTGTCAGTCTCTTGATTGTTGCGACACATTTTTGCAACTGGCAAGCAGTCTCTTCTGACGCTAGCATGACGGTGGACCATGCTGTTATGCACCAGGCTGCAGCTTGCGGCTTGGAACCTGCTGTCTGAAGTGTGCTTTTAACTTCCTTAGAGACAGGGTCTGGAGAAATGCCTCTATCGCAGCTGTCCAGCAGAGTAAATGACTGCCCACGGAACGTTCGCGTATGTTTGTAGTATTGCTCGCTTCATTCAAGCTGACACCCATTTTATGGTGCCTGTTTGTACCATAGTGTGTTCCAGTGCTGCTAATATGGGCCTTGATGCATTCGGTTGGTGGGTTTGACTGGTATATGCACCCTCTCGTAATTTCCGTATTAACCCAGTTAAAAGAATGCTACGGTTAGTTTTTTGCAGTTGTGTGGTGCTTACAAGGTATTGTAGAACGGCTTGGCACTGAGAATTTTTGTGACCTGACTGAAGATCTTGCACTGTATTGCAGGATATTGCAACACGGACTTAATTTATTGTTATATGACAACAAAGCAACGAGTAACAAACACAATCAACAGTAGGGGCTTCTAGTGCCCTTTGCACATTGTGCATGCCTAAGCACAACCTGCACAGACAACCTAGAGATCGTCCTAACATGTATGCCCCTTTGTACTGCCCTTCTCTACTCGTGCAGCTACTCCACGCAGGTGGTCTTGGTCATTAAGCAGACCACACTCGACTCTTCCTATTGGAAATGATGCGTCTGTGCATTATTGCACCCTTCGCATTCCAAAAACACTAGTGAGAAGTTTTAAACCCCGATGGCTCTTGCATGAACGGCTCCCCTTTTCGCCATGAGGAAAGGCCAGCAGCACCTCAACGAAGCGCGTGGGGTGTCACATATGCGAAAAAATACAGCAACTGTACAATCTCAGCATGCAACAAGTGCAACCATGGATTCTACAGGTGTCCAAGCATCTCGAGCCGCCCGATCACAATTGATGAGGCTACAGAAAATCCCTCTTGTTGCACAATCTCGCAGCACGGATGTTTGGCCGTTTTATGCCACAGCTGAAAGTGAGCATGGACTAATGCAGTGCTGCACCCAGCTTGTGAGATGGACTGTAGAATTACTGCCCTTAGAAAAAGCATCTTTCATAGAAATTTTGCACTCCTTTCTCATATTGTTGCGACGTCAAGAACTGAGGGCCTAGAACACGGGTCGACAAGAAAAGCAGCAGGTCGCTTTTTTAGTAAAGCCCACTATATGAACTTCTTTCTCTGTGCCTTCACACACAAAAACGCTCGTGCCAACTCTCACAGTCTTCTTCTTCTTCAGAGTACACATGCAGGCGTGGCATTAGTCTCCCTCCGAAAGAAGCATTGTCCCGAAGTGCAACTTAAGCATATGCATGCGATCTACAGCTACACCGGGCAACACGACAAAAAAAACACAAAAAACATACAAAAACGAAAGTTAGTTCAAGTATGGCTTCACCACGTGCACCACTTCGGGCAAGTGTTGCCCAGACGTTGGATCACTTGGTAAAGTTCAAAGTACCATTGCAGCAGTTTTTCAGAAAGCCCACATCAGCGTACGGTATCGAAACCCATACCTTGTCACTGGGAGCATAGAAGACGGTCTGGTGTTGAAGGTTGTACTGTTCTGCGTCCTGGCCTTGCTGATGCGAATGCGTACACGGGCAAGCTGTCGGGCCTCTTAGGCGTGCTGTGTGAACTCAACATTACTAGGTATGTCATCGTCGTGCAGCAGCATGGCATCCAACGTTCTCGTGACTTCGCGACCGTAAACCAAACTAAATGGCGTCAGTCACGTAGTTTCTTGTCACACAGTGTTGTAGGCGAAGGGGACGTATGGTAAAATCTGATCCTAGCTCTTGTGGTCTACGTCGACGTACATGCATAGCATATCCACCATGGTGTTATTAAGGCGCTCGGTCAGTCCATTTGTTTGGGGGGTGGTACGTGGTTGTTTTCCTGTGAGCTGTACCACCGAGTCGCAGAACAGAGTCCGAAACATCTGCAGTGAAGGCTGTTCCTCTATCTCTCATCAGTACTGTGGGAGCACTACGTCCAAGTACGACATTGTCTATGAAGAATTGAGCCACTTCGGCAGCCGTGGCCCGCAGCGCAGCGTAGCCTTAGTCTCCGTGTAGCATGTCATGTAGTCCGTGGCGATGATTATCCATCTGTTCCCTGAAGCAGAAGTTGGAAATGGGCTCAAGAAATTCATCCCAACTTGGGCGAATGGTTTGTCTGGAACCTCGACTGGATGTAGGAGACCTGCTGGCTTGCCGGGGGGTGTTTTGCATCTTTGGCAGTCGACATATATCTGGATGTGATGCCTTACAGCAGCGGGCAGCTTTGGCCAATAGTACTTGCCACGTAGTCGGGACAATGTTGGTGTGTAACCCAGGTGACCTGCGGTGGGTTCACTGTGGCATGCTTCCAGATTTTCTTTTCGCAGTGATGTTGGTATGACGAGCAAGTACGTGTTGCCAATTGGAGAAAAGTTCTTCTAATAGAGCCTACCATTCCGCAGGTAAAATGACAGCAGTCCCCTGGTGTAGAGTCGCGGGACGTCTGTGCACCGGCCTTCCAAAAAATTAATAAGTGTGAGCAGCTCGCGGCCTCGGTGCTGCTGTGAAATAGTGACTGTGTCGACGACTCGCGAAATTGCAGCGTCCACGTCGACGTCATCGGTGCCTGTGGTTTCGATGGATGACCGTGAGAGGCAGTCGGCATCAGTGTGCCTCTTCCTGATTTATAAACAATGGTCATATCAAACTCCTTAAGCCTGAGACTCCAGTGCACCAAATGGCCGGATGGGTCTTTCAAGTTAGTAAGCCAACAAAGGGAATGTGATCGCTGACAACCTTGAATGAACAGCCGTACAGATACGGGCGAAATTTGATAACCACCCATACCATGGCGAAGCATTCATTCTCTGTAGCCGAGTAGTTTTCTTCCGTGTGCAAGAGGGTATGGCTGGCATGTGCGATCACTTTTTTGGACCCTTCTTGCCACTTCACTAGTATGGCGCCCAAGCCAACATTGCTCGCATCGGTATGAAGTGCTGTTGGCGTGTCCTGGTCAAAATGCGCAAGTATCGGAGGCATTTGCAGATGTTGACGTAGTTCACTAAACGCCACTTGCTCGCTTTCACCCCAGACAAAGGGAACAAACATCTCTCATGTAAGGCATGTCAGTGGGGAAGCTATAGGCGAAATGTTCTCAATGAACTGTCGATAATAGGCGCAAAGCCTCAGGAAGCGCCTTACTGCCTTCTTGTCGAATGGAGTTCGGAACTTCGCCACCGCATCTGTTTTGCCTGGGCCAGGTCGTACACTTTCGTGACTTATGACATGGCTGGGGAAGCACAGTTTACTGAAACCGAAGTGGCATTTTTCCGGCTTTAATGTCAGGCCAGCTGAGCGTATGGCTTTGAGAGCGGTGAATAGCCGGCTCAGACACTCCTTGAATGTAGCAGAGAAGATGACGTCGTCTAGGTATGCCAAGCATGTTTGCCACTTCAAGCCTTAGAGCGCAGTGTCCATAATACACTGATAAGTGGCTGGCACTGAGCACAGCCCGAAAGGTAGTACCTTGAATTCGTAAAGACTGTTGGGGGTCACAAAGGCAGTTTTCTCACAATCTCTTTCATCGACCTCTATTTGCCAATACCTGCTTCGTAGGTCCATTGATAAAAATAATGGGCGCACAGCAGCCTGTCCAATGAATGATCTAGCAGCGGATACAAGTCTTTCTTCGTGACATGGTTTAACTTGCGGTAATAGAGAGTTTTAGCAGCGGCGGCTTACCGTACGGTAAGTACGGTAATGCCGTACCGTCGTGGTTGGCACGTAGAAAATTGAGGTTCTGAGGGCTTCACCAGCAAGTTTTATCATTCGACGACGTCTCCGTACTCACCGAGCAACTAGTGCAGGTCTTTCCGATTAAGATAGCCGCGTGCCGACCATGACGGTACGGTATTACCGTCACTACCGTACCAGTAAACCGGGCTGCTAAAACTCTCTATTCTATGCAGAAGCGCAAGGTGCCGTTTTTCTTTTTTTAACCAAGACCATGGGGGATGCTCAGGGACTTTTAGAAGGTTGTATGACGCCATCCTCGAGCGTTTTTGACACTTGCTTTTGAATCTCTTTGCGTTCCGGCGGAGCCACACAATAGGGATTTTGTCGAGTCGGCCTCATGGAATCATCCGCGATTATTCGGTGCTTGGTTAGCGGGGTCTGTTGAACCTTTGACGAAGACAAGAAGCAATCTGTGAACTGATGTATCAGTTTCAATGGGCGTTGCCTCTCACAGGCCGGCAGGGTGGAGCTCACGTCGACAGACAAAGGTGTCGAGGTCGGAATAGCCATTGTTGGATGTTGTACGGCAAGACAATATTTCATTTAGGGTAAGCCGTCGCAATATGCAATTGCGGTGCCCTTCTGGAGGTAGCGGCGTTCCTTACTGAAATTCATCAAGAGGACTTCTGCGTGCCCGTCAGTTATCTTCAGTATGCCTCTTGTGATGGAAACACCATGCGTGAGCAACAGTGCAACAATTTGCTCCGCTATGACATCCCCATGGTATGGCTTCGTGCACGACACAGACACAAGGCAGCAGGATTGCGGTGGAATCGTCGCATCGTCGGCTATTCGCAAACGCTCATGTTGCTCATCAATAGGAGCGCTGACATCTGGACAAGTAGAAAACAGTACCCTTTTTTCTGGAATGTTGATGATTGTGCCGAGATCTTGCAGAAAATCCATCCCCAAGGTGAGCTCTCTGCAGCAATCGGGAATTATCACGGAAGTCGCAGCAAGGCTCGAGTTGTCAGCGCAAGGCTCGAGCAAGGCTCGAGCAAGGCTCGAGCCTTGCGTGGCTCCTGATGAGGTGTATGGCTCCTGATGGGGGTTTCCCGCATAAGGTGGCAAGTACCCCACACCTCCACCAGTGTTGTGACATCCGGAACTGGGGGGCCTAGAGGATGGGTCGACAAGAAAAGCAGCAGGTTGCCTTTTTAGTAGAGCCCACTATATCAACTTCTTTCTCTGCACCTTCACACACAAAAACACTCGTGCCAACTCTGTCTTCTTCATCGGAGTACACATGCAGGCATGGCAATATGGTGGTTTCCTTGAAGCTTTCTGATGACATTTATGAACTAATTGAAAATCGACAATATTTCTTTGGAGAATTGTGCAGCTGTTGCAACAGCTCTCTCATGCCATTTCATGACTTACCATTGGTTTCATCAAGGCAGATGTGCACATGGTTTTAACTTTCAGCCCTCTGTGAGCATTTGCTACAACAGATGTGATCAGGTTTACTGACACAGCAATGTGACTGAACTAAAATTGGTCAGTTCTGACCTGCTTAGTGGGTGCTTTCCCGTTCAAGCTTGGCCTACTTCTAATGTGGAGTGGCCACTATATGCTGAGATAACAGATGTGATATCACTAGTTAGGCTGGTGAATACTTATTTGTCGTTCTAGACATAGCCATTTAAAAAAAAAATAGAAGTGTGCGTATGCACGAAACATCAAGGAGTGCATGTGTTGTCTCCCATTCAGTGTTAGGGTATGTGTGATAACTGTCACGTAATGTGTCACGTGTTTGTGGAAGAGAGCACAATAAGCTTAAAACTTCACAAGCTGTTGCACTCCTTATCTGCACATACATCTTGTGTGGTCTGACCCTGAAGATGTGGAGACCTGGTCAGTAAGTCCACGCGGGGCTGGCTGGCTTTTTGGTGCTAAGGTGACCCATGAGGTAAGAGTTCTGTACATTGGTTTAAATTAACCTCCTTGTGCTTTAGTTTCCAAGAGTACTGTTTTGTGAAACAAAAAAAAAGTACCTAAGCTTTGCCAGAAGGGTGAAGCAATGAATGCAATAGCAATGCATAGTTATATGGAGTAAGACTAGTAGCTTTAAGGCCAGTATGCTGCCACTTTGTGCCACAGAACTGCAGGATCCTATCCGGCGTTGAGCTGCAGCATGTCTAACGCGCAGCTGCACGTTGTTCCTGCTTGTCGAGTGCAGACATGCATGCAAGCATGCTTCTCATGAAGAGCGACTAGCCTTTTGACAGAAGTCTTCAGCCTGCTTTTTGATCGATGTGCTGCTATGCACTAGAAACACTGCCACTGACCCACACAAACAACACCGTGAGAGCATGGCGCCACTGGTGAGAAACATGTAAGCAGTCCTCCTCACTCTCGGCGGCAGGCAGCTCAGAGATTCTGGCACATTGCGAGCTTCAAGTACTGTGTATAATTACCTCACGGCTTGCGCTGTAACTACAGCCGTTTCTATGGCCAAGTTGTCCAAGACCCGCGCGTCTGGGGCCGAAGAGATCACGCGTTCTATTCCTAGTCCGGGCACCTGCCAAGAAATTACCTTTAATCAGGAATTCAATCAATAAACTATTTCCATTGGAGATGAGGAGTACAGGACTAAAAACTAGAGCAGCTTGACGGGGTTCTGACCCCTTCATGACCCCTTCAGGTGGTTATGCTTGGAGATTTTGATTTATATACACGTTTACATATATGGGGCATGACTCTGTTGGCGAAAACCCCATTCAAGTGCCCATATAATATCTATCACAAGAAAGTGATTTATTATTTGTTGAGTTATGAGAAAGCAACAGTCTGCATGGTCCCCAGCATGTCTGACTGGCACTGTAATTTGACATATTGGAAACCTGCATTGGTTGAATTCCTGGCCATGATGGCTGCATTTAGATGGAGGTAGACGGTGAGGGTGAATGCAAAAAAAGCCCATGTACTTTGTTTTATGCACACATAAAAGATCCCCAGGCTGTGAGAATTTATCCACTGTCTGCCACTGCACTGTGCTTAATAATCTTATTGAGTTTCTGGTGCAAAAACCCCAGGATAAGAAAATGTAAAAGAGAAAATAAAAACTTGTCACCATGTCACATACTTGCTTAATTCGTGAAGGAAGCTTTGCTAACTTTGTGTACTGGAATGGGGCATAATTAGTGCAAAAGACACATCGAGAAAAGACAGGAGGCATACACCGCTGTAGCTAAGTGAGGTTGACCAACGTAATGGAAGGATAGATGAGTAGAGAAGGTGGAAGAACAGGGCCCAATGTACTAGAAAGTGACAATATTGAAGAAGGCTGGGGAGCTAGTGCCTCCTGTATTTTGCCTGTGTGTTTTTTGCACTAATTTTGTCCCATTCCAGTATGCACCAACTTCGTTAATATTGCTACTTTCTAGTACATTGTGCCCTGTTCTTCCACCTTCTACTGGTCTATCCTTCCTTCACCTTGGTTAGCCTCATTTAGCGCTTGTGCTGTGTGCTTCCCTGTCTTTTGTCCATGTGTTTTTTGCACTAATTATGTCCCATTCCAGTTTGCTTAATTGGTGCTTTTTGAAGTGCAGTGGCAACTCTTTTACTACCTCCTGGCTTCAAGATAGCTTTGTGGAACAGAGGAATACAGGCTAGAATATTATTGTACACATTCTGCAAATAGCTGTACAAGTGTGAAGTTATTCATAAGCAATATTGTTGTTATCTATTTGGAGTACAGCTTTGGACATGTGTGATTGAGACTGTACTCTCTGTTTGAGCTATTTGAGGACTCTATTCACTATTGCCATAGATAACAGCAGTTCCTCTGTATTTATCTATACACATAGTTTATATCTGTAAATCGACATTGGGTGCACATAGCCAACTAGGGGGGGTGGAGCACTGGTGAACAGAGCCAGGCTGAGGAGAAGCCACGTAAGACATTGCGAAGCTTTGAGCATATGCCTATTTGTTGGGGAAGGTCACAGCATTTCTCTAGTGCTACTTGCACTGCAGATTGTGCTTTATTTCACTACATTACTGTGCCATGGATCAGCCGAAACTGAGTCATAAAAAATGGTACAGTGGAACCCCGGTTTTACATCCTCCGGTTTTACGACGACCCGCATTTTACGACGGATTAGTCCGGTCCCGGCGAAAGCCCCATAGACATAATGGATTAAAAACCTTAATTATACGATGCGATTTTCCTTTTAACCCGCGTTACACGACCATCCATGCGAAGCAGGGTGACCAAACGGCGAAGAAAAGGGAAGTGCCCGCGGCCGTCTTTCGTCGCAGCGGCTCTTTGTCACCCCTCCGCATGCCGAGCGCTTGGGAAACCGGTTCGTTTCGGCTTTCCGCTGCCGTTCGTTCATCTTCCCCTGGCCCTGCCAGCGGCCGCCGGCGCCGCGAGTAGCGGCATAGAGTGGCGCGGTCGTTGTCTTCCCCCATTCTTTTCACCCTTTCCAACGAACCATCTCTCTCCCGCTCCACCGCGATCTCCCTCCTGTGATAACGAAAAGCAAAGAGGCACACACAAAGGCAGACATCGCGGCGACAAGCACGAAGCAGGCGCTAACCCTAACCGTAGCAGACGACGCACGGAGAACCCGCCAGAGAAGGCCACCACGTCGTCACGTGCAGCAGCACCTTCCCCAACTCTTCTCGAGGAGCGCGCGCTTGGCTCAATCGCAGCTTCGCATCCAAGCGCGGGATACTCGAACGCCCCGCGAGCTCCCCAATCATGCGCGAACTATGCTTCCGCCACGCCGCTCCCGCCGACGGCGGTGGAAAAAAAGCGCACCGACCCCCCCCCTTCACGAACAAAACAAAACCAAAATGGCGCCGGTCGGTTGAAGGGCGCGTGAACGGCGCTCGCTTGAAGTTGTGCTGTTTCGGAGCGTGTTTGAGCGGCACAGAAGCTGCCGCTGCTCGTAATATATTTGATATGAAGTAGTTTTAGGACGAATTAGGCGCTGAATATAACAGGAGGGATAGTTTATGACACATACAGTGCAAATACAGTAGACTCGCGATAATTCAAACTCTGATAATTCGTACTTTCGGTTAATTCATACAAAATTCAAAGTTTTGGTTGGCCCGCTATGCTTTCAATGTATTTAAAAGCCGCTTAATTCAAACTTCGTCATTCGGTTAATTCGTACTTTCTGCCTGTCCATACCGGAAAATTTCTGCTGATTTGCCAGCAATATGTGGAAATGTGCGTGCTTATGATTACCATAATAGTCTAAAATTGAAAAATAAGCGCCTTAAAGCTTCAAGGGAAAAGGTTTTGCCGCACAATCGTTTCTCAGCATACCGCGCCGCGGTGGGAAAAAACGAAAAAAAAAAAGAAACGGCCCGGTGGGTACGAAGCTGGCTTGCGGCTTATCTCCGCTTTTCCGGCGTGCCAGTGGCGCCGGCCGACTCCGAAGCACGTGACCTGCCCACAGAACACGTAGAGACGTGCCTGCCTGTCTTACGTGCTGCGCATTTTTCGACCGACCATGTCACCACGAGGAAAGTATCGGACACTACCCCTAAAAGAGAAATTGGCCGCAATCCAAGAAGTCGACGCTGGAGTAAAGAAGACTGAAGTGGCACTGAAGTATGGAATCACCAAGAGTACTCTCACAACCATTTTGAAAGCCAAGGACAAGCTGCAGAATAACGCGAGCCGCTTCGCTCCCGATCGGAAAAGGCTTAGGGAAGCTGCGTACCCGGATCTCGAAAACGCCGTGCTTCTTTGGCTCAAGCGCGCACGGAGCTCCAATTTACCGATAAATGGGCCAATCCTACGAGAGAAAGCTGATGAACTTTCCTCGCACTTTGGAATTGAAGGTTTCAAGTGCAGCGATGGCTGGATTTCTCGGTTCAAGGAACGCCACGGTCTGTGCTTCAAAACAGTGAGCGGTGAAGCGGCAGTGGTCGATGAAGCTGTTTCTTCTGACTGGCGGCAGACTAGACTCCAAAGCCTGCTGCTTGAATACTCCCCGGCTGATATATACAACGCCGACGAGACGGGGCTGTTTTTTAAGTGCCTGCCCGATCAAACCTTGTGTCGCAAGGGAGAGCGTTGCACTGGCGGAAAGCTCAGCAAAGAACGGTTAACCGTCATGGTTTGCGCCAATATGGACGGAAGTCACAAGCCAGAACTCTTCGTTGTGGGCAAGTCAAAGCGTCCCAGGTGCTTTAAGGGCGTCCGAACACTCCCAATTGCATATGACGGAAACACGCGAGCCTGGATGACGCAAGCTTTGTTCGAGAGTTGGCTCCGCAAACTGGATGGGCAAATCAAGCAAGCGAAAAGGAAAATTCTGCTCATTGTTGATAACTGCCCTGCACATGGCGACGTGGAGGGGCTGGAAGCAATTCGCCTCGAATTTCTGCCTCCTAACACTACAGCTGTCCTCCAGCCCCTGGATCAAGGGGTAATCAAATGCTTGAAGCTTAATTACCGGAAAACACTGCTAAAGAGAATGCTGATATGTATGGACAATTCCATGCCTTACAGCGTCACACTCCTCTCGTCGTTGGGGATGCTCGCCGACGCATGGGACGCTGTCACGTCTACAACAATAAGGAACTGCTTCCAGCATGCATTCCGCATACCTGGCTGCAGCTTTGCCGCTTCACCTGACTGCCTGCAGACTGAGGATGACGACGAAAGCCAAGTGCTGTCTGCTCTAAAAGCGCACAACATAGCTGCCGACCTCGACGATTATGCAGGTACTGATGATAACCTGTGTGTGTGCAGGGAGGACACACTCGAGGACTTGATGGCAGAGGTGCTGCCAGCACAAAACAGCAGTGAAAGGGAAGAAGACCAGAAGTGGAAAATGTGACAACTGCACAAGCCTTCCACTACATTGCTAAAGTGAGAAAATTTCTGACAGCAACACAAAACTCTCAGAATCAACTGGCTGCACTTACTGGCATCGAGAGCTTTGTGCTAAATGCGCATGTGGCAAATAAGCAGTTGACCATCCATGATTTTTTTAAAGGGCCTGGTCAGCAGTAGATAGTCAATAAACTTGTTGACTTTACACGCACAGCTTTCTGTTTTTGTGTAGTAAGAATCTAGAAATGCTTAAAAGTGTGAATATAGATGTATAATCATAATTTGTGCTGTCGCCTTACCCAGAGTCGCATATATGAGAACTTCCGATAATTCAAACAGCCTGATAATTCAAACAAAATCCAGGGGTCCCTTCGAGTTTGAATTAATGAGAGTCTACTGTATGCAGTTTTCCAAAAAGCGTGTTTTTCGCAACTTTTCGACTTTCAAAGGCCGCGTCCACCTCTTAAGTGTGTGCCATGTTTTGCTACGGCTGTGCGAATCACACCAGCAGATTGCGGCGCACTCAAGGGCATAAATTTTTCTGTTCGGATTTTACGACGCCCGCATTTTACGACGCTTTTTTGCGGTCCCGAGAACGTCGTATAATCAGGGTTTCACTGTACCTCTATTGGGTGCCTTTAAACTGACTGGATGGAATCTTGTGCCACATTATCATGCAATGGCTTGGCCCTCTGCCTTATGGTAGCACAGTTAGCTCTCCTGCCTGCTGGCTCACGTGTGGCTGATTGTAGGGACCTAACCAAGCTACAAGTAAGGACTTAAGCCGGCACTGGTAAACTGTGGTACAACATTTATATTTTTGGTTTTCATTGAAGGTGTGCTTCAGAAAGTGTTCTTTTGTGATAGTTTTGCATACATTACTAGCTAATTTTTGTTTTATTGTGATTTGCAGTGCGGAATGCTATTGCTCTAGAAAGATTGAGTTATACTCCCACTGTGATACTTCCTAGATATAATGTACCATGGATTTAACACAATGCAACCAGAACTAGGCAGCATAGTCTCAGTTCATTCGATAAAGGCTGTACAAGTGCTATTTATTAACTGTACAATTTTTACCTTGTTTGTACAATGTCTGATATTCTTCAGTTCATGCACCTCAACAACTTGAAGCTGATATGCAGGGCGCATCAGCTGGTACATGAAGGTGAGCACCTGATGATGCATTTTTGTTCTGTTGGTTTATTTCGTGCATTTCTAGTTAATAAGTACCTATTTTTTGGTTGCAGGCTACAAATACATGTTTGATGACAAGCTGGTGACAGTCTGGTCAGCACCAAACTACTGTTACCGATGTGGTAACATTGCTGCTGTTCTGGCCTTCTCGGACGTTTACTCTCGAACCGCAAAGTTATACCATGCAGTGCCAGACTCGGAGCGTGTGATACCACCCCGGAACACGACACCATACTTCTTGTAGCACGGCTTGTGATTTTGCTGCACCCTTCTGTTTGGTCGTTGATCTGCTGTGCCACATGCTGGGCTCATCCACAGGCAGCCTGTGAAGCAGTGAGATGCCAAGTAAATGGGGGGGCACTCCATCAGTTCAGTGGAATGGATGGACAATTGGTCCTGTTGCCTGCCCTAAATGTACCTCGCACAGAGAAATTGGAGACATTTTTTTTTTTCGTTCTCCACTAATTGTTTACATAAAAATGTCTTTTTAAAGGTCAATGCGCATATAAATCGTCACTTGTTTTGGCATTGTCACAAGATGGCTGAGGCTGTTATAACAGAAGTGCGAGTCATTTGAGGCAAGTTCGTTTTATGATATTTGGCATGTCAGCATGTGACGAAGCTTTAGTGTTTGGCCATTCTTTTGTGGTTAGATGTCCGGAGGCCCAGTCGCTGCAGTTAAACAATGCACATATTTCATTGAATAGTCAGCTTCTTCATGGTGCCCATTTCACGTTGTTTTTTAGTAGTCAGTATGTGTGCAGTTATACGAAGCAGACACACAGTAAAGAATCACTTTTTTTTTTAGTTCTAAAGATTTAGATTTCATGTATTCCTATCCCTGAACATTTTTTGTTGGGATGTGACTGCATAACAGAATGCTGTTAAATTTGCATCAGTTTTGTTGAAAATTATTGTAGATGTACATTACATACGTTTACTCTTTTGGAAGTAGGTGAAACCATAGTTAGTTGTATTTAAGATTAGGTCTTCAGTATATTAAAAAAAATGTCATGATGATGCAAGAAGGACAATATTCTGATTTTCCTTATGCCCAGTATTTTTATGTGAATGCATTGTGTACCTGGTTGCAGGGACTGCCAATAATTGCTCATTACTTAAAATGGCACTTAGAAGAGTTTGTCAGCTTCTTGGGCAAATTTTAGACGTGTTTGTTTCTTGGTCAGGCTTGCTTGCTGTAGACCTCCTGTTTTTGGTGGCTTGATGGCCGGAATGAGCAGCGTGTTTAAAAGTGGCATTTTGATAGTCCTTGGTTTAGGTGTAAAGTGGTACAATAAACAGGTGTTTCAAGCCCTGTTTTCTTGCTTTGAGAGTTCAAACATTGTTACTCATACAATTCATATTGTCTAATGCTAGTAGCTTGAAACTGCTTTATATGGGTGTTTGTGGGAGTAGAAGAAAGCTGCAGAAGCACCAAGAGGCAATTTTCAGCCTTGTCTAATATAGTACCTGTTGTTGCTAATAGGGCATGAATCCCCTACATTGAATGGGCTCTGCAATGCATTGAAAGGTAAACATTTAGAAAACTAGCGAGTCAGTTAAAGCATTCTTCTAAATCTGCATTTACTAATTTTACTCTAATATGTTAACAGTGGCAAAGGTTCCTTCTTTTTCACTGTGTGTTGAAACTCTTGTGCCCATACACAAGTTTGATGCAAAGGATTCTGATATGTGCCACTTCTCGAAACTTGCGAAGTTCATCCTGGCTCTCTTGGAATGGTGTGGTCTTACCTGAAATGGGCTCTGACACATTTTCACATGTTACCCTCAAATGAACTCTCAAAAGGAGCTTATCGCATGACAAATCACTTTTAATAAGAATACATTTTATGGTGTTTCTGAGGATAGACACATATTTTTATGTATTGAGCTCGAAGCAAGCAACTGCACGAAGCATTACTCGGGATGTTTTCACGATCATGAAATCAGCCTATGCTAGTTCGCCCTCAGACTAAGTAGTCTGTTGTCTCAGGTGCAAAGGAGCAGGTGATTTCCAGCTGTGTTAGAAAGAAAACTGCAAATTCCTTGCTGCATATACAGCATAATTATAATTGGCTCACATGTCTACAGAGGCCTTGAGAACTAATCAGAAATTTTTTTATTGTTCAAAAAGCGTTGCAGTCCCTCATTAATGATAAGAATTTATCCCTTGCCATGAAAAAGCTGGATTTTCCTGTAATTTTCTGGCAAAAATGGCGAAAGACAAGCTCAGCTGTTGATATCGTTGGGCTAGTTGCTTCAGCATGGCTCTGCACTGACACAAGACAAGCTGTACGTTGAGACACAAGCAAAGGGCCTTGTTTCAGTCTCAGCATGTTTTCTCTCTCATCTCTGGTGGGATTGTACAGACAAACTGGTTTTATATCAATGCTTCATCATTCTTCTGGTAGCAGCACAAGCAGAAAGTAAAACGTGGGCAACTAGTGTAGTAATTTTGCAATTATTGGTCATTATTCATTATAGTAACATGGCATGGGAGGGGTTAACAAAATGTTTACTGTCCCTGTGTTCAAGATGCTCTCGTGTGCGTGTGTGTGTGTGAGAGAGAGAGAGAGAGATGGGAACATCTGCATTTATTGGCAATACATGCACATGTGAACAGTAGACAATGAGACTAGCAGGTAATCATTCAGAAGACATTGCTACAAAATAGCACTGCTCAAAGGTTGTTGCAAAGGCATCATTTTTAGCCTGTAATGACAAAGCATGTAGCCCTACACCACTTGAGGACCAGTTTGGTCAACTCTGGAAATATTAAAATGAGCTCCTTAATTTGTTTTTGTTGTTTGGTGATGTAAAAGTTGCTTTGGGTTGTAGTTTGTTTCTGTGCTCATTAGAATGATTTTGAGCGATGCAGACTTACCATTCAAAGGAATGTCCGAAGCCTGACTTGCTTACACTGGAAATATGCGATGAAATTTTCAGAGGTTTTTTTTTTGTTTTACCTGTTGTACCATTTATAAAGAGTGGGAGTGATATATTTACTGGAATGAATAGCTAAGGTTTCATGCAACTCCAGCCCATTCCGTGATGAACTTAAGGACTTCTTACATTCTGCACTGTATGATAGCTGCAAATGGAAGATTGTAACTAGGATTGCTGCATTGCTTCCCAACTGAAGTGTACTTCTTATGCTGACTCTGTTGCTAAGTGCAGTCACGAAGTAAATAAGTGATCAGAGAGAGTGTCGTGACAACCGTTAAGTCCTGCCAAACAATAAAGAGGAACAGCATCCATTGGGATGCAAGTGGTCTACATAAGCCAGTAGTCATGCAACATGATTGACTAGGGGCGTGCAGCACTTAAAAAATTGGGTGGGGCTCCCGCCAGTTTCTCTTATGGTGGGTGTGCCCTTGGCATACGCTATGCATGCATGCAGCCTGCCTAAAGCCCCTTGATCTTGGAAAGTAACCACTCTCCTCCACACGCGCGCTTTCCGCCTCAATCCACCTCGGATTTCTTCCCTCCCCGCGCCGGAGCGGTGCGCACGGCCCGCTGAACCCTCCAGTGGCGCGTTGCAACCGCATTGAGATGTATTGCGTGCGCTTGTTCGGCCCTTTGAAGCGCCAAATTGGAATTTATCCCTTGTGAAACTGGCGTGAGGATAGTATGCTTCCAGTATAACTTCGTGACAAATGTTTTTATTTCGGGACGCTTCAGTTAAAACAAGCGAGAGCGCACCGAAAAAAATGCCGCCCGCATCTTCCCACGGGGGGAACTCGAGTACATACGTACAGAGTGGTGGGGGTATCGCGTGAATGTTGCGTAATTGGGTATGGTTTGGGAATGCTTAATTGTTATTTCGTCTATATTATTCTTATTGATGCGAGTCAAGAAAAGCGTCAAGTCAAGCGAAAGCCAAGTAAAGACGCCCTTGACTGAATTCCGAACGCGCGCTCCGCCGCTTATATAGACCTTTCCGATAGAGCCCTCCTGGGCGCCGCCATGAAGTGCCGCTAGCGACGTCTAGCGGTGGCGCCATCTTGGGCTGTTTGCTCGCCGGGCTCTCCGTGCGGGCGCGTGCATTCGTTATGTGTGTTTCAGCAAGATCTTGCTTTCGTTCTTTGTAAACATCAAGGAATCGTTAGGTAGGTTCATTTGTGAGTATGTGGAATCTGGCTGATTAGCAGGACAGTTGCCATCGGCATTGTTTCGCGTGTTATTGCGCGGGCAAAGGCGGGATCAGCGGGGCCGGTCGGTAGCAGTAAAACTGGGAAACCGGGAACATTGTCGCCTCTTTGAGTTATGTTGTAAGATTACTCGTCTCATAATAAAAATACTGTTGCTTTTGCTAACAATGGTGCCACTCATTAAGGCGAGAGCCTTAAAGGGCCCCCAAAACCACCCCCGACAATTTTTTGGACATTTCAAGTTAACACGCGCATCAAGTTGAAACTGCCGTCACGATGAACGATGTCAAATGCGGCAGCGCTACGCGCCGCGGCCGCGCCACAAACTCGAAAAACATTCCCGTGCGCCTCGCCGGCCATTTCCGGCATGCCAAAGTTAGCCGTGACGACATTGTGGTTTTTGGTGACGTCAGAAGAGTCCGAGCTACGCTGATTGGTCGAAGAAGAACGTCGACTTCCGGTTAGTCTGCTAGCAAACGCACGCGCTCCCTCCCTGTTTGTTTTCCTCGTCGTGTTGTGTTCGCGTGTGAATTCGCAAATGCACTACGCTACGCAAGTGAGGTACAGCCGACTAGAAACTGCAGCAACTGTCAGAACACGACGGATAGCGCTAACAGAGAGCGTTGGCACAGCACCAACAAAACACTTGCACGAGCGCAGGAGCCCGGCGGAGGCGCGTCAACCGGATGCGCGTCATCGGCGATGTATGTCACGTGACATTCGGAGGAGCACTCGGCGAGGAGGTGGCACCGGGAAGCGGCCGGTGGGTGCAGGAGAGAGCGAAACAAGCAAGCGCCGCGTTTTGATAATCAAACGCGTGTAACTCGGCTATTTCGGCACCGTTTCGAAAAATTCTTGCGGCTACGTGTTTGTTGCGGACACCGGCACAAAAGCAACACCGCAACTAAATTTCGACCCCTTGGTGGTTTAGGGGCCCTTTAATGCCTCAATTAGAGTAACCTTATGTTTCACTCACCTTAAGAGGGTGGTTCCAAAATTATGGAAAATTATCACAAGAAACGATGCCTTGAGAAATAAATGACTAATCACGTAACATGATATATCAAAGGAACCCTTAATTTAACGCGGACATGACTCGGGCATAATCAGCATGATAGCCAGGATTTAAGTCATGCTCATGACTATAACTATGAAAGTGAGCACGTCCAGAAATAAACGATTGAAAATTGCTAACTAGTGTTTGTAAGTCACACAAGGTATGTTAGACTGGTTACGATAATGAGAGTGCACCGTGATAATTACCAAATCATGATTAAAGAATGACCTGAATTTGCAAAGCATGTTATTAATGACACATACAAGGAAAAGCTTGAAACTGTAAGGAGGAGGTCGAGATGGGTGCCAAACGAAAGGTGAATCTCGAAGGATCTGATATTGGTCATAGTTACGTTCATGACATGATATGATGTTCTCATGCTGTGATATGAGCATGACTCTGGAAACATAATACTATTGGAAGTGGATCGATATGGGTGTCAAACAAAAGGTGCATGTCGAAGAATGTAATATTGGTCGTAGTTACGCTCATGACATGACATGATGTGCTCAGGTCATGCTATGACATGAGCATGACTGCAAACATAAAAGACCACTGGAAGGGGACCGATATGGGTGTCAAACAAAAGGTGCATGTCGAAGAATGTAATATTGGTCATAGTCACGTTCATGACATGATGTGCTCAGGTCGTGCTATGACATGAGCATGACTCTGCAAACATAAGACCACTGGCTCCCACGGTGCGTGAGACCTGGATTTTTCTTTTTTTTTTGCCCTAATTGGGTTTCCCATTTATCGCACTCATGGTCAAGAAGTAATCATTCGGCTCCGTTCTCGCAGCCTAGTTCATTATGGACTTCCGTCGAGCTCTCCACTTTTTTTTTTTCTTTTGAAGGAAGCGTTCGCGTCACATAAGGTGCTGAAGCACGTTTGCCGTTCAGCAAAACATGCCCACCTGGTTTGCACTGCACAGGCCGGAGGTATACAGCAGCAAGGACAAGAGCAACAAAAAAAAGAAAAAGGGATGTCCGTACTAAAACCCCTTGCTTTGGTAGTACCGTGAAACGCGTTTAGCTCTCATGGTTGAAGCTAATCGAGTAGGGAGAGAATGAAAGAAGAAATCTGGGACATTGGCACCATATGCTAAGAACGGCACTGACGGGTTGAGGGGGTGTTGGCGACATTAGCGTTAGACCACTTGGGAACATGAGCGGTGCGGCGTTTTGGCACGAGTACGTCAGTGAGTGCCAAAACGTGCAACGTGTGCTTGCTGCGCAGCTGTTTACGTGCAGCGTTTCTTCTGGCTGTACGTGCAACCGTAAACAATGTGGTGATGCCCTGTCGATAGAATGTTCTTAAAGGGGCCCTGCGACACAAATTGAGTAGGCCGTTTTTATCACTGATTCTAGAACTGTTGCACGCGGGGATGTCGCAGCGAGAGTAGAAACGCCGAAAGCAGAGTGCTTATAATTTTATTTCAGCGAACAAACCGCCCAAAAGCGCCTTCTGTTTGAACTGAGGCGACACATAACGGAGATTTTTGTTACAGGAAGTGACATAGAGTGACGACATAGGAGGGGCCAAACCGGGCGTTCTGATTGGCTTGACGCTCCAAGGTGCTTGTTACACACGTGTGGTGTCTGTTTGATCACGCTATTCAGTACCTAAATGTACCAAAAATAGTTTTTATGCTTCGTAAGATAGAAAGTATCTGACATTACTTGCAAAACGACACCAGGTGTGTTGACGGCCGGACGCTATCTGCGCGCGCGCGCTCTGCTCCCGGCGTCTTCCGGTGTCGCTCTATAAGACGCGCGTTGTTATTGGACGCCTCCACTGACGTCAGCGGGAGAGCGAAATACAAAAGGAAATGTTGGTTTCATGCTGTCTGCTCGTGTTTTGAACTTCGAAGGCTAATAACTCCAGTTCTAGACCACCGATTTGCATAATTCTTTTTGCGTTCATCTCAGCATCAGATCCTACACCCACTGCAGTACTGCAGACGGCAGTTGAAAAAGTGTCGCAGGGCCCCTTTAAAGGACATTTTAAATCGCTGTAGTGAGCGAAAAACAGCGCGCGCACCGTGCAAGCACGGCAAAACGTATGGGCGGCTCGGCGCAGCAGCCCAACGAAGGGGGGCGTGGCACGGAGAGCTCTCCCGCGCTCTAGCAGACGACAAAAACAGGATCCTGCTCGCCGGTGCGAGAGTTCGAGGGAGAGGAGTACGGGGGAGAGGTCTGCACCCCCACTGCGCATGCTCGGCTTGCTGAACGCCCGGTGGGCCGGCACGAGACGAGCCGAGCATGCGCAGAAGGGATGTGGACGGCGCCGCTGAAGCGCGATTAATGGCGTTTTTCACTGGCAGATTCGGAGCAGGTTTTTTTGCTCCGCCGCGACGAATCCGTGTTTCACTGGTCGAGCGGGAGCGGGTTGGTGCGTTTCACTGGCCTATTCGGAGCAACTCAAACCGCGCCAGAGCGCTCCGGCGCCGAGGCACGGATTCAGACAGATTCGGGCGGAAGCGGGCCGCGTCCTCGCGTCACTTCCGTCTTGCCTGTCAAAATGGCTGCGTTCGTTGCGGGTGTGGAGCTGGAGTGTACAAGAAAGTGTAGCTTCCGTTTAGCGACGACAGCAGGACAAGCAGAAGCTTTTCCAGCTCAGAAGACAGTGATTACGACGTGCTGTACGTGCGCCGTACGTGTGGCGTCGCGCCGCTGGCCACCGTTTGGTTCTCCCCGACGCTCGAATAGGTGTGATGCAGGCTGCATTTGCCGGTATGGCGTGTAATATATTGACTGTGATTGGGTTGTGAAATGAAATAGCTTACAAATGAGTGTAAGTATGTTTAAAGTGGAACGCAGCACCTGTTTTCAAAACATTCGATAGATCTGAAGCCGCGGTACGAAAGGTAAACAGTGGCACTGGCCGTTTCACCGATGTGGCTCGCTTCGTTTCCATCGCTGCGCACCACACCGATGTTTCAAAACCGATTGGATGTGTTAACGCCTGACATGTGAGTACAAACGTTTATCGTGTTCGCAAAAGTAAGCGCTTCATTGCGAGTTCGCGGTTCGTTGCGAACGACGACGGAATAGAAGCGGCGTCGTTAAGCCTACCCTCGGAGTCGTCGTTGACGTAAGACTGTTTGGATGTGCTTGTCGCTCGCGAAGGCACAGCTTTATCGAGAGTGTTCTTCAATGGTGTTATAGAGCGGGGATGTGCAAAACTCTTTATTTTCTACTTGTTGATGAAGACACGAACTCTTGCGAGCGCGTATGCCAAGGTGCAAAATGCGGCCGAGCCTGCGTCCCTCCGTGCTCATCGTTCCCCTCCCACCCATCGTACGCTTCATGCCGGAGCTTACGGCACCGAACGCAGAATCGTACCGTGTATTTAGCGCTTAGTGCCCTCTCTGAGTAATAAAGCTTGAGCACAGAATGCGTGAATTGAATGTAAACAACTCAGAAACTGCTGCAGTCAAAATGTGCCCGGGGAAGGCGTCTCTGGTTGCCACGGAAACGCACGGAGCGGAAGTGGGGTATGTATGACGTGCTGAACTGACTTCCTGTATACTCGCTCGCGGAGCATTCTCGCACTCCACTGGCAGATTCGGATTCGTGAAATCCGAGCGCTTCCTCCGGGATTTCGGTGACTGCTCCGGATCCGCCAGTGAAAAACGCCATAAGAAATGCTCCGCATTTAAAAAATGAGTACCTACCAGTGGCTGCGCGGTTTGCCTCTCCGTCGTCCGTGGGGCTCGCGGTACGGTAACGCATACAATGCATGCAGCGTAGAACATACAGGAGAAAGTGTTGCATGTAAGTGGCAGATTAAATATCTAACGAAGAAAAATAGTTTATTTAAAGTGAATTTTCCCGCACAGGCGGGCCGAATGCCTTTGTATCAAGGCCACTGTGGAAAACACATGTGTTTTCGAAAGAGCCTATACAGAACTCACGTGCCAATACTTTATCGTGGTTAAATGCGAGCGCAGCACGCACGCACATACCAACACATGCGCACACGCACATATATATACATACACGCGCGGGAACACGCACACATGAGCATTCGCGCACGATTGCACGTACGCGCGCATACGAACGCACGGGTGCACGTACACATACGCAGACACACACTCAAAAATACACACACGCGCATGCACATGCGATCACATGCGCGCACGTACTCGCACATGCATACTGTGCACAAATGCAAATACATACACACGGGCGAACACGGACACGCGCACACAATACACACACGTGCGAACACGCAAAAATACGCACGCAAGCACATACGACCACGCGCACACGCGGACACGTACGACACATGCATGTATCATACATGCACACGCATATCCACACACATGCGACTAGCACATATACACATGCATTATCCACACACATGCGACAAGCACATGCATACACACGCATATATCAACACACATGCGACAAGCACATACGTACACACGCTCGCACATAGATACATACATACGCACGTGCACAGATGCCACCACGCGCAAATACATGCATACATAGATACACACACACAACACACATACATACGCACACACACACACAATAAAAGCACGCGCATACATACATTATACACGCGCGAACGCGCACGCACGGACACATACATGCGAACATGTACACACAAACACACGCACATATACATGCACACATGACGTGCGCGAACACGCGCACACATACAGACGCGTTCACACACGCTATCGCAAGCTCACACATATACACACGCACAAACACGAGCGCACACGCGCACAATTACGAAGCAGGAGTTGCAGGCCGTTAACTTATGAATTACATCATATGAAAACTAGCGCACGCACGAGAACACAGTCCAATGCACGAAGTCAACAAAACATATAGGCGTTCTCTACTGTACTGAACGAAGAGTCCGGGTATGCAAGGTACATTGAAATTTCCATGCAACTTCACCAGCGTCTTCAGGAAAACTGTAACAGTCAACTCGCACGGAACTGTGTGCTTAGAAGGGGGACATGCTTTTCCCCGATGTTTTGGAGCTACTGCTTCCGGCGCACAATATTCAGTTGTCCTCGGAGGATCGATAATCATGCTAGCCCTTTCTCTGCCTTACTGCTGCATTGAAACAAATGGAAGCAAGAGATTTCCACAGCAAACGAAGTTCACACCGTCACAGAAAGGCGGAAACACTTGTGAAACGCACCTTAGGAGCCGCAGGGCGACCACCGCTGGGCAGGCGCATGGCGGGCGAGGGAAACTGGAAGCGCGCGAAAATAAGTTGTGCGTCGCTTTCGTGACGTCAAGGTTACCTGATTGCGCGCCGCAGCGACTCAGCGTTGCGGATGCGCTGGCTCCGCGAACGAGGGGGAGAAAACGAGGAGGTTGACGGCTCCGGAGAGGGTGTCGCGGCGTGGTTCAAAGAGTGGCGGTACTTTCCAACATCAGGGGCTTTAAGCCTGCCCTCACATGTGCTCCACCTCACAATGAACGATAGCTACAACTTGGTTGTGCAAGTGCATGTGCTCAAAGTGCTAGTACCTTTGCATTGGGTGGCGTAGCGTATTCGTGCACAGAGTCCTTCAATCATAACAGTTACCAAACTCCCCAAAGGCCCCATGTATGACAATCCGGACACGCCAAGTGCCAAAACTGCGGAGGCTAGAAGATTGTCGCGCCATCTGTCGACAGAGGAACCAACTAATGGCAGGTTAGTATGTTTAGTGTAACGGAGCACAGAAAGCTCCTTAGCAGAACACGTTGCGGGTCTAGTTGGTCTTGCATTCTTCTAATTTCAAACTAAGTAGCGCAAACAAAGGCAAGGACGCAGAGACTGTACAGGACGGTCGCTGCGCCAATCCTGTCCAATCTCTCTGCGTCCGTGTCTTTTTGTTTGCGCTGTTTAGTTTGAAATTAGAACAGAAAGCTCCGCCGCGTCAATGAAGCGAGCCTTATGCAAACGATGTTGTTATGTGGGGTTTAACGTCCCAAAACCAGCTCTGATTATGAGAGACGCCGTAGTGAAGGGCTCCGGAAATTTCGACCACCTGGGGTTCTTTAACGTGCACTGACATCGCACAGCACACAGGCCTCAACATTTCGCCTCCATCAAAATGCAGCCGCCGCGGCCGGGATTCGATCCCGCGACCCTCGGATCTGCAGCCGAGTACCATACTAGACCACCGTGGCGGGGCTGTGCAAACGATGTTGTGCACACAGAACATCCGTCAATTTCGCCGTGGTTATGGCGTCTTCTGCAGAGCATGGAAATTCACTGACCCCGTTGCTTCTGCTTCTGCACGAACACTGAGGGTTCACGAAGCGCTTTGTCCGTGCTAACTGCTCACACGAAAGAAGCAGGAAATCGTCTGTTCGGCTACCGAGGTCGCTGGTGCAAGAAGAAAGCTATTCGAACAGCGGATGATTTTCGGTGAATAGTTAATTTTTTTTTTTCGTCATTGAATGTCGATGTGTCATTGGAAATCCAGAACAAAGCGCGCACCAGTGGAGTTCACGTGACTACAATGCTGTGGAAACACCGCAGCAGAAGGCTTGTAGTGCAGTGTGTGTCGTCTGCGAGCGAAAAAAGCGTATTGTGCAAGTGAACCAGCAAGCGCAGGTGAGTTGCAATGTAAGACGTCTCTCTCTCCCTCGCTCCTCTTTTTTTTCCCCCGTCTTTAGCCGCGTGTTAAGAGAGCCATGAGCAACCCGCCACTTTCATGCAGTAAACATCGTCTCCGAGATCCTGTGAAAGTAGCGTTTCCAGTTGCGGCTCCCAGATGGGGCGACAGTCTGCTAACTTCTAAAGCCCCTGAAAAATCTAAAGTAGCGCCAAGTGCGCCCCTCCGCCTTTGCCTCCTCTCCTAGCCGCAGCAGCAGCGCCTCTAGGGTGTCCACCGAGAAACTGCCTACGCGAAACTAAAAGGCCTTGCGAAAACGCGGCCGCACCGCTGCACGGGGCACACTGACACCACTGCGTAAGCTGCGTGTTTGGCGGCTAGTGGCCGTAGGGAGGGCTGTGAGGGCCAGCTTCGCGCGCAGAGCACGCGCTCGATCCGTGGGAACGGTCTTCGGCGACCATCGTCCCCGCATTTGGTCTCCGGCTTCTCCGCTGTTGCCTCGGCGTGTGTGCGAATAGCCGTCCGATACGCTGGGGCGACGCATCTCGATGTTTGGCATTTAGCTTTACCCGCGGAAGCGAAAACTCCTTTCCGTTGTTGTACGTGCTTTTACGGCATCCCAAAACATGCAGAGCTGTCGCGCAGATTCAAGCGTGATCGCGCAAGGTCGAGCAGACGCCGCACGTGGACAACCAAGATGGTGTTCGTCCGACCTTCAAAAAGCTAGTGGTGCGTCGTGCTTTGCGATCTCTTAGCACGGCCGAAGCCGAATTTGCATGGCGTGTGGCGGCGCTGCCATCGACAGGGTCCCCCCAGGTGCAAATTGTGGTGTGCACAATCCCTGAGGTACCCTTGAAAGACCGAAACCTTCAAAGAGCAGTTGTCACCACCAACGAAACGATTTAGCGGGTTAGTCGCGATAAAGGCTTCGAGGTTGTCGACATAAACAGAGAAGTGCACAGATGGGGTGGTTTCCAGAGAGATGGAATCCACTTTGGCCGTAAACTTGGGCATGAGGTGGGCTGGCGCCTAGCAGGACGCGCAGTAGCTTTTTTAGGGGGCACACGAGCCCTCCGGTGTCCACGGTAGAAAGGGAAGAAACACAGAATTGGTAACAAAGGGAGAAGGGCAAAGGGGAAGGAGAGAAAGAAATTGCAGCGCGGTTTAATAAGCTATACATAAATATGCAAGGTGGCAGAAAACCGACAAAATGGTTAGAAATAGAGGAACATGCAGTTGAACAGAGAACAGATAGCGGTGTACGCCGTTACAGAAACGCACTCTTGCATTTCATCACTATTGCGTCTCCGTCACATTTGGTGACGGAGACGCAAGAGTGATGAAATGATTATTTACAGTGTTGGCGGAACCGACAAAATGGCTGAAGGCACACACGCGCGCAAGCGTCAAGAACACTTGTCGTCGTTCTCACTTCGTATGGTTCAACGCTTGTCCGCACTGCACCGCTTCGTAACATCTGTCGTAACATCTGTCGTAACGATATCTCGAGAAAAAAGCCCTGGTACAGAGTTTAGTTGAAGCCAAGATTAAAGGCCAAAGTGAGCGTTGGATATCGGATATTCGCGAAAAGAAGGACGCATCTAGGCTTTTCTGGAACCACCTGCAATCGCTGGGCAAGAAAACTGTAACTATGCAACGGCATATTGTGGATGAAGAAGGAAATAAATTGGAGGGGTACGAGGCATTGACTTATATTCGAAACGCAACAGCCGATTCCCTTAAGAAGAATGACGAGCCTCCCTTTACAAAGTGTAACAGTAGCAAGGAAGACCAAGTGGAAGAACTAGTTCTGGAAAATTTCAATTGGAAGAAGGCGGAGGAAAAGATTCCCAAACGAACAGCCACAGGATTAGATGGGGTTAGCATTACTGTAATAAATGAACTCGGAAGAAACAGCAAAGAAGCCCTGTTAAAAGCAATTGAAAAAAGCTTAAAGGGGTCGTGAAACGTTTTCTGAACATTTTGTACTAAATGCGTATTCGGGATCCTGACCCTCCAATCAACAATATGCATTGTTCCGTTGCACCGTGTGCGTTGATTTAGAGCGATAAAAAACGCGGTTTCGGTTTCACTGCACGCGTTCCCCTCAACTCTGCAGATGACGTCATCTTAGTAGCCGTCATACCTTCGAGATTGGCGCGCCCTCGGAGGCCATGGGAAAACAAACCGTGCTGCCGCTTTTCTTCCGAATGGTGGCACCGCACGGTTTCCAAGTATTTTCTTCCTTTCTAGCTTTCAAGTAAATCGATTCGTTTAGAGCAAACGCGAGTTCACTGTGCCTTTGAACTTAAAATATCTTAACTCAACGTCACCAAATAGTACCACGCCGGCCGGTAGTGTCGCATAGTCGTTTCGGGAGCGCAAGAAAGCTGACATTTAAAACGGGCGTTGTTAAATGTGCACTGAATATTTGGACAGGCGAATACCGGACAGTTGGCGTCAAAGTAGGATGAAGTTCATTTATATGGGCAAGGGAGAGAAAAATAACATTCGCTCATATAGACCACTGACCATTACATCAGTACTCTACAGGTTGGCGATGCAGGCAATTAAATTAAAAATGCAGATATGTACAGAGCTTAATGGCACTTTTGGCGAACTCCAAAATGGATTGCGAGTCGACAGGACATTAGATGATAACCTTTTTGCGCTTACGCAGTGTATAGAAATAGCCGGAAAAGAGAACAGACCTTTACATTTGGCATTTTTTATATTAAGGGTGCGTATGACAATGTAAATCGGAATATTTTATGGAACATAATGAAAGAGGCTGGTATAGGGGATGACTGTATAGAGCTCTTAAAGGAAATATACAGTGGAAATACAGTATGTGTTGAATGGGAAGGTATGGCGAGTAATGGTAGAATGGAGGCCGTCGATATAGGTAAAGGGTTGAGGCAGGGATGCTAGTGATGCAGAACTATCGATAGCACTATCGATACTATCGATGGTTTAGTCACTATCGAACCTATCGATGGTACGAAGAACTATCGATAGCACCATCGATGGTAATATTGACAGTATGCTATCGACTGCAATTTCAATAGCATTGTAAATAGTATAAAACCAACTGCGCGAACTCATCGCCGCGTATATATAAACTTGGTTCCCCGTAGGCGTAGTATATGGTTGTGGGGATAACCATGGCAGGATCGGCAAGGCGGCGCTATAGCTCGAGATTATTTACTACAACATGAAGCAGACGGCGCCAGCAGTATCTCTTTGTTTACTTCTTATGCAGCTTCGGACCTACTAGATTCTTTCACGTACGGATCGGCAAAGCAAGCAAATCAAAGTAGAAATCGCGAGCGGTAAAGGTATATCCGTCCGAGAATTTGAAACAAAACCATCCGCCCGGGGCGCACAAAAGCAAGCAAGGAAAGGTAGCTCATATCACGTGGCTCATATCACATGTTTGTGTTCCTTAACCAAAATGCTTGGCTTACAAATGATAATTGAACGGTTCAGCGGTAGCGGCAAGGAAGCCGTTCATGTCACGGAACTGCAAGACCTCGAATTTATGTTGCGTTTTGTGGCTTTAAAAGAAAAAAAAATCGCGAACTTACTTTTGTTTGTAAGGTTTCACTGCTTGGTTTTGAGCATTAATGTCTTAGTGGACATATACCGGCATTTTCACTGAGGTAATTTCATTCACAAAAAAATTGCTCATAAATGAAACGAGCCGAGTACAGCGAATAGTAGCCTATTGTGACTGTTAGAACTATCGGCAAACGGACTATCGATACTATCGATAGTTCTTTTTTAAACTATCGATACTATCGATAGTCGATTTAACGATAGTTCTGCATCACTAAGGGATGCCCGTTGTCCCCGCTATTCATGCTTTACATGAGGAGAATGGAGAAAGCATTGGAGATGACTGTCGCACAGACAGGCAGGTATAGTGATAGAACAAAAGCTCCCCGGGTTGTTTTATGCAGACGATATTGTGCTATTCGCAGACAGTCGAACAGATTTGCAAGGTCTGGTTAATATATGTGGTCGGGAAAGTGAAGATTTAGGGCTAAAATTTAGTGTGACAAAATGCGGCTGGATGATATTCAATGACAGCAACGATCATGACCATATCAATACAGGGCGCGAATACCCAGAGTACGAGAGTACAAATACCTCGGGATATGGATAAATGATGGGAATAGATACACAGAAGTGCAAGAAAAAGCTATGATAGTTAAAGGAAAGAGGAACTCCGCAATAATGAAGCATAGAGCGCTGTGGGGTTACAACAGGTACGAGGTAATTCGAGGTTTGTGGAAAGGTGTAATGGTGCCAGCACTTACATTCGGAAACTCAGTGGTGTGCATGAGGTCAGAGGTACAATCAGGGCTGGACGTGGATCAGAGGACGGTCGGACGTCTCGCATTGGGCGCCCATGGGAAGACCACAAATGAGGCTGTTAAGGGGGATATGGGATGGTCTGACTTTGAGGGAAGGGAAGCTCAGAGTAAAATTAGGTACGAACAGAGATTAAGGAATATGAAAGAAAGTAGATGGGCAGCGAAAGTATTCAGGTATTTGTATAGGAAGAACGTTGACTCACAATGGAGGAAGAGAACTAGGAGGCTTACCAGTAAGAAGCCAGTAACGAAACGGATGGGAAGAAAAAGAGCGTTAAGAGCATGGTCAGAGCGGCGGAGAACTCGGATTGGATAGCAGGAATGGAGAAGAAGCCGGCATTGAACAACTACAGGAAAGGGAAAGACGAAATCAAGAGAGAAAAATTTTACGATAATTCAAAGGGAAGCGCTTTACTGTTTGACGCAAGGTCCGGTTGCCTGAGAACCCGAAGTTACAGAGCGAAATTCAATAAAGAAGGGGACACATTTACGTGCTGTGGAAAAGCTAGGGAAACGACAGATCATATTTTGATTGAATGTACAGATGTCCACCCAGGTGTAGCTGTGGACACTACCCTACAGGAGGCCATGGGTTTCAGAAGTAACACGGGAAAGCTGAACATGTCGGCGATAGAGATAAGTAAAAGGCGCTTAGAGTATTGGTGGCGCAAAAGTATGGAGCAAGCAAAAGCGCAAGGTAGTTAGAGTAAGATTGTTACATCACAGCGGAACGATAATAGATAAAATAGGTAGACGAGGAGAAAAATTAGTTGTGGAAATATGCGTGATTCGGGAAAAGAAACGTTTGTAGAGGAAAAAGAAATAAAGGTAGAGCTTGGTGGCCCGGCTACCGCCCCGTTATAAAGGGGACGCTCCTAATATCCATCCATCCATCCATCCATCTGTGGAAAGGTGTAATGGTACCGGGGCTTACATTTGGGAACTCAGTGGTGTGCATGAGGCCAGAGATACAATCAGGAATGGATGTGAATCAAAGAACTGTGGGACGCCTCGCGTTGGGTGCTCACGGGAAAACGACAAACGAGGCTGTAAAGGGCGATATGGGGTGGGCGAGTTTTGAGGCAAGGGAAGCGCAGAGCAAAATAAGGTTTGAAGAGAGGCTAAGGAATATGAAAGAGAGTAGGTGGGCAGTGAAGGTGTTCCGCTATATATATAGAAAGAGCATTGACACGCAGTGGAGAAAGAGAACTTGGAGGCTCACCAGTAAATACACGGCTCTAAGAGAACTGACAACAAAGAGCGTAAAGGGAAAAGTGAGAGAGGCGGAGAAGATTTACTGGAGGGCAGCGATGGAAAAAAAAAAACCGACTCTGAATAACTACCGAGAGGGCAAAAACGAAATAAAGAGGGAGGCATTTTATGATAATTCAAGAGGAAGCGCTTTACTGTTTGAAGCGAGATCGGGCTGCCTTAGAACGCGTATTTATAAAGCGAAATTCAGTAAAGAAGAAGAAAAATGCACATGCTGTGAGGAAGATAGCAAAATGACGGAGCATGTTCTGATTGAATGCGGAAATATCCACCCAGGTGTACGTTTGGGCACCACCCTACATGAAGCCTTGGGTTTCAGGGCGAACAACGGGAAGCTGAACATAGCCGCGATTGAAATAAGTAAGAGACGGTTAGAATACTGGTGGCAGAAAACTAGAGAGAACGGACAAAAATAATTATAGGGAAAAATATGGACTTTCTGCCATAAGGGGCAGGGAACTGGGCTATGAATTTCCGTTTTAGCTATAGTATGATCGATTTTATTGAAGTAGATTTAAAAGGCATGAGGACAATTCAAAGACAGAAAAAAAATAAAAGTTCTTAAATTTTCTGACGAGCCTGGTGGCGCACATGTCACCGCCCCGTTACAAAGGGGACGCTCATAGCATCCATACATCCATCCATCTACCCCTAGCACATCGGCAAGTGAACGCTGGGCTCTCGCGTCGTGGGCTACCCGCTTGCGGGAATGAGTTTTGCCGCTACAAGCGCTTGGCTTACTTCAATCTTCTATAGACCACTTTTATGACGCGGTATATTTAACATATTGCACAAAAACTCATAACTGGGCCGTAACCGTGAACCTGTCCCATGCCATGTTGCCGACACCACGCACATAAACACACGTCGAGCACGTGCACGTACTCATTGATAACGTACTGCATATTTCTACACTAAAGAAAAACACTCCACTTGCTCCTAATTACATTCTTTTGTCGTACTTACCGGCACTTTTCTAATTATTTCTCTCAAACTTCCCCCAAAGGGTCGCTTACAACCGTAGTGCCCTCTTGCGTTTAGCTGAACGTACGACGGCGGCCAAGTGCCTTCTCAACTAGCTTCACCTACACATCTACGAAGCAAACGAGAGAGGAGGTGTCTCCACACTGACACGAATGGCACTACTTTAGTTATTTTTCAGGGACTTTATCTTGAACAAGGTTTCCGTCGGGGGAGCCGAAACGCCTCATTTCTCATTTTCTTTCCATGGTCGATATCCTTTTAATTCTATCACCAGGAGAGGAGGAAGACGCGGCCGCGCTGGTTGCCAGACCGCTCCTCCTCGCCCCGTGACCCTTTTCGTAAAAGGGCGCCTGAAGCTCCGAATGCGCTAACTACAGCGAGCTGCCATAATGAGGGCACCCTAGCAAACGGCAGCTTCTGCGAATGTCAACGCGCGAGTGCGTGACACTCCAGCACCGCCAAATACTGAATTGCTCAGTTTGTTCTTGGATGTCCGAGCCTGTTGTACGATAATCCAAACGTCCGACGTGCTAGCGTTGAGGTTGCCGTGGCGAGAACAGTGAAATGGTTATAATTTTAATTAGGAGCCACAGGAGCTTCGGCGCACCACACGCGATTAAAAAGGGTGCATGTATTCACTTGCATTAAGTCGAAATGGCCGTGACGATAAACTTTGATTAAAGATATATGAGATTCGTTTGGCTACAACCTTATAGATTATTGGCCAATTAAGTTTATATCCATAGACGACCTCTATTGAGTCAAGGTGTTGTGGCACTTCAAATCGAATTCTTGTAGCCCAAACTATGTGAATCGATTCTAGTCTGGTTTACTATTATAAGGGGCGGATATCCGAACCTTTCTGCACGTCACAATGTTTTTCGTTACTTCTGACGTCGGCCGACAGTTTTTCCTACTGGACGACAAGAATGCACTAATGCCTAGTACCGTGGCTCCGAGTTTTAAAAATCTGTGCGTCAATAAACGCCTCCGTACGATAAATGAGTAAAAACAGCCTTGCCGATGGGCTCTCATTCGTAAAGGCGCTGCACATAGGAAAGTTTCGTTGCAATAAGGTAAGCCACCCCACCCCCTTTTTTTTTTTTCCAACGTGTGGTGGGTTGGGATGCGCGAGCCTGAAGATTCGCTAGGGCTGCCGGAGCCAAGGGCGGCTGCAAATATCAGACACTGAAAACAAAAATAAGGGCGCGTGCATCTTTTAGGCGGTGACCATAGCCATGGACAGCATCGTGAATAACAAGACAGCATTTATCGGTGCATACAAGAAAGGTTGACAGTCAATTCCGGAAATCGATTACGCAGTTATTTTTGTCAAATGCACGAGCAGAGTTCATCACTAAGGTTAAGCCAAGCTTTACTCGTCATATAAATTCTCACGCCGATTTTTCTTATTTTACCTCTAGTCACGTGCTATAAGCTAACAAGCTAGGCGGACAGTGATCCATGCCGTTCGGAGGGGACCGGGAAAGGACTAACAAAAACAACCGCACTATGCTCCACGAACATTATTGAAAAATACTTGTTTCCTGCTGCGGCACGCAGCGGTCGTCGAAATAGAATGGTGCCTCCTCGGTTTTCCCTGCAGGAAAAAAAAAAAGCATCCGTAAACGGCGTGAACACAAACGTCGCCGCGTACATGGGATGGGCAGCATGTTAGTGAGTAATAGCAGGGTCCCTCAATACTCTTGAGGGACCCTGGTAATAGCTATTGGTCTCGAGATCGAACACAGTCGGCGCGTAGCGGCGAGTGGACGAAGCTCCGGCTAGACTGCGCGCGCGCGCTCGAGCGCGCGCGCAGTCTAGCTCGGCCGTGTTGTGAGGTCCGTTCGATTTACCATGCACGGCGTGAACTAGTTCTAGGGAGTTCAGACGAAAGTACTGTCGGTGCTGCACTCATGCAGCGCCAGTTCAACAAGTGCAGGCCTAGCGCGACACTAGCACCTGACTAAAACGAATGCCGTAGTGCAGGTAGTGCCAGTGCCTTCTCTATAACTTATATAAGTTATAAGTTATTCGCAACTCCAGAAAAAGTGGTTCATCTGGCAACATTGCTGAGAAAAACAAAGATGGCTTCTTTATCCGGGGTCACGGCCGCGTTTCCGCTTAGCGCTGTGCTAAAGTTTCTTGATTGCAGGTTCGAATCACGATGCTTCGTCGAATACGAATGGGTTCTTGCTGCCGAACATCTGATATTAATCGGTCTAATAGATTTGAGCGGCGAAACAGCGGAAATAATTGCGCTGTGCGTTCAAACGTTGCACTTGTTCGGAGACCCGCATCAGATTTTCTTAAGGATAAAGAGCCTTTCTAGCGAGCCTGAAGTTGAAGAAGGCAGGTACGTGTTCATGCGTAGCAGGTCTCTCCGAATGATGCAAGCACTTGTGCGCGGCGTTGCTCCATTGAGTAGAAATGCGTCACTTATTATAAATGTGTTAAAAGAGTGCAGTTCTATGCGTGGTGCCGGAAGGCAAACTTAAAGGCGTGGTGAACAGGTCGAGGGTCGTTGGAACGAGCGCAATAAATCCTGAATTGTCACCAGATGAACTCGAAATGCAAACGCGCTACGTTAAACGATCACACATTACCTCCATAACCACCAAACAAATTAAGAGGCGCAGCGCGCGCATGAGATGAAGGCGGCGAACGAAGGCAAGTGCTCGCTTTATATCTACTTACTACAATGTATGCGGGCAAAAGTACGTCAGCAATAATGTTACCGCGGTTCAAGTTGAGCATAGGCACGCTCAGAAAACGTCACCAGATATACACGTATAAACATGTCGCTATTTTGTTCGCGCGCTTGCCTAAACTAAACGACACTCCGACTCTTCGAAAAGCGCGCATGATAATAAACGCGCGCACACACAACCTGTTTACTCGCCGGGGAGGAAGAAATCGTCGCAAGTGAAGTGCCTGGACCAAACTAGCGTAGTTCCCGTCCTACCTTCTTGCCGATGCGCAAGTTCCTAATCCATGTTGCCCTGCGCGAAGCGTCGTCTGCTTCTTTGGGGAACCGATGAAACGATTTGCATCGCGATGACACGCGCTGAGGCACGCAACAAAAGTTTTTTGATGAGGATCCTTTCTTTTTCGGGCTGCTTCGAGGCGGCATGGCGTCGATTAAGGAACTACAGAGCTGTTTTACAGCCCGCGGTAATGAGATACCATGCCGCGTTTCGAGGTCGACCTTGGATCGGCTGGTTCCAGGAGCGTCCGCTAGGTGGAGAGCATTTAGATGGAGTCGCGAATAGACTTTCCTCCATGGTTATAGAGAAGGCACTGGTAGTGCAAGCCTTTTGCTACTGTTCCGCACTTCACACCTGTTCGCGTTGATCCCTCTGTTGTTCCTTGCCTGCACACTTTTGAGAGGTGTTGGGTGCACAATCTGCACCATCTGCAGCCATCGTTCGAACTGTTGGACTCCGACAGCGAAGACGAAGAGTTCGACGATGTTGTAACAGTCCTGGCGCAACAGAATTCCTAGGTACTTTGAGGAAGTCTTGGCGGACGCGGCTCCCGTCTTCATTCATGATCGGCGTCAGTGTCGTCAGGACGCCGCTGATTGACACGCGTATGTCGTCTGCTGCCACGGCTGCAAATGCTTCTGCACGAACGGCACTAGCTCTCACGTCAGTGCAGGTAGTGCAGGGATCTGCCTGAACTAACCCTGCACGATATCTACACTCGTTCAAAACGAACGGCTAAGTTCAGAGGGCGCCATCTTGCACTGCCAAAACGAATGGTCGAGTGCGGCAACACATGAAGTTCCAGCAGTGCAGGCAAATCGAACGATGCTGTGGATGGCTCATTGCGTCGTCTGCTAGCCACTGCGCTTTTACATGCGTGCGTACGTCACACATATATCCTCTAATATGAATGTTCCCTGAGCCAGTGCAGTGTTAAATGCTTTCATGTATTCTTATCCAACCATAAAAGTATTGTAGTTATAGTATTATTCGGCATTGCGCTGCAGTCTTTGCTCTTTTTTAAAATCACTGAGCGACTGTGTCGTGAGCGTGCTATGTCATCGTCGCACATCCGGTTTGGCACAGTTGTTTTAGTTTGGATGCTACTGTGCATGTCATGTGTACGGCAAAGTGCACTTAGCGTCCTTCTGAATTAGTCAAGCGGGAAACATCAACGCGTAATGCAGTACTGCAGCGATATCGTCTCGCGATATGCGATTGTGAGCATGACGGAAAAAGTCGTTTTTCGCTTGAAGAAGACATCTTTTTTTATATGCATGAAAAATAAACTTTTTCTTGTCACGGTCACGCAAGTAATGATGCGAAGAAAGCGATGCGTTTGAGCATTAAAATGTTTACATAATGTACGTGTGTGTCAAATATCGTGGTAGTACTCAAGCGGCGTATACGGTGACGTAGCTTGACTAACTGGGCCACTTAACTGCCTTGCGTTTCATGGAACATGACATGCAAGGCATTGAAACGCAAGTACGCGTGTAAGTGATACGGCGGTGTACACAATTAAAGGGTCCCTGAAACGTTTTTTTGACATTGCGTCACTGATTCGGCAACACAATTGTGAAATCATTCACGCCATAAATAAAGCGAAGCACCATGCGCTAAGGCAGCTATGAGCTTATTTTTGTCGCCTTCCCCCTTACTACTGCCCTTCCTCCTCAACTCGATCAGCTGCGGAGTGCGCGCTAGCGACGACAGCGCCTCCCTCGTCAGCCACCCTGCGGGGCCCTCCGCAGCAGCATAGCGCCCCGATGTCTTTACTGAGGTCCCCGGCTGCGGCAGTGCTAGCCTCTGTAATAGAGCGCCGGCGACTCGTGTGTACGCCGCCAGATGCCGCGACGACACCGTTGGCTGAAACGAAGGAGCACGTTGTAGGAGCACGTTTTTGCAGCTGCATTGGGAAAATTACGTGCACGCCACTTGTTAGGGGCCAATCAGCGGCCTCCCATTCCATCGTTCGATAGGCGGGGGCGTTTGAAAAAGCATTTCGACGAGCCGCTGCGATCTTTTGCGATGCGCGTGTTCAAAGCCTTATTGTAAATTACACACTTTACGCAGAGCGCTGAAATCCGTCCTCTAATGATCCTAATGACTCGCTCTACCGGATCACCATGTTTTCACAAAATCGTCAAAACCGTTTCAGGGTCCCTTTAAGCTGCTACTTCAACGCAATGCGCAGTAACAATCCTTTTTTGTGGTTGTAGCCAACTGTGAAAAATGAGCGAGAACTCAACACTAAACTCTTTCAGTAGCGTAACAGCAGTGCAGCGATTGTAGACAGTAGTATGGTGAAAGAAAAAAAATACGGAGAGAACCGCCGAGTCAGTCAAACTGTGAGGCTGAGCGGTGATGTCAGTGCCCCGTTGAATGGCATATCACGTTTCCTGCAAGTGCAATAAAAATGTTTTGCGTGCTTCCTGCACTGACGTGGGATTGAAGGATACATGTATTACCGTTTGACTGCAATAGACCGATCTCACCGCGTGATCTGCGCATGCGCGAGTTTCCAGGAGCGGTGCCGCCGCCATCTTAGTTGTAGTTCTCAAAGCACAGCTGCTACGGCTGTGCGCGCTGCATGCTATAGGTTTACTAGCGTTTTTCACGTATCCTTGGCGTGGACGACGATTGAACGCGCCAGAAAACGATGTCCGAACCTCCTGTGGCCGTGTTTCATTTAAATTTGTCACGCGATGTAGCGCTGTTATAGAAAAAAAAAAGGTTGGAATGTAAACATGCGACCTGGTCACGATCTCGTCGTTAGTCCGTGCGTCCGTGTCGCTTCGAATTGCTCTTACCCGTATTCGCTGAATTATCTGCAATAAAAAAAAATGTACAGACGTCTCAGAGCACGTATCGTACAGAGATAGAACACCAAGAGCGCGGAATGTTGAAAACTGAAGACTCAGTCGAAGGAACGATTTTACGCTTGTTTTGTCAAAGCAAAACTTCACATGCACAGTGTGTTGTTAGTACAGGGCTCCGATCACAGTGATGCGCTAGATGTGAATGGGTGGAAAACGATCGCGATGTAGAGGTTAAAGGCGCGTCCACCTTAGCGGAACGATAACCTGCCGCACACCGTTAGCGAAAGCTTACGGGCCGCTGCTAATATCGCGAACGACAAGCAGTGCCTGCTGCATAAAGTACGGATGAGTCGGTCAGTAACTTTGGCGACAGGTGCAAAACGACGAAAAAGCGGCAGCCCGCTCTGCCCGCCTCCCTTACACCCGAAGGCTCGGCGCCGATGTCGTCGCTAGGCCTTACCGCTTCAAAACTGTGTCGGCATAAACTAAGTAGGCGTATGACCCTATGCAGGCCGCTCGCGCACATAAGATGACGCATTTTGTCACTGGTATTTACTCTTTAACTTGTGCTCGCAATAAAATCACAAATTGAAAACCGAAACACCGGCGGCACCGGTGGTTGCTATTGATGCCGGCGTGGTGTATCAATAGCCCTGCGCAGCGTGAAGCTGGGATTGTATCAGATCTTTCGTTCACGTGGACGCTTGACTGTCGTTATCGCTCGCAAGAGGTTAAGCATTTTCTAGCGACCACAATTTTGTCCAGAACACAAGCTGTATCCACTCCGACGCCGCTGGCGGAGATCGTCCGGCAAGGTGATCATACACACGCTATGAATCGTTGCGGTCATTGATCGGTCCGTCCGTGATGTGCCTGAGCTGTTATGACGCTGTAGGGCATTGCTACAGTGTCATGCATAAAAAACAACTCCTGAACAAGCCGTGTGCCGTACCAGCCGGTCTGTCCGACGCGCCAGTTCCTGCCGGAGCTTGACATTCTTCGCGAACACGAGAAAAACCCGAAGCGCTTTTGTTTCGGGCTGTTCTTGTAGCATCCCGGCACGTAGGACGTAAATCCAACCATCAAAACTCTTCGAAATAATGCCAGTAAAGCTCGTTAACGCCGTTCGCCGAGGCACCAGCCATGCATTTGAGCGTACCGCGACCGCCGCAAGTTCCGGCATGCACTGCGGCAGCAGTGGCGTGGTGAAACAGCGCGGTGAGATCGGTCTATTAACACTTTTATTTAGCTAACAACTGCCTCAAACCGCTCATAACAGAGCTCCGCTGTGTACATTTCAATGCGCACCGGCGAACGCCTATCCACACTCGCACGGTGACAGTGCTGCCATCTACACGTCGAACTCGAGGTCAATAGCGGCTCAGCGGCCCAGCGAAGGAGCGGAGGGGACAGCGGAGCGCATGGCAAAAGGAAGAGTAGTAGCTGAGCGACGCCCCGCTTGTTTCAGCGGAACGTATACTGCTGCGCCACCTGTTGAACAATGTTGGAGTTACTGTCCATCGAGAAGAGGTTTTACCTGACGATTAAATTGAAGTTACTGCGAAAAGCGTATCGCAAAAGACATATTTCATTAGATCATAGGTGTTATGTGGTAACACATCTTCATTTTTGCTACATGACATGGCGGCATGCCGCCGCTGCTTGTGTTGGGGGCTGCCATCTCGCAAAACGATCGCACGCTGGCCCGGTGCATACGCTCCGCTGAAGAGACGAAATGAGCTCGCTCTGTAAATGCGCTGGCTGTCCCAGCGTGTCGGACATGCGCAGTTGGCGTCTCTGCTCGTTCGCTGGGCCCGCTGAGCCGCTCAGCTATTACTCCCTGTTTATGTGCAGCGTAGAACGCTAGCGACCCACGTACCTTTCTTTTTCCTATAGGATCGCACGAAAAGTTGGAGTTGCGACGTAAATGTCGCCAAAATACGGCGAGCCCTTATTCTCGCTCCTTTGGTGCCAGGTGTTAATGGTGCACGCTGCCACAGACATCGACAACGCACACTTGCAGGTTTATCATCGTCCTGCGACCGAGCAATTCTGCCCGACCAGCCCGTTAATGGGCAAAAAATACCGCTCACTGTAGGGAAGAAGCGCTTAGGGCGCACGAACACATTGCACGAAAAGCACAATCGCAAACACAGACGACGAGATTTCGGCTGATCACACGGGTAACAGCTGCCACCACGCTCACGCCTTGCTCTCCAGCGATGCCCTCATGATGTCACTCGCGAACCCAAAATTCTTTGCAAACCTAAACTGGCGAATTAAAAGCCCACCACGAGATGGCGTACTTATGAATAAAGTATATAGGCGATGCGCAGCTCCTATAGGGGCGCCACTGAAAGCCGCGTAGCGGCGGCCGCCGGAACCACCGGCGGGCCTCGTTCCGGACACGCATGGCAGTGGTGCATGCGTGCGATTCAGCGCTTGTATGCACCTTAGATCATTGTTTTTCCGGTGACAGCGTACGCAGTGGAATCGCCCTGTGTACTACTGGTAATATAAGCGCTTTATGTAAATGGTGTCAGCGGACGTGCATCTGATGTCAGAGCTGTCTGGGGTAACAGTGTCTCCTTTCATCATCATCAGCTTATCTTATGTCCACTGCAGGACGACGGCCTCTCCCAAACCTCTCCATGCTTGCCTGTCCTGCGCGAGCTGATTCCATTTGACGCCTGCGAATTTCTTAATTTCGTACCCCCCATCTTACACTCTGTCGTCCACGGCTACGCTAGGCCTCTTTTGGTATCCATTCCGTCGTTCTAACTGTCCATCGGTTATCTAACCTTCTTATCACGTGGCCTGCCCATATCCATTTTTTCTTCTTAACCTGGCTCATTATGTCGGCGACCCCCGTCTGTTCTCTGACCCACTCGGCTGTATTCCTATCTCTTAATGTAACGCCTGTCATTTTTCGTTCAATCGCCCGCTGCGCGGTTCTTAACTGCCTCTCGAACTTCTTTGTAATTCTCCAAGTTTCTTCCCCGTATGTCAGTACTGGCAAAATTCGCTTGAGAGATAGCGGTAGGTTTCCGTTCATAAGTTGGGAATATGTCTCCCGTATGCGCGCCATGCCATGTTTATTCTACTGTGAATTTCTTTTATATGGGCGGAGTATCCTGTCAGTGGGTGTCCTGGATATAGGTATTCTTCTACGACTTCTAATGTCTGGTTTTCGATCGTGAAGTCACGTTTTTTTGGCCGTACCACTTAGCATTATCTTTGTTTTCTGCATGTTCATCCTTAATCCTACTTTAGAGCTTTCTCGGCTGAAGTCTTCAATCATCTTTTGCAGTTCGTCGCCATCATTGCTAGAGTACTATGTCGTCTGCAAATCGTAAGTTAATCAGATATTCGCCGTTAATCCTTATCCCTGTCTCGTCCCAGTCGAATCTTTTCAAGATTTCTTCGAAACATGCAGTAAATAGCATTGGAGAAATTGCATCTCCTTGTCTGACACCTTTCTGTATTGGGATTTTCCTGCTTTTCCTGAGGAGGAGTAGGGTGGCTGTAGAATCGTTATAGATGTTGGCTATTGTGTTTACGTAGCTATCGCATATTCCTTGACGGCGTAGAGCCCCCAGAAGTGCTGGTATCTCTACCGAGTCGAAAGCCTTTTCGTAGTCTATGAAAGCCATGTAGAGGGGTTTGTTGTATTCAGCGGATTTCTGGATTACTTGATTGATCGCATGAAGGTGTTCTATGGTGGAGTATCCTTTTCTGAACCGGGCTTGCTCTTTTGGTTGATTAAATTCAAGTGTGGCCCTTATTCTGTTTGAGATAATCTTTTTGAATATTTTGTAAAGTGCTGAGAGTAGACTGATCGGCCTGTAATGTGTAATAATAGAATGTTTGCGTTTTCCCAGCTGACTGGTATATTCGAAGTTTGAGGCATTGTGTGTATAGTGTCGCTAGCTTTTCAGTTAGGAAGTCTCTGTCACAAAATAGTGCCTATTTCGACGAGAAACCCGGCGTCAAACTAGAGGGAAGGCCGAAAACAACAACAAGAAAAGCGGCGCGCACGGAGGAGGCGCCCAAGGTCACGCCGCGTCTCCAAAAGGGGAGAATATTGTGGAACCTTTCTTATCGCGGCGAGCGCGCGCGCGGGACAGACGTAAGGAGAGAGGAGGCGGAGAGTACACACCGACGCTCCTCGTGCAGTGAGAGGGATAAAGAGGCGCCGCCCCAACGAAGAAGGACCTAGAATGGGCGAGAAGGTTCCCAATTTTGTGTGTGCTTGAGTCACGTGGGCCGCGCCGAACTTTCTAGCACACCTTCCCAGGGCTATATAAGCAGTCGGACACGGGCCGCGAAGAAGAGAGTAGAAGAGTAGAAAGTGAAAGAAGAAGCAAGAAGTGCGTGGCTCAGACGCTGTTCGACGAGCCAGCTGACAAGCCCACCTGCAAGCTTCGAGTTGCGAAGACGCCCGAGTGACTTGGTGAATAGGACTCTTTTGTGTTTTGTTCTTTGTTACAGTGCATGAGCTTGATCGTGTTGGTTGGTTTTCGTGTAACGTTGTAACCCATCTGTGTTGGAGTTTAGAAGAGCCGTGTTTGTGTACGTTTTGTGTAACTGCCTATTTGATGAGAATATATTTGTTTTTTATCACCCTTGGCTCTGACTCGGTCTTTGAACCACTGCTGGCGTTTTGCTAGTGTGCTGAAGGGGACCAAAAACCTTATTGTCCAAGCTTTCGTGGGATTATTTCCGGGGGATTAATACGTTAGTCCTTGGGATCTTTCCGGCGAATGCGTCCCGTACCTCACAGCACGGGTTTGGTGACAGTCTCCTCCATCTTTGATCAAGTCGGCGGTTATGCCGTCTTCTCCAGCCGCTTTTCCGCGGGACATGCCCTGAATGTATTTTCTAACCTCGTCCGCAGTGACGCATGGAATTTCGGTGTCCTGATTTTAGACGACCAAAATGTTTGCCACTGAAGAGTATCAACATTGCCCATGAAGCGTAGCTCATTGTAAATATGACGAGCTATAATAACGCATCAAACGCAGTGTCTTCATTTGTTCACTTTGTGAAGGAAAGCTCTTAATGCAGACACCTGCTTCGTCGACATGCCGCGTACTTTTACGGCCGCGGCGGCTGAGAAGCGCGCCCGTCGCGCCTGAGAATGGTTCGTATACAGCTGCGGCAACATAAAAGGCCAGCGACAGGGGAGCTTATAAACCGGCAGGTTGAACTTGAGGAGAATAGCGTATAATATTGAGTGTTTTTAGCTTTTAAGCATGCGTCTTGCTACAGTCTGCACAGCATGGATTTCGCCTTTCCATCGTTACACAAGCAGAGCGTTTAAATGGTCTCGGGAGCACGCAAGTGGGATACCACAAGAAGCAAGGCCCGAAAGCTTGCTTCCATGCCAAGGGCACGCTATATTATATTGCTTCATTTTAGTATAACCACCATTGGTGTTTTAGTATAACCAGGAAAAAAGTATTGAGGGACCCGTGTACAACCGTCGCGCCCAAATGCAGAATTAAAACGCGTGTTATATCGCCTGCTTTAGGGCCTCGAGTGTGGGAAACAAATGCAGCGCCATCACTGTCATTATTTTCAGTACTCCTTGGCATACTGTGCAAGTAGTGCTGGCAGTTGTCTTCAAGTGAAATGCATAGTAATTAGGTTTATAAACGAAGAATACTAAACGCCATCCCATCCTCTACAAGATTCACTAGAATACAAAAGTGTGCAAGAACGAAGCTGGAAAAGAAAATTATCATCCACCTGTTTTGTAGCACGAGGCTACAAGGAAATCCATACGGATTTCTCAGAAATGAAAGCCTCCTATTTGCCGAAAAATTTTTCCTGGTCCGGGGTTCTAACCCGGGACCAACGCCTGTCCGGGGCGCTCGCTCTGCCAATTGATCTAAGCAGGAGGCTATCGAATGACAGCTATTAGAGACGTTACAGATGACTAACACACACACACGCATGCTTTAGTGAAGACAGTGAATGAAATAGAGGAAACTGGGTGCCATTTACAAAGGAATTTTACAATAATGATGCCTTACTATATTCTTCCGGTGATGGAATATAAACAGCTCGTAGACAGCAGGCAAAATCGCACTCGCGAACTTACATCCACAGCGCGCATGGACGACAATAAAGCCTGTCGCAGTGAACAAGACTGTAGTTGTGGCCATCTGTATAGCGGGTATACTGTATAGCGGTAAGATGCAACTGTTATACACTTTACTTTTCTGAAACAATGGTAAGCTACCATTCATTGTCTGAGAATGCTTGCTGAATGCACTCCACCTCATTCTTATCCTCCTGATTATCTCCGCCTCATGGTTCGGATCAGGGGTCACCACCTTGCCCAAGTAGACATACTCGCTTACCACTTCCAATGTCTCGCCCCTTAGCTCAAACCGCTGTGCTCGCCCAAGGCTATTGAACTTTACTTCATTTTTCCGCATATTAATTTTAAGGACCACTGTTCTACTTTGCCTGTTTAGGTCAGTAATAACGCTTTGTAATTCATCTCCCGAGTTACTTAGCAAGGCAATGTCAACAGCAAATCTGTGGTTACTGAGGTATTCCCCATTAACCCTTACACCCACCTGTTCCCAATGCAGTGTTCTAAATACTCCTCGTAAACATGCTGTGAATAATATTGGAGAGATTGTGTCTCCTTGTCTTAAGCCCTTCCTTACAGGTATTTTGCTGCTCTCCTTATGGAGGACTATATGGTGGCTGTGGAGCCGTTGTAGACGTCTTCCAGTAATCTTACATAGTGCTCGTCAACGCCCTGATTCTGCATTCCTTGAAAGTTATGTCGTGACCAACACTCGCGCGAGCGCTTATGAAATGAAAAACTGGTATCCATCTGTTTCTCACCGAATTAGGGGGAATTTTTCATTAGCTAAGAAGTGCTCGTTTTTTATCTGTATAGATATATATATATTGTGCTTTAAACAAGTGGATGCCAATTTTCCGTTTTATAATTTCATTCCACCTTGCGACATTACGCGGAATTCATGCCAGGGTTGGAAGAGGCCAATTAACACGACGCCATTAAAACAGGAAACCTTGTCTTCATACTGGTCTCTGCAGAAGATCCATTTACGTTCCCAAAACTGTCCTTTGAACCTAATAACTCTGGCGTACTTACTCTTCTCTGGGCGATTGGATGGATACAATATATTAAATAGAATATGCTCCGTGATTTCTGCACTCTACCGACACATTTAGAACGTTAGATTCATGTTAGAATCGCTCTTGTATTTCAGCTGTCTATATTTTCCTATAGGAAGCTTTGCGAGGGGGCTGTTGGAAGCTTATGACGCCGATAGTTTCGCACCGCTTATCGCTCGGTGTCTGCTGTTGAAGGAACGAAGGAAGCTAGTTAGCGCGAATAAAAAGAACGAGGCACGGAAGAAACACGCAATACACAAAACATGCGCTTCTGTGAACTAGCCTTTATCTTATCTGCGCTGTGCTTTCTCGCAGATTGCCTGTTAGTGGTCCGGGGCCGGAGGAACAATCCCTTGACAGCACCGATGGGCTCTTCGCTCGTAATGACAGTTACAAGAGCAGGAAAAAGTGTTTGACTGTTGTTATACGACAAGATAACGGTCGATGTAGTCTGTGATTCGTGTCCCTTAGTATATACCACAGAGCCAATGTGCGCAGACGTACTGCACGCATCACGCTCACAGTCAAGCATATCAGCTAGCTGATACAGATTAACACACCGCATTTAATAACTTCAATTCTCTGGAGTGCAGGACGACGGATGTATCACGTACAGTGCTCAGCGATTGAAACTCGATATTCGGAACTCGTGGCGGCTGGAGCATTTTGTGCTACTGGAGTGCCCTTGGTGTTCACCGAGCAGCCAAACTGAATCACTCTACTTCGGATAGTCTCTACCTTTCATTGGGTGCCACAACGAATGATGGGTATTCCCAGCGCGAAGCGGTAACTCAGAAAGCATCGGCAGCCGTGAGCTCCAAATACCGCGTTTTATTCGCTGAGCGCTGTACACAGGCGCTGTCTTTGCAATTTGCTGTGCCTCCAAAATATCCACAGCAATAGCATTTCCACTCCTGCCCAGAATTCGAATACTAGTGAGCAATGGCACGGATGCGCAGGACCCACGATATGTAGGTAAATGGGAAGGAAGCCTTACGAAGAGAGAGCTCGTGTTCCCGTGCTCGAACATTGACGCAACGGCCCGTTTGTTCGATTTGCACTTTCCACACATGAGCAGAATGTCATAAACTATACCTACAGAGCAGTCAACATACCATATGGTATGCTTTTTACCATAAGTGGCTTTATTCGGTGGTGCCGAAATACACTCTTAGCACGGTAACCTTTAGTTTATTCTATAGGTACACAAAAATGTGAAAATATGCTCCTTTATAAAGGTTAAAGTGCTTTAATCTTTAGTAAAGGAGCATATTTTCACATTTTTGTGTACCTATAAAATGAATTAAAGGTTACCGTTCTAAGAGTGTACGCGGGCAAAGCCCAGCGTGGTTGCGTATACCACAGAAAACACAATATGCGCACTGTACCTTCCGGTGCAAAAGTTTTCGGTTCGAAACCTTATGCACACAGGGCAGTACTTCAGGTCTTTTCTTTCCATGAACAGGTCTTTTATTCCCGAATATCTGCTAGCGCAAAATTTCCCCTGTGATTCTGCCGCAAAGCGAGGGCGGCTTCGCGGGTGGAGCGGTCTTGGACACGGTGGAGTGTTACGACCCGTCGACCGACGCTTGGAACCGGCTTGGCACTATGTCATCGCTGCGTTGCGGCCTGAAGGTGATCGTTCGCAAAGACAGCCTCTACATCCTGGGCGGACGGCGTCGAACGACTCTCCAGCAGTACGTCTCGCTTATTCGTTGTAATCGTTTACCTTCATCATTCGGCGCATCGATGTTGATTTGCATAGGGTAGTAGTATATGGGGCTCTTAGCGAGTATTCGACGTGTCGACACGTGACACTTACTTTCATATCCGTTCCGATTATGCGTATCATTGTTTGTGGTTAATTACGTTTTCCGGTGTTTCATTGACTCACTGACTGAAGAGGCTATGTCGCTAGAATTCCGTTCCTTTTGAGGGCTCGTCAGATATGATTTTTGAGATGAGTGAAGTTAGCAAAATGTTAGCACATAAAACTGAGGGAAGTTCAATAAATTATACGGATGCACTTCATGTATAAGTTTCTTTCGTGAGGCAGTAACTGGCAGAGTTTATCAATGAGACTTTTGACTGCACTATTTTGTAACTTCAATATGTTACTTATTTGCGTTGAAGTATACATGGTTCCTTCGTGAAGACCAGGCGTCGCACTGCAACGAAGGCGGCATCTTTCAATTCCTTTCCAAGAAATTCTTCAACAAGAACATTCGCAATATCAATTGTTCCCATATACAAGCTGAGATGCACGTTATCACAGTAGCAGACACACCAAATGTATCTCTTTCTTGAGCTTCATTCAATCGAAGCATAAATATCACGACAAAGTGTATGAATGCCTTGGTGCGTTCACTGGTATGAGCAAACATTGGTGTTATAGCCCGTATAGAGGCACCGACTGTTTCTCGCATACCAAATCACGCGGTCGAGGAGGCATTGCGGAGCACAGGTGACTTGCTCGTGGTGTCGATAACTATTCATCGAGAATGCACATCCTCCAAATTACAGCTAGGATGCGTAGAATTACATCTTCACGTGCTCTATTTCTTACACGATCCCATTGCTTTAGGAGCATGTGTCTCATTCGCCAATTGTTACTAATGGGTGAAGATTCCGGAAGGGCGCGCGGTATGCGTGGTGAGCGTAATTATAATGAAAATCGGCTCTGTCTCATCGCTATATACATGACTTTCGCAAAATAGCTAAATATTTCATTCGCGCTCGTTCATTAACGCTTTTCAGTGGAGCAGATAGACGTAACAGCTCGCGTTTCCGAGTTATCCATCATGCCTCAAGGGAAGAGTAACTTCACCGCCATCGTCCTCGAGGGCAACACCTACACAATCGGCGGCTTCAATGGTGAGATCGGCCACAGGAGTTGACGCACGTGGGCGAATGATTCACTGCGCATCAGTAAACAAACCTTTCACAATACCACAACTTTTGCCTCGGGAATACGGATGCATGAATACAGGTGGCGACACTGCCTTGTAGGGGCCGCACCAGAACGCTATAACGCGATAGTATTTGACAGTGAGCCTACATAATTCTCACATTATAAAGTCACTTTCATTCTTTGTTTCCCCGTTAGGACTTTTCCACATCCACTTCCTATTCTTGTGTTTCTTAAAAAACGCATTCATTATTCGGAGTCGGTTTCTTTCGGCAAATTGTACTAGCATTTCCCCGCGGTTATTCCTACGGCCGACGCCGTAGTTGCCAATCGCCTGCTCTCCACTTTGTTTTGTTCCTACTTTTGCGTTGAAATCCCCCATGACTACTGTGTATTGTGCCCGTACTCTCTTTATTGCTAAATCGATATCCTCGCAGAACTGCTCTACTTGTTCGTCGTCGTATAGTTCGTTGTTGGCGCATATCCCTGGATTATCTTAAGTTTATACCGCTTATTTAGTTTTATTACGACGCATGCTACCCTTTCGTTAATGCTGTAGAATTCGTCTACGTTGCCCGCTACATCTTTGTGAATTAGGAACTCAACGCCATATTCTCTCTCTCTTTTCGAGTAACCCTCAATAGCAGAGGACATGTCCGTTGTTTAAGACTATATAAGCTTCACCTGCTCTCCTAACTTCGCTAAGGCCAATGACGTCCCAACTAACTCCCTCTAGTTCCTCGAGTAGTTCCGCTAATCTAGCTTCGCTGGAGAGGGATCTTGCATTGAAGGTTCCAATATTTAGTTTCCAGTGGCGGCCTGTCCGGGTGCAGTGATTATTACCGCCCTCTGCTGCTTCACTGCTGCTACATAATTCTAGCAAAAAACAAATGACATTGATTTGTAAAGCAGCTAGAGGCCTAATATAACTTATTAAATCTTATTAACTTATTATTATTAACAACTTATTAAATTTTGTTTGAGAGCGCGCTACCAATACGTCGAACATAAATCCCAGCTTAGGACTATTGAATGTGGGGTTCCTCAGGGTAGTATATTGGGACCAATTCTCTTCCTTTTCTGTATTAATGACATTGTAAGAATTTATGAGGACTGTAAATATATTATATATGCCGACGATTGCTCGGTACTGCTTGAAGGAAGAGACTTGAAGACCATAACACGAAAGGGTAATACGTTCTGTTATAAGTTGCAGACCTGGTGCAAGCTCAACAGGCTCATTCTTATTGAATCGAGAACTAAATGTGTGTTATATATTCATCGATTTTAGAAAAAATCGATGAATATATAACTCTCGAGCCATTTCAAATCAAAATAGAAAAGCATATTAAGATTCTCGGCGTATTTTTTTCAGAAACCATATCCTGGAACGAACATGTGAAAACTTTATTACCAAAACTTAGTAGAGCAGTCGGTGTATTAAGCCGGAACCGTCACACTTTTCCAATTAACATTAAAAGAATGCTTTATTAACTCTCACTTATGTTATTGCATATTAATCTGGGGAAACACAACATTGTCAAACCTACAACAAATATTCCTGGTACAGAAAAAAACACTTCGCTCAATAGAAAATGGTCCCTTTCTAGAACACACTGAACCTTTATTCCACAGACATCATATTATGAAGATCCACAACATATACAAACATAAATCATTGAGAACTTACAAAAATGCCACATTAGGAAGAATAGAGTTATTCGAAGCAATAGCAAATCTTTGAGCAAATACAATTCCGTATCCTTTCAGGTACCATCCTCCATACCACGTTCTTTCTCGCGTAACCATTACGGGAAAGAAATACTTGATTATGTACTTGCAACCACGCTAAATGAACTAGATCAAATTACCAAAACATTACCAAAAAAACCTTACTGGATTTGGTTATGTAAATGTATTGGATATATTCATGTTTCATACATTGATGTTTCTTTGTTTTATTCTTTTAACACAATTCGAACTATTTTTTTGTCATAGAAATGTGCATACTGTGCTAGATTTGCATATGTTTCGTCGTGTCACTGCTGCTGTACGGGTGACCTGAGCTTAGTCAAGCTGCGCAAGCACAGCTTTTTTCTCTGGTCCCCTATTTTCGCAGTGACAAGGCACTGTATTGTCTGAAGCGAAAATTAAACTTGGTTTTATTTATTTATTTATTTATTTATTTATTTATTTATTTATTTATTTATTTATTGTGTTTCTGGAGCCTTTATTGACCCTATGTGGGCAAAATGCGATAAATGCTTCTGGAATAAGTGGCATTAGCAACGCTACCACTCGAAATTGATACAGCGACCTTCGTTTTCTGTGCCGATACGAATCTATGATGTGATGTATTGAAAATAATGCTACCAGTATGCCTTGTTTTGGTGTTAACTTAAGTAGTGTTATACATACATACATACATACATACATACATACATACATACATACATACATACATACATACATACATACATACATACATACATACATACATACATACATACATACATACAGTTCAAAGAAAAGCAATTAGATTCATTTACAACAAGTATCGGTTAAACGACTCGCCATTGGAATTAATTTTAAGGTCTGGAATATTTACTTTAAAGAATCGGGCAAAACTCGCACGCCAAAAAATGTTGTTCCAGCTTTATCATAAAGAGTTGAAAATCGACAGTTCAAGGTATATATCTTTGTCTGAAACCAGAGAATTACGGCATAAACATCCACTAACGTTACAGGAATACCGTTTCAGAACCGATTGCATCAAATATTCTTTTTTTCCATAGGTGATAAGGGAATGGAATACTTTACCATACTCCATAACAAGCTGTAGGGATCTAAATAAGTTCGTAAAGCTACTTGAAGAACACATAAGCACCGTTAACGATTGAATTTGTTCATGTATAACTGAAGTGCACTTCTAGAATTATGTCCAATTTATTTGCTCTAATCATCCAAATTAACATTGTATAACTTCTTTCCCTGTTCTGGCGCTTAGCTACTCTGTGTGCTCGTATATTTTCAATGTTTCATTATTTGTTTACCCCCCTGCAATAGTCCCAATTGGGACTGGCAGTATGTATCAAATAAATAAATAAATAAATAAATAAATAAATAAATAAATAAATAAATAAATAAATCGCCTTTATCGTACAACAAATAGCAGCATTGCGTCATCAGGCGTCGTGAGCAGCGTCGTTTATGCCATGTACTGTTCCTTTAATCCGTAATCCGCAAATGGCAAGAAGTATACGGGCAAACTAAAGCCCTCTTACTATGGTGTAAACAAAGGTGTAAATAGTCACGTGTTTTGACATTGTCATAAAATGGCTGAGGCTGTTATAACAGAAGTAAGAGTCGTGTGAGGCAAGTTCATTTTATGGTATTCGGCATGTCAGCATGTGACGAAGCTTTAGTTTGGCCATTATTTTGTGGTTAAGTGTCCGGAGGCCCATTTGCTACAGTCGAACAAGGCACATATCGCATTGAATAGCCAGCTTCCTCACGGCGCCCATTTCACTGTTTGTTTAAGACGTCAGCATGTGTGCATTCATACAAGGAGACACTATTTTTTCCCTTACTTGTTCTAAAGATTTAGAGTCCGCGTATTCCTATGCCAAAACACATTTTTGTTGGGATATGGCTGCATCTACAGAATGCTAGTAAATTTCCATCAGTTTTGTTGCAAATTGTTGTAGATGCACTTTACATAAGTTTACTCTTTTGGAAGTGGGTGAAAACATAATTAATTGTACTCAATATTACGTCTGCAGTATATTTCGCTTAAGAAAAAAACATGTCATGATGATGCAACAAGGATAATATTCTGATTTTTTTTTCATGCCCAGTATATTTTATGCGAATCTAATGGATGCGTGGTTGTGCAAACTGCCAATGTTGCTCATTTCTTAAAATGGCACTTAAAACAGAGCTTCCTGTGCAAATTTTAGACTTGTTTGTTTCTTGGTCAGGCTTGCTCGCTGTAGACATATTTTTTTTTCTTTTTTGGCTTGATGGCCGGAATGAGCAGCGTGTTTAAAAGTGGCAGTTTGATAGTCCTTGGTTTAGGTGCAAAGTGGTACAATAAACAGGTGTTTCAAGCCCTGTTTTCTAGCTTTGATAGTTCAAACATTGTTACTCATACAATTCATATTGTCTAATGCTAGTAGCTTGAAACTGCTTTATGTGGGTGTTTGTGGGAGTAGAGGAAAGCTGCAGAAGCACCAAGAGGCAATTTTCAGCCTTGTCTAATAGTACCTGTTGTTGCTAATAGGGCATGAATCCCTACATTGAATGGGCTCTGCAATGCATTGAAAGGTAAACATTTAGAAAACTAGTGAGTCAGTTAAAGCAAAGTATTCTTCTAAATCTGCGTTTACTAATTTTACTCTAATATGTTAACAATGGCAAAGGTTCCTTCTTTTTCACTGTGTGTTGAAAATCTTGTGCCCATACACAAGTGTCATGCAGTGGATTCTGATATGCGCCACTTCTCGAAACTTGCGAAGTTCATTCTGGCTCTCTTGGAATAGTGTGGTCTTACCTGAAATGGGCTCTGACACATTTTCACTTGTTACCCTCAAATGAACTCTCAAAAGGAGCTTATCGCATGACGAATCACTTGTAATAAGAATACATTTTATGGTGTTTCTGAGGATAGACACATATTTGTATTTATTGAGCTCGAAGCAAGCAATTGCACGAATCATTAGCCAGGATGTTTTCACGATCATGAAATTAGCCTATGCTAGTTCGGCCTCAAACTAAGTAGTCTGTTGTCTCAGGTGCAAAGGAGCAGGTGATTTCCAGCTGTGTTAAAAAGAAAACTGCAAATTCCTTGCTGCATATACAGCATAATTATAATTGGCTCACATGTCTACAGAGGCCTTGAGAACTAATCAGAAATTTTTTTATTGTTCAAAAAGCGTTGCAGTGCCGCATTATAGTTAAGAATTTATCCCTTCCCTTGCCATGAAAAAGCTGGATTTCCCCGTAATTTTCTGGCAAGAATGGCGAAAGACAAGCTCAGCTGTTGATATCGTTGGGCTAGTTGCTTCAGCATGGCTCTGCACTGACACAAGACAAGCTGTACGTTGAGACACAAGCAAAGGGCCTTGTTTCAGTCTCCGCATGTTTTCTCTCTCATCTCTGGTGGGATTGGACAGACAAGCTGGTTTTATATCGATGCTTTATCATTCTTCTGGCACAAGCAGAAAGTAAAACGTGGGCAACTAGTGTAGTAATTTTGCAATTATTGGTAATTAGTCTTTATAGTAACATGGCATGGAAGGGGTTAACAACAAAATGTTTACTGTCCCTGTGTTCAAGATGCTCTCGTTCGTGTGTGTGTGTGTGTGTGTGTGTGTGTGTGTGTGTGTGTGTGTGTGTGTGTGTGTGTGTGTGTGTGTGTGTGTGTGTGTGTGTGTGTGTGTGTGTGTGTGTGTGTGTGTGTGTGTGTGTGTGTGTGTGTGTGTGAAAGAGAGAGAACGTCTGAATTTATTGGCAATACGTGCGCATGTCAACAGTAAACAATGAGACAACCACGGAGTCATTCAGAAGGCAATCCTACAAAATCGCAACAGTCAGAACTCGTTGCGTAATGCGGCATTTTTAGCCTATAATGACAAACCATATAGCCATACACAACTTCAAATGAGGAGCACTATGATGGAACTCTGGTGGAATATATATATATATATATATATATATATATATATATATATCGGGCTCGCATCAACACCAGCATCTCTCAGGAAGTTCGGAAAGAGTGCTACGATTCGACTCACCACCCTGTGACTTTTTCCCCTGGAGATGAAGTTCTTCTATGGACACCTGTGCGCGTTCCCGGCTTGTGCGAAAAATTTGCCACTCATGTTATTGGACCCTACGTGGTCATTGAAAAGACATCCCCTGTTAACTACCGCGTATCGCCACTCCGAATGCCGTCCGACCTCCGTTGCCGTGGCACCGAGATTGTTCATGTCGCTCGATTGAAGCAGTACACGCGCCGGGTTTCATGACAATTCGCGGCCGGGCGGCCGCTTCCACTGCGGGAGGGCATTAGTGTGAGCGCGATCTATGATTGACTGCTTCTTCATCTCTGGACATCATCATCACCTGTATTTCTTCCTCATCTGTACATATCATCGTCACCTGGATGGTCCGATCTTCGTCTTCGCAGCTCGTGATCGGCCAGATTAAACGGTCCCTTATAATATATATTGTCGAGGAGTGTTCAGATTGACTACACTCCTCGAATAGTAGTGTTCGGTAGCGAGAGGTGGCACAGTTCAAGCTACGCCGCGGTCCAGGGACAGTCTCGTTGTCGTCTTCGTGAATCTCGGAAACTGGGTTGCCCATTGCCCACTACTCATCCATTAATAGTACAGTTTATCTCCCCCGGGGAAAAAGAAGCCGTCCCGGCGACCTATGGGTAGGATAGCACAGGCGGATCATAGCACGGCTTCAGACGATCTACGTGTATAATTTCGCGGCCTCGACGGCGCTTATCCGAAGGTGGTTCAAGGGGCTCCACGGAAAAGTTGACAGGAGACGTCTGATTACACGGTAAGGACCGTGGTACTTAGATGCTAGCTTGGGAGACAATCCAGGGGTAGGGGCTGGCACCCAAAGCCACACTAACGAACCAGGAACGTAGGACACAGGGGCGGTGGAGATGTCTCGATGGTGCTTCTGGCACTGCTGGTCTTCCGAGGTGAACATACGGGCAAGTTTGCGGCACTCTTCGGCGTGTGAAGCAGCTTCCGAGATGGTAGTAGATTCTGTAGTATCGGGACTGTATGGAAGGATGGTGTCCAGTGTGCAGGTAGGTTCGCGTCCGTATAAAAGAAAGAAGGGAGAAAATCCCGTGGTGGTCTGCGTGGCCGTATTGTAAGCATACGTCACAAAGGGCAGAACGTGGTCCCAACGGCTTTGGTCAGAGGAGACGTACATGGCCAACATGTCACCGAGGGTGCGATTGAAGCGCTCAGTCATCCCATTAGTCTGCGGATGATACGCAGTAGTGGTGCGGTGAATTACGCGGCATTTTTCTAGGAGCGCTTCAATTACGTCGGATAGAAAGACGCGGCCTCTGTCACTAAGTAATCCCTTTGGGGATCCATGGCGAAGTATGATGTGGCGGAGGAGAAACCAGGCAACATCGTGAGCAGAGGCGCTGGGCAGCGCTGAAGTTTCCGCGTAGCGTGTAAGATGGTCGATGGCCACGATTACCCAGCGGTTGCCTGATGAAGTGGTTGGCAGTGGTCCATAAAGATCGATGCCGACGCGGTCGAAAAGACGTCCTGGGCAAGGCAAAGGTTGCAGTGGAGCGGCTGATCGACGAGGCGGGTCTTTGCGCCGTTGACAAGCTAGGGAGGAACGTACTACATAATGGCGCACGAAACGGTACATGCCGCGCCAGTAATATCGAAGGCGTAGGCGTGTGTACGTTTTAACTACACCCGCATGCGCACACTGTGGGTCATCATGAAACGCCGCACAGATATCGGAACGTAGATGTCGAGGAATGACAAGCAACCACTTGCGACCAGCCGTGAGGTAGTTACGGCGGTAGAGGAGGCCATCGCGGACGGCGAAGTGGTGCGCTTGGCGACGGAAGGCACGAGGGGGGAGGGAGGACGACGGTTGGGAGATGAAATTGAGCATCGAAACAATCCATGGGTCCTTCTTCTGCTCCACCAGCATGTTAGTAGCACTGAGAGATGACTGGGATAATGATCTTGTCGGGGTATCAGTCGCGTCTGTAATCGGAGAACGGGACAGGGCGTCGGCGTCGGAGTGTTTTCTGCCAGAACGGTACAGCACGCGAATGTTGTACTCCTGTAGGCGAAGCGCCCATCAAGCGAGACGGCCGGTAGGTTCTTTTAAAGAAGACAGCCAGCACAGGGAATGGTGGTCGGTTATAACGTCGAATGGGCGTTTGTATAGGTAGGGACGGGCCCCGCCACGGTGGTCTAGTGGCTATGGTACTCGGCTGCTGATCCGAGGGTCGCGGGATCGAATCCCGGCTGCGGCGGCTGCATTTCGATGGAGGCGAAATGTTGAGGCCCGTGTGCTGTACGATGTCAGTGCACGTTAAAGAACCCCTGGTGGTCCAAATTTCCGGAGCCCTCCACTACGGCGTCTCTCATAATCAGGGCTGGTTTTGGGACGTTAAATCCCATATAACAAACAACTATAGGTAGGGACGGAATTTAGTTATAGCCCAGATTATAGCCAAGCGTTCTTTTTCAGTAACGGTGTAGTTGGTTTCAGCTTTCGTTAGTGCGCGACTCGCAAAAGCGACGACGTACTCATCGAAGCCAGCCTTTCGTTGAGCAAGAACAGCGCCGAGACCCACACCGCTGGCGTCCGTGTGTATCTCCGTCGGTGCGCTTGGGTCGAAATGGCGCAGTATTGGCGGCGAGGTGAGTAGGCGACGCAAGGTTGTGAATGCGGCATCACGGTCTGGTGACCAAGTTGAAAGGTTGCTCTCAGCGCGGAAAAGCTTCGTCAAAGGTGCTATTTCGGTGGCGAAGTTCCGGATGAAACGTCGAAAATAAGAACATAATCCGATGAAGCTACGAAGTTCCTTCAGAGTCCTTGGTCGTGGGGTTTCGCTGGATCAGCGCTGGAACAGCGCGGAGTTTCGCTGGATCAGGGAGTACGCCATCTTTTGAAACAGCATGGCCTAGGATGACAAGCTGCCATGCGGCGAAGCGGCACTTCTTCAAATTGAGCTGCAGGCCGGCAGCAGCGATGCATGTGAGGACGCGTTCAAGGCGAAGTAGGTGGGAAGGAAAATCAGGCGAAAATATGACAATGTCGTCTAGATAACAAAGACAGATCTGCCACTTTAGACCACGCAAGACATTGTGCATCATTCTTTCAAATGTGGCGGGCGCGTTGCACAGGCCAAAAGGCATCACGGTAAACTGATATAAACCATCAGGTGTAACGAAGGCTGTTTTCGGGCGGTCTTCCTCGGCAACTGGAACTTGTCAATAACCGGACCGCAAATCTAAAGAAGAAAAGAATTCGGCGCCTTGGAGGCAGTCTAACGCGTCGTCAATTCGTGGAAGAGGATAGACATCTTTGCGTGTTACCTTATTAAGTCGTCGATAGTCCACACAAAAACGCATTGTCCCATCTTTCTTTTTGACCAGAACTACAGGGGAAGCCCAGGGACCGTGCGAAGGTTGTATGACGCCGCGTTTGAGCATGTCTTGGACGTGCTCGTCGATTACGCGGCGCTCTGACGCAGAGACACGGTACGGCCTTTGACGTAGCGGTGCGTGGTCGCCTGTGTCGATGTGATGGACAACTGTTGTAGAACGGCCTAAGGGTGCTTGCTGGAAGTCGAATGAGGAACGAAAGCGGTTGAGGAGGTCGACAATCTGAGTGCGTTGGCTCGAAGTGAGGTTGCAATCAATGGAGCGCGAGAATATTTCTTCACATGACGGTGCTGTCGGAGAAGGCGAAATTTCAATGGCGTCAACCTGTGGAGGAGCCGGCTCGTCAGGTACATAGTAGACAAAGCGTTGGTCAAGTTCTTCCCCATAGCCGAGACACTCGTCGTGATGCAAGCTTGCAGGAGAAGAAAATAGGTTCGAAACATAAAGCGAGCTGGAACCATGTCGAACGTTCAGAAGAGAAAACGGAACTAAGATGGGATGACGACGAGTAGCAAGATGAGACGGCGTGAAAAGAACCGTGGTGTCTACAAACGCAACGCAGGAAACGGGAACAAGGGCGGAAGAGAACGGAAGAATCTCGGTGTCGGCAGCGACGCATACTCGAAGAGAAGCCCGCGAGGAATCCTGCAAAAGATTGCTGCCGAATGGAGATAGCGCAAGTTCTGCACGTGCGCAATCGATAACTGCATGATGCGAGGACAGGAAGTCCCATCCTAATATCATGGCATGAGAACAGCGGGATAGGATAACGAACTCAATGTGGTATAGAGCAGCCGCTATGACCACACGGACGGTGCACTTTCCCAAGGGTTCAACCGGCTCTGCACTTGCTGTACGTAGCGAAACTGCAAGAAAGGGCGTCGCGACTTTTCGTAGTTTAAGGCGAAGCTGGTCGGAAATAACTGATACTGCGCCTCCCGTGTCGACAAGCGCGTTAACGGCAATATGTAGCGTAAACTTCAATAACGTTCGCAGGGAATAAACGAGCGCTTAAGTAGTTCGCTGAGGTCGCAGTTCTTGCCTCCGGAACTGCGGCCTTTAGTTTTCCTCTTGAACAGCTTCAGGACGGCGGATAAGTGGGGATAGAGAACGTCGACGGGGAGATGGAGACCGACGGCTGGCTCTGGAAGGAGGAGGCGAAGCATCGAAGCGCGGAGCGGCAGCAGCAGGACGGTAGGGGGAGCCTACGCCGCTGTTCTGTGGCCTCGCAGAGTCTGAAGGATACCAAGGGCGCCGGCGGCAGAACCGTGCTACGTGAGCAGCGATGCCGCGTGAGAAACATATCGGCTTGTTGTCTTGGGTGCGCCACGGGTTGAAAGCACGGACCGCAGGTCGAGCCAGGTGCAGGGGCTGCGGTGGCGGATAGTAGGCGCCCGCAGGGGTGCAGTTTACAGCCGCAGGCGGTGTTGACGAAAAGGCGCTGGTAGGTGCGTATTGCGCAGGTGCAGAGGAAGGTCTCTGCCTGGCAGCAACGGCAGCGTAAGTATCGGAGCTGTTACAGGGGGTGACTGTTGAACAAGCGGAACGACGTCGGCGACTTGGTCGTGTATGACCTGACAGAGTTCGGGCGACAAGGTCGACTAAGACGCTTGTGCAGTTAGCAAAAGAGAAAGTTGACGCGCGACTTCCTCTCGAATGAACTGCTTGATTTGGCCGAATAGTGGTGGATTGCTTGTAGCAGCAATGTTGCTGTCCGTCAGAGCAGAAATCGCGCCGTCCGTATAGAGAGAGCGCGCCGTGTTGAAAGCCGCTGTTTGCGCAGCTCTTCGTAGTTCTGGCAAAGCGCAATTATATCTGTGACCGTCCGAGGGTTCCTTGCCAATAGCATTTGGAAGGCGTCATCCTCTATGCCTTTCATGACATTCTTCACCTTTTCATCTTCAGTCATGGATGGATTAATGCGCCGGCATAGGTCCACTACATCCTCAATGTAGCTGGTGAAATTTTCTCCCTTTTGTTGAGCGCGACCGCGCAGCTGTTGTTCGGCCTTAAGCTTGCGCACGGCAGGACGGCCGAAGACTTCTTAATTGGAACCTCGTTCTAAATTGTGCCCAGGTGGAACAGTCGGATTCGTGGTTCCGAAACCAAAGACTGGCTACACCGGAGAGGTAAAACAGGACGTAACTGAGCTTGTCGACATCCTTCCACTTGTTGTGCACGCTCACTCTATCGTACGTAGACAGCCAATCGTCCACGTCCTGATCATCAGTCCCACTAAAAATGGGAGGGTCTCGCTGGCGTGGCGTACCTGAACAAACGACGATGGGGCTGCCTGGGGAGGGTTGGACGGCCCAGCGTCTTCAGGCATAGTAGTCTTTGAAGGGATTGTCCGGCTGCGTAGTTCCAGGTTTCAGGTCTAGGAAAATACCCCGCACCTCCACCAATTGTCGAGGAGTGTTCAGATTGACTACACTCCTCGAATAGTAGTGTTCGGTAGCGAGAGGTGGCACAGTTAAAGCTACGCCGCAACAAGGTCCAGAGACAGTCTCGTTGTCGTCTTCGTGAATCTCGGAAACTGGGTTGCCCATTGCCCACTACTCATTCATTAATAGTACAATATATATATATATATATATATATATATATATAGTTTGGGAAGGAGATTTACCTGAGCCTGAACAAATATTTTGAAAAGAAGAGATCCAAACGATTAACAAAAACAATATAACTTTACTGACCGTTGCGGCCGGTGAACTGGCCTTCACCAGAGGTATATATATATATATATATATATATATATATATATATATATATATATATATATATATATATATATATATATATATATATATATATATACATACTAATATACTAAATAAGGCACTTAATTTCTCTTTGTGTTGTTTGATGATTGATGATGCAATGCAATGTTAAGAAAGCTGTTAAAAGAAGATGCACAGTTGCTTTGGGTTGCGTTTTGTTTCTGCGCTCATTGGAATGCTCTTGAGCGATACCCACTTACCATTTCAAGGAATGTTCATTGCTTACCGTGGATTGTTAGATGCTTTTTATTTGTTTTACCTGTTGTGACATTTGTAAAGAATATGAGAGACCTATTTACTGGAAAGAATAGCTGAGGTTTGGCGCACCTCCAGCCCATTCCGTGATGAACTTCAGGACATCTTGACATTCTGCGCTGCGTGATAGCTGCAAATGGAAGATTGTAACCAGGACTGACATGAGACACACTGCATTGATTCCAAACCGAAGTGTACTTTTTTACGCTGATTCTGTTGCTGACTGCAGTCATGAGGTAAATAAGTGATAGGGGAGAGTATCATGACAACCGTGAAGTCCTGCCATATAATAAAGAGGAAGGGCATCCAATGGGAATCAAGTGTAATAGAACTCGTTGCTGGGTTAGTTGGTGCATACTGGCGCAACACAAGAAAAATGGCGCAACACGACCACTTTTGTACCCATTCCCTCATCTCGTCCTTGTCCTGTGTCGCACCATTTTTCTTTGTTTAGGGATGCAAGTGGTCTACATAAGCAAGTGATCATGCAACATGATTGGCTAGGGGCGCGCAGCACTTAAAAAATTGGTCGGAGCTCCCGCCAGTTTCTCTTATTGTGGGTGTGCCCGTGGCATACGCTATGCATGCATGCAGCCTGCCCGTCACATGTGCTCCACATCGCAGTGAACGATAGCAGGCGACGCAAACCACTTCCCCTTGGTCCCAGTGCACTTTCGCCGCTTCCATGCGCGGCCGTGCGCACGCGTTCCCTTCAACATTGCGCCTATCTGTACGTGCACGTTTGACGCGGGAGTGCCTCGTATTTTGTTTAACAAACACGATGGCCGTGACGTTGCTTTCGTTTCTGCAGCCGACGCGTACTTGAAGGGAGGAAGGTATAGCGAACAATGGGGCAGTGCGTTTACGTTGGCGCCAGCAGCGCGCGTTGCGGAGCAGATGAAAATGCTAATCGCGACCGGTGACAAGTCGTATTTGCGGGTTATTCCCAGCATTGTGCGATATGTCCAGATTGAACTCAACCTAAATTTGAGTATGTCGAAATTTTGAAATTTTCCCACTACAGTGTTCTTGCTGCTGTAACGGTTCATGCGAAAGGACGATTACACGCGACTTTTGTCTCATCGATTATCTTGCAGCTTTTTCTTAATTAGTCACAGAGCCTAAAACTTTGTTAAATGACGCCATGTGATGAAATCGATTCGTTAATTAGAAAAAGAAATGGTTTTTGCGGTTCCTAAGATCGGGAGTAGTAAGTAAGGGTTGTTATATCCAAGATTTATTGTATTGTATTTAGGGGGAGACTAAGTGCAATTTTGTGTTACTAATCGAAGTTGACTTGCACAAGGTATATTTCAGCAGTATACCACATGTCCAGAATAAATTTTATGTCATGATATTCGTGGGGGATGGGAGCGCTGCGAGCGCACACCTTTTAGCGACGAATTGTTTGTTGGAGTACTTTTCTCGACTTTCTAAGTCCATGATAGCTACAAATGCCACGCTGCACTCGCACAACATGACCACACGCGGCACTCGAAAAATGAACTTTATTGTTTAACATATCCATAAAGAGTAGCGGAATTGAAACGTTCCTCTGTATTTACGCCAGGGTACACTTTCCTGCCTTTTGATCAAACTGAGTGCACGTTACTGATGTGCTTTTGCAATGTCAACAAAAGGTGCTGTGCATGTAAACTTAAGTCACTACGAAAAATAGCTTTCTTGCGGCATTACATGCACTCTGTGTTGTAAAATTGGTGCAATTAAGAAAAAGAAACTGCGGTTCACTGCCGATTGATGCTAAAAAATATTACTCACTTTTGTGGCCAACAGGAACTTGTTCCAATCGTCCTTGTTGCAGACTATCCCTGGTTTTTGAAACTGGAGTTTGTTTTGAAGCACAGGATAGCCTGAAACGGTTTCGCCTGTATGAGTGCATTACCTTATGTGAGCCACCAGTCTTGGCGTGACGGTTTTTCTTACCGGTTGATACAGTCATCGCATTATAAAGCGGCGAAGACACTACAATTTAGACAGAACTCTTACAGTGTCTGTGTGTGCGTGTGTTCTTTTTTTTTACCTTTGTACGTTACCCCCCCCCCCTTTTTTTTTTTACCTTAATACGTCGCCCCTCACCCGTGCGGGGTAGCAATTCGATATTTATCTTCCGGATAACCTCCATACCTTTCGCATCCCATTTGTGTCTCCTTTTTTACAGGGCCGAAAGCTCCACTCTTGCTTTGAGAAGATGCCTGCTGGCCAGAAAAGGTGCAAAAAAGGCAGGTGGCAATGCCGCCTTGAAGTTGCTACAACAGCTTACAGTGGTAGATGTCATCTGTTTTGATGGCGTTGTAGGTTGTCGTGCGTAGGTTGGGCAGCGTCGGCTACGACGATGGGTGTGCAACTCAGGGAGAAGACGAGAGTTGTTTTGGCAGGAACCAAGCCGCGTTCGATCCGACAGCGCTACCGAAGGAGCGTACTTAATAGGCAACAGTGCGCTGCCATGCTAGAGCTCTAGGGTGTTGCTGACCTTTGTAAATACGGGGCTCATCTGCAGAACAGTGCCCGTACACTAAAGGGCCGTATTCATAAAACTACTTTATTCTTATCGCTTGTTTTCCTTATCTCCCATGTGCCCTCATCACGCTTTATGAGCAAATTAGTCCAGTATCTGCAAACAAGCCTTTCGTAGCCTGCGAAACTTGCAGTTTATACATCCTCGTTTGAAACATACATCTCTTACCCAGAGGTTTAATGGAAAGGGGTAGCGAAAAGGCAACTGAATGCCTGACAATGCACCAATGTCTCCGCCTAGACCACAGTAATGCACAGTACTCAGTATGTCTGTGTAAAGCGTAAATAAATAAATAAATTACAGTGAAAATTCAATAAGCACAGATATATACAGTGAAAAAAGCAGAAAAGAAAAAGAAGAAAAAGAAAAGAAATAATTCGACACCTATAAATGTACTCTACACGCACACACACACAAAGAAAAAAAGCCCGTTAAAAACAAAGCCGTTGCTGGGAGCAGTAGTGAACACGTGAAAAGTTGTGAACAAGTGAACAGGATCGTGCGCGACATGAACTAAATTAATGCACAGTTCATTTCCGAAAAAGTACACGAGAAGCGCACATCTTACACATAAGAAGAAAGAAGAGACATTATGCCCCGCCACGGTGGCCTAGTGGCTATGGTAGTCAGCTGCTGATCCGAGGGTCGCGGGATTGAATCCCGGCTGCGGCGGCTGCATTTCGATGGAGGCGAAAGGTTGAGGCCCGTGTACTGTGCGATGTCAGTGCACGTTAAAGAACTCCAGGTGGTCAAAATTTCCGGAGCCCTCCACTACGGCGTCTCATAATCAGACAGAGCTGGTTTTGGGACGTTAAACCCCACATAACAACAGACATTATGTTTGAAGCGTGAGTAGATAAGCGTTTTTTTATTTTTTTTTGAAAATTGCTGACGGTCGACTTCCGTTCACTATACTGTTTCGAACTGATTACCATTTCAGTCCCCTTCGCGCGCATTTATGTCACAGGCACAATAAGGAAACCGAACGATAAGGATAATGTAGGGTGAGGCCTACGTGAACTCGACCGAGAGCAATCGGGTCGGTGAGGGCTCGTCTAGCAGCCAGTGCTCGCACGCCAACGTATAGGTGCAAGCGTCTAAATGTCGTACATCCTGCCTGATTGTTACCAGCTTCTCATAGGGACAGATTCTCTGGGGATTTTCCCGATAATGGCGCCGTCACTTGTTGGCGGCTCGTTTGACATGTCGGCGACATTTCGGCCATGCACAGTCATGTTCTGTCAGCTTTTGTGCCGATCATTCTAGAATTATAAATGTTCAGTCATAACCTCGGTCTCTGCGTCGACTGATTACCGCGGTTCGTGCAGCTTCATTGGCGCTCTGACAACGTAGGTCGCGAGTTGGTTACCCGTGCCTATACTGCGCCGTGGCGAAGTTTGACGGATCGACGACTTCGCGGGCGAATATGCTGCGATGAAACGTAAGTTATAATGCATGTCTTTTGGAGAGGGAGAGAGCTCTTTATTGAAAGGCAGAGAATTTAGCCGGCATTGAAATATCGCTGACGTGCTACTCTGCGCGGGGAGGGAGTTTGGGCAGAGAAAGACGAGTAGAAAGAAGTGCAAGAGACAGGGAAGAAGAAAAGAGAAAGAAAAATTGGGCTTTGTGCTTCTGACTATGATGACTAATTGCGTCCAAAGATATTTCACGTTTGTCTTTTGGAGCTTAGCGCTCTTACGTGCTCTGTCGCGTGTAATAGCCGGAATTCCCGGCGTGCCAGATACATATCGCATGGCGTGTCAAAATCTTTACTGTCGTTCTATCGCGAAGGGGTCTGGAGCGTGCTAACTGTCAAAGGCTCGCCTGAAAGAGAGCGTCCAGCAGCAGCAGCATACTCTACGAGGCGACGGTGGTCAGCTGATGGAGTCATCGGAACTTCGAAACGCGGGTCCCAACGTATAGACACCGTTGCTCAACGGCGACGCCGACCACAGAACCATGCAGGAGCGTCCGAACTAGGAGTGTCCGTGTTACCTTCAACGTTTCCGGGATTACCAACCCGATTTGCGAAAGTTGATGAAGTTTTACAGGGCTCCGGAGGCAATAAGCTGAATGTGCTAGGCAAATTTGTAGCCTGCATCGGTTAGAAAGAAAAGAAGTCATCTCAAACATTTCACGTCATCGATCCGTTGCGCGACGTTCTTTTAGGATTCCCAGCACTAGAGGTTCTGGGAATTGTTAAATTTGCTGATGCGGTCGCATCAGGAAATTTCGAGTATGAAGAGCGTTTCCGGATGTGTTTCATAGTCTGGGAACGATGCCCGGCCAGTAAACAATCAGGCTACAGCCGATGTGTTTCCACATGCCATAAGCGCTCTGCGCGGAGTACCCATTGCCTCAGGGAGCCCCTGAAACGCGAAATAGAGAGAACGGTACGTATGGGAATAATTAGAGAAGTAGATGGCCACACCGATTGGTACGCCGGTATAGTTCCCGTCGTGAAGCCTTCACCTTATTCGGTCGATATTATTTGTTTCGCGCGACTACCGTTTGGGATAACTTCCGCTCCGGAATATTTCCAGAAAAGAATGTTGGAGATACTATGTTGCCTTTTGTTAATGTGATGGACGACGGCCTAGTGTTTGGCGAAACCAAAGCTCTACACGATGAGCGCCTGGGCAGTGTAATCGCTCGCCTAGCAAAGTCAATGTAACATTGAACAAAGAAAAATGCTTGTTCAGAGTTAAGTACGTTTTTTGGGCCATATCCTTAACGAACAGTGTATTCATCCTGATCCGGCTAAGATTAGTGCTATCAAAGAGTTGAAACCGCCCAAGAACGTCACTGAGCTACGTAGCCTACTAGGCATGGCCAATCATTTGGGACGCTTCTTGCCACATTTAGCTGAGGTCACTGCTCCGATGCGCGTTCTTCCGCACAAAGAAAGAGAGTGGCTTTGGGGCAGTGATCAGGAGAACGCGTTCCAAAAGCTCAATGAGCTCATCTGCTCAGCACAATGTACGACGCTTCACTACGATCAATCAATTCTTTCTGCAGACAAGGCTTGTCTTTTGGTCCGGGAGCGGTTTTATTTCAAAAACAAAAAGATGCAAAACGTAGACCCGTTGCGTTTGCTTCTCGTTCGCTGACTAAAACTGAGAAACGCTACTCCCAGGTCGAAAAAGAAGCGCTTGCGCTAGCATGCGCAGCAGAAAGATTTGATGAGTATATCCGTGGTCCTAATGTAGTTTTTAAAACTGATCACAAGCCACTGGTATCATTGTTGAGTCACATGGCAATCGATGCTATGTGACTCAACAATGCAGCGCTTTCGTTTGCGGCTGATGCGTTACCGATTTTCTGTATGATGATTTGTGGGGTTTAACGTCCCAAAACCAGCTCTGATTATGAGAGACGCCGTAGTGGAGGTCTCCGGAAATTTCGACCACCTGGGGTTCTTTAACGTGCACTGACATCGCACAGCACACGGGCCTCAACACTTCGCCTCCATCGAAATGCAGCCGCCGCGGCCGGGATTCGATCCCGCGACCTTCGAATCAGCAGCCGAGTGCCATAACCACTAGACCACCGCGGCGGGGCATCCATTTTCTGTAGTATACGTTCTAGGCAAATCGCTCATCACTGCACATACCCTCTCACGTTCTCCGCTAGCTCATGCAAATTTAGAAAGTTACTTGACTGTCTCCGAAGTGACAGGCTACTCAAAAGCTTGTTTATTGGGCATAGAAAAGGGAGATGATTTCCTGAAAAGGGTGAAAGAGGGCCAAGCCAATGATGCAGTGTGTAGAGGCCTGCGAATACTGTGCAGAGTCGGTTGGTCAAAGCAACAAAATGTTTCTTGTCTTCTTGCACCCTACTGGCACAATCGGGCATGCATTACGTTGGCGAATAGTTTGTTGCTAAACGGCTAATCATTTCGCAGTCTCTTCGAAAAGAAGCACTAAGAAAGCGGCATGATGATCACCAAGGCATCTCGCGATTCCGCAGTATGGCTAAAGGTTATATCTAGTGGCCACGGCTTAGCTCTCAGATTGCGGCGTTCGTGAAAGAATGCAGTGTTTGCGCGATGCGTGCGCCCGAACAAACGCAACCAGTGATGGCTACGCCAACACTATCTTTTACTTGGGAGAGAGTGGGGCCGGATCTGTGGCAAATTACCCGGCAACCATATCTCGTCGTAGTAGATTACCCTTCGTGCTCCCCAGAGGTAGCCATTCTCCCTTCAAGAAAGTCTGCCATTGTGATAAACAGACTGAAAAGCATTTTTGCGAGGCATGGTCCCCGCTTTGTGAGCACAGAGTTCGAAGCGTTTGCCAAATCATATGGTTTCCGTCACATTACCTTGAGTCCGAGGCACCCCCAGAAAATGGGGAAGTAGAGCGTATGGTAAAGATCGTTAAGGATGTCATCTTGAAATCAGACGACCCCCTACTTAGACTTACCCTCCTATATATAGAGCAACGCCTGGTGTTTTGGGAATCAGCTCAGCTGAGATCCTGATGAATAGAACACTCAGGAAAAGGGTCCCAATAATGCCTCAACACCGCACTCCGGGCCAGTGCTGCCCGAGAAAGGTGGTCGATAACGATCAGAAGGCCAGGAAGAGGCTGAGCAAGGAATAGCTGAGCAAGCTATATAATGCGTAGGGCAACAACTGTTACATAAGGGGTCCCAATATAAAGTTACATAATGGGTAACAACGGAAGGGAAACTCAGTCGAGCATAGGAGAATGCCAGTGAATTAGTGTCACGAAGTTGGAAAATGTGCAGGCATAAGATGAAATCGACTGGCACAAGACAGGACTAATTAGAAATTGCTAGTAGAAGCTTTAATCCCACAGTAGAACAGAATTACAAGGACTTATGGGCGTATGTGCTTGTTGCATGTAATGAGAAGTCACGATAACCGATGATAATTAACGGTAACAGACTAGATCCCAACATAAGTTTGACAATGTCCACGGGGATAACGTGACGGCAGCTATCACAGAACTGGGACCTATAGTCCTGCAACGTGCGACGATCTGTTCGGTAGCGTGTGACATCGTTTCCTGTGGCATGTTCCCGCATTTATTCGTGCCCTCTTCTGTGTACTCATAATTGGCCTTATGGAGAATTTTCTTTCCTTCTCCCTCAGAACAGAGCAGCAGGCCAGAGGAGTCGACCTTCGAGTGACACAATTTTCATCAAGTGAACGTGCCGCATGTGTGTTGTGTTCGTTCCGTACTTTTAAAAATAACTTCATTTCTGTGGTTTTACGTCCCAAAACCACGATCTGATTATGAGAGACGCCGTAGTGGAGGGCTCCAGAAATTTCGACCACCCGGGGTTCTTTAACGTGCACTGACATCGCACAGTACACGGAGCCTCAACATTTTGCCTCCATCGAAATGCAGTAGCCGCGGCCAGGATTCGATTCAGCGGCCTTCGGATAAGCAGACGAGTACCATATAGCCACTAGACCACCGTGGCGGGACCATTTCGTACTTTGCGTGTTTTCTTTTTTTTTTTTGCGTGCATATGTGTATATGTACGAAAGGAAGAATTCATCACGTACCGGTGATCAGGCATGCCAAGGCGCGAAATGTGCCCTTGGGGCCCTCGAGCGATGCCTCGTAGAAGCCATGTTCGTCCGTGGGCAGCGCCTGCTCTACACTCTGGTTCATGCTGACGGCCAGAACCCATTCCTTGACCTCCTCGTGTTGCGCTTCCTGCGGGGTGTCTCAATGAATGAGCGCACAGGGCACATCGATGGCCGGAACCACGGCCTAATTTCCTTTGAATCTCGCCTACCTCATGCACAACATTACGCGACTTCTTGCAAAGCTCCTATTGTACTGCCTGTTGCACGTTAGTTAGTACCGTAGAGTTGCAACATGTTAAAGTTTGCATTTACACGCGCGATGTACAGTGCTCAGCGAATGAAAGGCGACGCTTGAAACGCACGGCTGCGAATGATTTCTGTGCCATTTCTTGGTGATGGGGGTGTCTGTAGTCTGTTCCACTAGTTCCATGCAGCCGAGCCAAGGCTACGAGGCTATCGAGCGCAGAATTCTTCCAAGGCGAGACTATATCATTGTTCGGACACGCAGCTGCGAGCCACTTCTGCCAATAGGGGCCTCACTCCGTCCTCCTCCTCCTCTTGTTTCCAAGGCTGCTCCTGCCACTGCAGCTCCTGCCACTGATTGGCCGAAAGGGCCTGTAGCTTCCACAGTGCTGCATGGAACTACTGAAACAGATTGTAGGTGATTCGTTACGGCACTCAATGAAAGGGCGCACTTTTCGAAGCATTGGGATTCGGTTCGGTCCCCCTGTGGTCACCCAGTGCGCTCCAGTAGCACAAAATGCGTCGGTCATCACGTGGTTTGAGTATCGCGTTTCAATCGCAACTATGGAAAAGAGGACTGCCTAGGTGCAAGCCACTTGAGTGGCATGGCACATTTTCCATAAATTCCATTCGTGCTCTCGAGTATTTAGTGTCGGCGTTGAGAGTGGTAAATTGAGCAGTCTGCTAAATAATCCATTGGCTAAACCAGCGATAAATGGAGCACAGCAAACAGCGTGCGCGAGCGCCGGCTTCTCTGTGCGTCTGCGCCGCACGACAGGGCCAAATAGTAAAAAGGGCGAAAGTGAGCGCGTGCCCAAACAGCGCGCTCAGCTGGGCCCATCGTCTTCTAGGCTGTTCCTTACTAATGACATCACCCCTCATTAATGCACCCCAAATGCGACACTGAAGCTATAAAGCGCTGATGGCATAGATAACGGCCCCTTCTGTATATAAAAAAAAGTTTGCGTCAGCAACTAACAAATCAACGATCCATATTCGTCAGCTTATCTTATGTGTGGGGGCGTTGGACGTATTTTTTAATTTTATTTTCTTGATTGCGCACTGATCTTTCGAACATGAGATATGACCAAGAGCATTCGCCTACTGAGGCTGCTTGTCCGTCTCAAGTGCTCTAATGTGGGGTGATGCCCGTATGAATTAACAACCTTGCAGCAGCTAAGCGCGCTTTGCGTGCATGCGCTTACTCTCGTCCTTTTTTTAAATTTGGCTCCGTCATATGGCGCTGACGCACAGAAAAGTCGGCGCTCGCGCACGTAAAGTTAAAGATTTGGGCGGTTGTACACACAGCAGGGGTGTGAGCCCTTAGAAAACAAGCATTTGCCTCACCTGTCGGCCCATATTTCATTCCAAGCTAAATGTTAAAAAGGTGCATTGCGAGCCTCTCTTTCGAAAACGCCCTAAAATAGCCTGGCTAATTAAATAACTTTAAGGAGCGCTTTCCTTGAGGGGGCTTCCCGCATGACGTGTGTTGGGCACCACGAGCTTTTGCTTGCTGCGGTAGCAGAAAAAATATGAAAAAAAAAATTAACACCATCTTCCCAAAGGGAACCCTGACGGGATGCGAAGCAGCAGCGTTGCGCACGGGTGGCGTCACGGGTTGAACGGCGCTAACGCGGGTGCTTCGCATCCCATCAGGGTTCCCTTTGGGAAGATGGTGTTAATTTTTTGCGCGTGAACCGACGAGTCGGCGGTGTAGCGAGCGGCAGTCGCGGTAGCGGAGCGAGCGGCGGTAGCGGCAGGTGTTGCGGGCGAACGGACGAGGCGGCAGCTGCGGGCGCTGCGGCGAGCGCGCGGCAGGCGAGGGAGAGAGTGACGTCAGCGCGCACTGCGAGGGGAGCGTGACGTCAACGCGCAGCTGCGGCGTGACCTACTTGGCACCGCTCCAACACCTGCGGCGAGGGGAGTGCGTTGCGGCGTGTTCGTACGGAGGCACGGAGGGACAGCGTTACACAGGCTAGTCAAAGAGCTGCTTCGCATCTAATAAATGCCCGCATATATGTTACCTTCGCAGCAAATGACGTCGAAAGATGATGGCTCTTCTGCTGCCCCTGATATGTAACACCCTCTCTTCTCCCACCTCCGGCTCCTCACGCTGTTACCCTCCACTCTCACTCCTCCCCTAAAGGGTGCAATAGAAGTTTCGCTGAATTTAATTCCAATTTCTCGAGTTCGTCCTGCCCTCGCACCATCTGTTGGGCAGCGCCGGCGGCGCGCCGCAATCAGGGGCGCTGCCGAACGGACACTGCCCTTTCCTTCTCAACACGGAGGTGATTCTTAAAGGTAGGAAGTGATGAGTTCGCGAGAGCTGTCTCTCCACGGAGGCGAGCACACATGAAGGCTAGCGGCCGAGGAAGGGAAGGAGGGAGGAACGGGAAAGTGGCTATTTCACCATCTCCGGCTCGCTTAGATTCTCTTCGACACCATTTCTATCGCGTTGATTTTTCATTTACTAACGTAAAAACCAGTCCAATGTGTATTCCTAATTAAATGAACGCTGCGGATCACGGTGATGTATACATCTTGCCTCAACTAGGCCTGAGGTTTCCTTTGTGTATCATGTTGACGTGTATTACCCCGTCTAGCGGTGCTAGTTTTCCGGTTGGTTTTCATGGCCCCTTTGAATCGGCCGGCAGGTTGAATTGTCTGACAGACAGACAGACAGACAGACAGACAGACAGACAGACAGACAGACAGACGGACGGACGGACGGACGGACGGACGGACTAAGTTTTTCGCGTTTAGACGTAGCCCAAGGAGGAAAAGTATCAGTCGAAGAAAAGTTGTGGAAGGAAAAAAAAAACTGGTGCAAGAACAGACAGCGAAGCAGTCACCATAAAGATGCGCACAAGCAAGCTCGAAACTAAACTGCAATTCCTTACATACACAAGTTATCCCATAATTTGAAGAGGATAGGCCAGCGTGCTAATGCCAAGGTTGTCTTCAGCGCACCAAATAGGTAATTTAGAATCTGTAAACGTGTCAACAACCCTCCCAAAGAAGGTCCCGTATGTGGTGAGCAACATAGATTGCCAATTTTGCCACTTTGTGTAGAGAAAGTTGTTTATCGCACCCCCTTGTCATCTGGAAATGTGTACATTGGTCAGACGGCTGATGTTTAAATGACAGGCTTCGCGAGCACCAGAATAACATAACCAGTGCCGTCAGTGGTAACTTGGGTGCTCATTGCAAGCAATGTAATTGTCTCCCTCAATTAAAAAATGTGACGTGTTATCCAGCAGCAACAAGAAATTGACGCGAGAAATTATGAAGGCCCGCAATATGGCATCGTTAAAAGATAAATGTGTGAGTGCTCCGTCTGTTTTATTATCTGACACAGAAACTGAGTGTCTCTCGGCTAACATGTGAGAAAAATTGCCATGCGCCGTCAATCAATATAATTTAATCATGACCATCGCGTTTTCTTGGTTTCTTCTGGCGTTGTTTTTTTGCTCTGTATTTCGTCTGTGACGTGGCGCTGTTACGTATATACTTTATACCTCTTTCGCCAAATAAAGTCAGTTGATAGCGCTGCGTGGTGTCGTTCGTGTTCCTTTTTCCTTGTTTTCAGTGCTGTTCCTTGTTTTTGTTTTTCCTTACCGAAGAAACTACGGATGCTCCGAAGGCGCGTGAATGCTCATGCCTCACGAATGAATATTTGCACAGCTAACCATAGGGGCCGGATTTTAGCATGCGGTGTTGGTGCGCTTTGTAAGATTCCCCTAAGTTGGGGAAGGAAATACGCTGGCGAAACAGGCAGATGCCAAGATGAGAGATTAAAAGAGCACTTTTATGAAGCTCACACAATCATTCAAGATCATCTTGGCCCTTACTGCAGTGACTGCAGATGTGAACCGGATTTTTAAAAAAAGAATAAAGAAGTGTCGTTATTCCAAACAGCGTGAGCAGAGCTCACCTGTGAAGTCATAGAAGCTGACAAGATGCAGCAATTGCCGACTTCCATTGGCTCGGTAGCACAGGCCTTTAGTCCAAATTTCTTGCATGTACTCCGTCAGAGCGCTCATGGAAGCGTCGTCGAGGTTTCTTAAAATTTTGTTCGTGATATCGTCAGGGCCCGGTGCGGATTTCGTCTTTAGTCCCAGTATTTCTGCCCTAACCTCCGCCTCTGTGAAGGGTGCGTCGAGCTCCTCAATGGGAGCCCCGTTATACTCCGGGAGGGCGGGACTGCGAATATCACCAATGTACAGGGCGCTTAGCTTGCTCATAAATTCCGCGTCTGTTCCTTCAAACGCGTGCCTGGCTTTTGACAGTCTAACTCCCCATTGGGTTTTCGAGTTGGTCGGGTCTAACAGGTGTATCAGCAAACTCCACGTTTTGGCAAGGCTCATGCCCCCTTCCATCTCATCGCATCTGCTGCACCAATTCTGTTCGCATAATTTGATCGCATAATTTTCAATATTTTTGTTATGTCTGGCAATCCTCCTTCTAAGATTAACTGTAGTCCTATGCAAACCGCCGACAATAGACAATCTAAGACCTATTTCTCTAACCTCGTGCATAGGGAAACTGATGGAGCGCGTAGTTCAGACCCGACTGATACGCTTCGTGGAAGAAAACGACCTGTGGCCGCACGAGATGGTCGGCTTCCGACCGGGCTTGTGCACGCAGGACGTGATGCTCCGACTCAAACATGATATAATCGAATCGCGTTCGAGAGACGCTAAAGTAATTCTTGGCCTGGGCTTGACCAAGGCTTTTAATAATGTTGCACACGAAGCTATATCCTCCGCGGTCTTCACGAAATCGGGATAGGAACGCGAACATACGGTTACATTAAGGACTTTTTGTCAGAACTGCCTGCTTGAAGTTCCAAAGCACTGAATCGCCGCCAATTCATTTAGGGAGCAGGGATACGCCGCAGGGCTCGGTTCTCTCCGTTCCTATTCAATGTGGCGACGCGGGGCCTCCCCGATGCTTTGAGAAACATAGAGGGACTAAAATTCAGTATGTATGCGGATGACATCACCCTCTGGACTAACCAGGGGAGCGATGCGAGCATCGAGGAGCGCCTGCAGGTGACGGCGGACACTGTCGTGAACTATGCTGCCAGTAGGGGTCTTTCATGCTCTCCGCAAAAATCGGAACTATTCGTCTATAACCCAAAGTCACTCCGTTGCAAACACAGCTCGGAATCGGATATTAAAGTAGAGGGGAAACCCGTCCCAAAAGTGAACCAAATCAGAATCTTAGGATTATTCATTCAAGAGAATGGACATAATGATGGGATAATAAAAAAAAAACTGGAGGAATTTGCCACGCAAGCCTTTGGATTATTTAGAAGGGTTGCGCTGAAAGGACGCGGCCTGAAGGAAAGAAGCTTGCTCAAACTAACCCAAGCATACGTAATAAGTCGTGTGTGCTATGCCACGCCTTTCTTGGGCATCAGGTCTGAGGAGAAGAGGAAATTCGACTCGCTCATTCGACGGTGCATAAAAAGGGCCTTATGCTTACCAATTAGCACCTCCACAGAGAAGCTTCTCTCTATGGGAGTGCACAATACCTGGCACGAAATAGCGGAGGCTGTCAGAATTTCACAGCTCGATCGACTAAGCCGAACGACCACAGGCAGAGCTATCCTAGATATGGTAGGCCTGCAAACCGATAGGGGACCACAAGGCAAATCAAACATCCCGAAAGACGCCGAGAAAATCTAATTATTTCCCCCCTCCCTCGAAACATGCATCCCATATTCCACGCAGAGAGGAGGGAAAAGAGAGCATCAAACTCTTATCAAACGCTGTGGATCAATGGACCACAAGTCGGTTGCGTACGTGGACGCGGCCAGTGGCAAGTCGGGCGCGGCGGTCGCCTCGGTGGTCGACGGCCAAGGTGCCCCCGTATCGGCCGCCACCATTAGAAGCCGCAACACGGAAACGGCTGAAGAACTTGCGATAGCGCTCGCTTGCGTTGGAACGAAAGCTCATTTTATAATCAGCGATAGCAAAACGGCCATCTGGAATTTTGGAAAAGGTCGGATCTCTCCCGATGCGGCAAGGGTTCTGTCCGGTACACGGCTAAACAGAAAAATTAGCCTAATTTGGACCCCAGAACACACGTCCGTTCCTGGCAACGAGGCGGCCCACGAGTTAGCCCGAGCTCTCTACTTCCGGGTGACTGTGGAGCCGCCCGACTGCCGGAACATGGACGAGCGTCTGCAAAGTTACACGGAAATCACTGAAAATTATCGGCTACTTCGAAGAGTGGTGCGGCGGATAAAAGCCTGAACAATAGGGAGGCAGTCGCATGGCGGCGCCTGCAAGCTGGAAATTTTGTAAACCCGGCCTGGGCATATCATGTTCAGAAAGATGATAGGCCAAACGATAGTTGCAAGCACTGTGGAGCGAGAGGGACCCTCGACCACATAATGTGGGAGTGTGATAGCTCCCCAGGAGCTAAATCCAATATAACTTGTAGAGAGGCCTGGGAAGCCCTGCTGTGGAGCGAGGACCCCGCTTCACAGCAACAAGCCATCCGCCTGGCGGAAGAAGCCGCGACGAGTCAAGACCTCTTCGTTTGCTTCTAATCGCGGAGGTGCCGGCCCCCGTCACTGTTGTGACTCAAATTCCCCTGCCAGCCGGTGCAGTTCCACCAGCGACCGACCCCACAGCGTCATCAGTTGATGTCTTCGACAGCCACCTCGCCGGTCGCCGGTCGACGAGAACAAAAAACAAGGGACGTTGGGAGGACCCCCCCCCCCCCCCCAGCATGACTGCAGGCACAGACCGGCACCGCACTCCAGCCGCTTCGTGGGAAAGCGCGAGCAGGAAGCGACCCAAGGAGTGTAGAAAAGCGGGTGCATCTGGGTGCACCGGCGGCTGCTCACGGAGACCCGGCCGTGTCAAGAGCTCCTCACGGAGACACGGCCGTGGATTATGTACATTACTGTATAAAGTCTTTTCTCAGTCCTCTTCGACCTGTCGTCCCTCCTGGCACCTCACTCACGCGCCTCTTAGAAGCGGTGGGGCTACCAAAGTCCCCGTACCCCATCCGCCCTTCGCAACAGTGGTGGCAGCGGTTAGATGCCAACGGACCCCGTGTCTTCCGCTAGGCCCCCCATTTCATAACATCACCTAGGCCGGGGACGGGGAGTAGGGGGCCTCTTTATCTGGCGGAATAATAAAGTTGCTATCATCATCATCATAAAGATGCAGCAACTGGGTGAACTTTGCAGCAGCGCGCCGTCCACTGCCATCCCCAAAAACGAAATTGCGTATCTGGCTGTGATGCGATAAGGTAACTGAAAACGTGTGACACCATGCAAAGATATTAAATTCTGTTTGAGTCTATAGGGTGTATATTTCTGGCGGTTTCGTAGAAAAAGCTGAATTGAGGTCAGCGCCTGTGTTGTGTCTTTTCCTCCTTCCTCGTTATTTTGCGCTGTGCAGTCGTGTCCATATTGATTAAGGAGCTCACCCAATTGTTCGTACTTTGTCACGCCTCAGTGTATTTAGTTTCTTATGCCTGGCACAATCACCCAAAGCTGTGACGGTGAGCTCTTTCTTGACTCATTGAACGACTCCCACTGGGATGTCTGTCACAAACACAACGGCATGATATCACTTTTTCCGAAAAGTGATGCGCTATATATAAAGCACATCCATGCTCTACGTTGCAACTATAATGCGCTATAGTGTTCTTCTATTTACTACGGGTCATGGGCCCGCTAAGCAGCAAAGAAGATCAGTAGTGTACATATGGTAGACCGACAAAGTAAAAAACGAAAACGGAAGTCAGTATAAAAGGTTAAAGACTTATAAATACACGTTTACATCCGTAATACTTCTGTTAATAAGGCATGTAAAAAGAACTAGGTACTACACTCTAGTGCAAGTATAACACAACAGGCTGAAATAGCTATAGACTGTGATTTGTTCTCTGTGACAAACGCAACACTTACGTCGAGGAACATCTTCTCTGGAAGAGGAATCTCGAACGGGATGTCCGTGTTTTCGAAGTCTGAATGGTCTAACGTGTCCAATGACCCCTCCTCGATGGCCTGGGTTCGTTGAATAAAAAGAAAATATGAACTTTTTTTTTCATTTCTTCCAGATTCCAGATAGCACGCGCTTCTAGCAGAGTTTAATTGATTCCGATGCATGTAGACATAACTTTTGATAGTTACTCTTTCTGCAATCCTTCATATGACGAATGTAACGTATAGCGGTAAATAAATTTAGTTTATACAGGCAGCCATTCTAGTGATGGAAAATGACAGAGAGGAATTCTGTATTGATTGCAAGGGATTGCATAGATATCATAAAATTTACCCACTAAGTGCATATGAAATTCCCTCCGATTGCGAACCCAGCTCAGCGTTGAATCTTGTCCAGAGATTCTGTTTCCCGATATGCGTGGCACATGTAACGTGCCATTGTGTTAAAAAAGAAACAAATGCTACACTACAGCAGTACTTTCCGGTGCATTGCTGCGCACCCCTGCAAGCTTGATTACTCGATACTTGGAAAATGTACCTCACATATGTCCAGGTAGTGGTTCCAGAAAACGAACGCCATTCCTTCTTTGTTCATTGTCTGAAAGAGAGAAAGGGAGAAAGGTGAAAAAGCTGTTTTTAATAAAATGGTTTGTAGTTGAGAGGTTGTCAGCACAAAATCTCGCTGGCGAATTCTTTCAAAGCCAATTCGATGAACTCTCCCAGATACCACTACTCTTCCGGTATGGCAGCGTGTGTGGTGGTAAAGTACGGTGGGAGTTCGAGAAAGGTATGTTAACAACACGCCAGAGTTTTTGAGTACGTAGAACACAGAATTGTGTATCACCTAGGGGCTGTTCATCGGAGCACTCTTCTTTGCTCAACCTCTCTATTAATTGCTATGGCCACAGGACAATGAATAAACAAAAGCATGTTACATGTGCTCCCAGCCCTCATGTGGCTCTCCGCTACTCTTGCTCTTTCGTAATAATATCGCACAAATGACAAACTTACGCTTTCTAGAATCCTTCATACACTATATTCGATTTCGATATATGGGGTTTTATGTCCCAAAACCAGCGATGATTATGAGAGACGCCGTAGTGGAGGGCTTCGGAAATTTCGGCTACCTGGGGTTCTTTAATGTGCACTGGCATCGCACAGTACACGGGCCTCAACATTTCGCCTCCATCGAAATGCAGCCACCGCGGCCGGGATTCGATCTCGCGACCTTCGGATCTGCAGCCGAGTGCCATAGCCACCAGACCACCGTGGAGGGGCTTCATGCATTATATATCGATAATTTCTACAGAACCGATTATCTCTGATTATCTCGACAGAACTATTATCTGCGAGCAGTAATATCTGATCCTCGCACTTCCAACCTCGTCGCGAGCTCACATGGTGAGCCCTGGAAAAGTTCCAAATTCGATTATCAAGCGCTCGATCGCAACTCCCACCAGACCTCCTCCAGCCTCCAATCGCCGCGCGGTGAGTGAGTCACCTCAGAAAATTTTATAAGGAGATGTCGCGCTCTCGAAACATCAGTACTGCGATGGACGTCTACCTCCGGGCCACTCTCGAAAGACAGCGAGCACTGGCTTGCGAAAGACAGCGCATGCATGCTAACCATGAAGTGAAGGACCAGCGTGGCCTGCTACGCACTTCCTCAGGTTTCACGTTAGTGGCGCTGCATTTATCGTAGGATTTAGAACTACATGAAGGCCTATTTGTTCTACAGCTAAGCTGTCTTTCCCAGAAATCCATATAAGTTTCTTTCGCACAGCTTTTCACTACTTTCAGGTGACTGACAAATTATTCCTTAATGAACAAATGTGATTGTGCATAAAGTATGAAAAATGGTGACTTACTTTCGACATTTTAACTTCAAAACGTGCTTGATGGTCGCTTTCTCCTGATCGGTTTCTCATTTTGCAAGCTTTCGCGGAAGAGGGCTGTCGATACTCTAAGTTCTGGTATAGTTTCTCATTTATATGTACAGTCGAGTGCAGACCACGGGAGCACCTGCCATACTAATCTTAGTGCATGTTCTCTCAGTAACTCTATGCCAAACTGCATCGCTGTGCCTTTCACTGGAGTGGCGAATGCACGTTCAAGGGCGCACATGCGCATGCGTTTCCTTTTTAACATGAAAGTGTTTCATGCCGAGGTCCTCTAAGATATCAGTGACGTACATCCGTCGCGGAAGTGGATGTCCGAAAAGATCAGCACACATTTGACGGTGAAAAATTGGCAGATCCCACGTGCAGTGGGAATCAAGAAAATGCGAAGCACGAATCAGGAACGTAAAATGGATCGGCACTGTTGCCTCGCTATACCGATTTTGGTACACATTAAGTTAACGAAACGGCCGCAAGAACACCAAGACTGTGGCATGTAAACCATGGCGCTCATGACGCGCATGTCATAATTCTAATGTTATGACCTCCATTTACGTTCGTCATGCAGTCGTGTTGTGCCATAGCAAATTTGGTATACATCCCATTAACGAAACGCGTGGCATGCAAATCATGCCGCTCATGACATGCATGTCACGATTTTCATGTTCTTAGAACGTGTCACCCATGGTCGTCATACATTGTTGTCTCGCCATACCAATTTTGGTATATATCAAGTTAGCGAAACGGCCGCAAGAGCACCAAGACCGTGGCACGTAAATCATGCCGCTCATGACATGCATGTCATGATTTTTTGTTATAATGCGTCATGTATGTTCTTCATCCAGTCATGTTGTGCCATATCAATTTTAGCATACATTCCATTAACGAAAAGGCCAAGAGAGCACCACGACCGTGGCACGTAAATCATGCTGCTCATGACATGCATGTCATGATTTTCATGTTACGAACTGTCATTTATGTTCGTCATTCAGTCATGTTGTCGCATGCCAATTTTCGTACACATCCCATTAAAGAAACGGCCAGGAGAGCAGAAAGTCGCAGGCGTCTAGATAGACAGATACGCTCAAAGTCGCCGAAGTTCGCTAAGAAATGCTTCGCATTTAAATGTACGCACGCTAGAAAGCAAGCCCAAAACCACCCGGGATGCTACGATACGAGCTGGAGGCTCTACCGATCCCACCATCGACACTTTTTTTCTTTATTATAAGGAAAATAAAACTGAAGCTACGTTGCAGGGAGAGAATGCCTACACACCCTAATTCAGGCAAACACGCACATACGTCCAGCAAGTGCATCCAGTCAGGCGGCGATTCCTGCGCAGCACACACATTTCTTACATAGGCAGTAGGAATGGTAAAATCGATGAACGAATAATCGATTAATAATTAAATGTACACCGTTAATCGATTAATCGTCATCGATTTTTCCCTTTCAATTAATCGAATTAATCAATTAAAGTTCTTCGATTAATCGATTACGGCACCCCACCCCAACACTGCTTCTAGGCCGGAGCGCATGATTGCGAGGCGCGCGACGCCGAGACGCAGATGTCGAGCGCATATTTCTACGCAAGTAGAAGGAGCCCGGAGCTGCAGGCGGCCATACCCCATAGAGATGGAAATGAACTCGACCCGATCTCCGTCGCCTACACCGTTTTATTTACCCCCAGATTTTACTTGCTTCTTGTGTAAGTGCCACATTGTAATATGCGCTGCTTATTTCTCGACTGGTTCAGTTCTTATTGCCCTTGTATTTTACTCCTTAGCGAATTAAAGATTATTTGTCACGAATGAAAGGAAGAGAGATAATGTATCGGAAGGTAGAAAGGATGGCCTGATCTAGTACGCCCCGGCCTTCAACTCTACTTTGGGGACAACGTAACAGGGGAAAAAGAGTGATGAAGCATGATGACGGGGATAATGAGTGATCCGTATATACATAGTAAGACATGACTGCTTGCGCAAAGGGGACATGGACGCTGGTAATCATATTTCATTATGCTTGATACCAACTAGCCCAACTGTCCGCCTTAACGCCTACGTATCCCTTGATAACTGTAATGCTAGCTTTCCTGCAATGCAGTTAGCCCAACCTATGGTAGCTATTCACTTCTGCAAAACAGCGTGCTATGACGCGGAAAATGTCAACTCAGCTCTCTTGACATAAACACTCATAATAGTCAAACCCCGGCACGTGTAACTGGGACCTCGCTTCCACTTGAAACGTGACAGGGGCCACCATTAGTTGGTCGAATATGCTGTGCAGGCAAACAAACTCGAGGATTATGAAAAAGGTCTAATAATCGCGTAATGGAAAGAAGCCACTTTAGCTGCGTTGAAGTCTAATAGCTGCTTTTCATAATCCGCAACTATGCGCAATGTTATACCGAATGTCTAGCATCCAGCCCATTCCTATTGAAAAAAATGACCTTGTAGCATTTGGTAATTCTGTATGTTCGCCTATATTTCGGGTGAAATACAGCTTTCATCTATTGCTTGTACTCCCATGTCAGCCAGCCTACAGGCCACCGTCTATTGATCGCTGTGGCACGAACAGAAGACAGTCGCGAAATACTATGTGTTCTAATCTCTGATACAGCAGACAGCGCTCACAGTTCGAGCTGTACGTACGCGTGATTGGAAAGGTGCGCGTAGCGCCGAGTTAAAGGGTCCCTGAAACGTTTTTTTTTTACATTGCGTCACTGATTAGGCAACACAATTGTGAAATAATTCATGCCATAAATTGAAAGCGAAGCATCATGCGCTAAGGCAGCTATGAGCTTATTTCTGTCGCCTTCCTCCTTACCACTGCTGTTCCTCCTCAACTCGATCAGCTGCGGAGTGCACGCTAGCGACGACTGCGCCTCCCTCGTCAGCCGCCCTGAGGAACCCTCCGCAGCGACATAGTGCCCCGATATCTTTACTGAGCTCCCCGGCCTCGGCAGTGCTAGCCTCTGTAATAGAGCGCCGGCGACTCGTGTGTACGCCGCCAGATGCCGCGACGATACCGTTGGCTGAAACGAAGGAGCACTTGTTGGGGGGCCTATCAGCGGCCTCCCATTCCATCGTTCGACAGGCGGGGGCGTTTGAAAACGCATTTCGACGAGCCGCTGCGATATTCTGCGATGCTCGTGTTCAAAGCCTTCGTGTAAGTTGCACACTTTACGCAGAGCTCTGAAATCTGTCCTCTAATTATCCTAATGACTCGCTCTACCGGATCACCATGTTTTCACAAAATCGTCAAAATCATTTCAGGGTCCCTTTAAGTCGGCGACCAGGTGAAACCTGTGCGGTTTGGCACAGCTGCTGGTTACCCTAGCCGGGAGGAAAAGCTCGTGTCGCCCTATTTCCCTGAGATGCCTGCACTGGTGGCCTGTTTGAGACCAGTGACTGCTGTGCAATCTCGCATGAGTGACCTCAAGGAAGAAATCACGTCAGTTCGTCGTTATAGTATTATCGAGGGTTTCCACAATATCTAACGGACAAACCGAGAAACGTTGCCGTCCCTATAAGAGCGAGCGTCTTTAATTTTCCTGCTTCGTCGCTCTCTCTTTTTTTACCTTTCTCGGTATTTCCTCACTCTCGTCCACACTGAATGTTTCCGGTGTGACTTTCCAAACAGTGTGGTCGCCGAAAGCGCCTCCGATTTCGGTTCCCTCTAGTAGGCAGATATCGAGGAAATACTACCTGCTCCCGAATCGTCCGTGGATCATGGCCACCCACGTAATCTTAGATTCTTGACAACATCCAAAGACGACAGGCTCCCTGTGTTTAGTGGGCGAAAGTGCGAATTTTCACGCAGCCCCTAATGCGCACATGTGATCTCTAGCGCGTCGTATGAATACTTGTGCCGATATCAAACACAAGCAACGCTTCTCAAACAACAAGGCATCATTTTTCAAGCACGGATAAAAAATGACGATTAATCGATTAATCGATTAAAACTCCACAGCGAAAGCAATTAATCGATGAAAGGCTAAATCGACGAATGATTAACGATTAATCGATTAAAACATTTAATCGACCATCCCTAATAGGCAGCGGTTTCACGGTAGAATGATTTAGTTCAAAGCGGGATTTCGGTCTGGCGATCACAGTCTCGATCTCCATAGGCTGTATAAACCAAGTACTATGAACATGTTATAGGGATAACCACGTCCGGAAACCATACATCACTGTTTCATTGATTGTACGAATGCGTTATTTTTAGGGACATTCTGCAGCGGACGCTGAAAAAAGAACATTGACACAACTGCGATCACACCAGCGGCACATTGAAGATACAGGGAGCAAACGGGTCTAATATCTTCACTGCACCGTTTTAAAATTTGCAACTTATGTCCGGTTAAAGCAGAGGTATTTAGCAAGCAAAATTACTTCTAAGTTAACATGGCCTTCCTTTCACTGTGATATTGTATCGCAGCGGTGGTACCGCCATCTAGGAACGATGCAGCGAAGCATGACATTTCCGAGCTAACGCGAGCGGGCAATTAGAGCTTCGGTAGTTTCAGTGCCTCAATTGCATCGGATGTTAGCAACGTGGCGGCGTCCTGCCGGCGCGTAGCTTGAGCAGAGTACGACCACGACCGCTACAAAGTTTGTCTTCTGTGTCGTATATGGTAGCCAGTTTTGCGAGGCGCTCTGCTCCGGGAACGCAAAGACGGCCGTCGATAAGCAAATGATGCGCCTTTCGTTACAACGGACTGCGTGTTCACAAAACGATCCGTTGAGAACCCGTTCGGTTTCGCTTCCAAGTTTTCACCGTCTGCGGACGCTCCTGGTTTACGGCAGGTTTGAGCAGGGCTCTGAGGCGCGAAATGCAGTGTCTCCGAAGCAATGCGAGCCGTTCGACAACTTTCACTTATTTGCAACTGTAGAGGATCCCTTTGCAGTGCCGATGTGCCGCTGACGCTTTCACGTGTCCAGAGCACCCAACCCATGTGCCTCCCTTCGATTCGCCAGATTGCCGCTTATGTACTCCACAGCTTCGCGAAGACGGTTTTCACTTCCGTGTTATACCGATTCCTATATGACAGATGGATCAACCGCATTTTTTTACCTGCCTAGCCTGCTCGTTCACCTGCTTCAACTGTGCCCTCAACGAAACGCGGGAGATTGCGCGACGCGCAATATCTGCAGTCACTGTGGAAGCGCCGATGCCGTGAAGAAAACAATAATTTTTACTCCGATGGTCACGGTTCGCCCACTTTCTACGCCCTGGTTGTATTGGAGCCAGCGCCGCACTTCACGTGAGAGAATCTTCAAGTTGCTTTTCTTCAAGCCGATTTAGCGATAAGCTCTGCCCGCATCCACATATCTTCTTAGAGAGCTACGCACAGAGTACGCGTACTCCATATATCACGTGCCCAGACACATGCTTTAAACCACCGAATATCAAATTGGTGGAGACAAGCGTAATAAATCTGTCTTTCATCTTTTTTATCATTTTATCCCAAAGTAAGGGACACAAAGTATTAAGGGACACTAAAGTGAAAATGCGAAGTCGTTTAGAATGATCCCTTATATTTCGAGAACTCAAATGTTAATTTTGCAATTTGATGTTCAATAATGAAAGAGAAATTTAATATTAAAGCATTAGTTTTGAAATTAGCGCCGGAACTTCGGCCTCGTGACGTCAGAAGGCCAATTTCTTTTTTCGTATCCTCGCCAAATTCGCTCCATCAAATGTGAAACTCCTTGTGTCAAGTCTTTGGCTTCATTAGAACACAATGTGTGTCTTTCTTACCTATAAGTTGTCATGTAGCCATTAGCACACGCTGTAAAATGCCTGTGACGTCACCCGTATAAGTGCTGGAACTTGAAAGCGGTGTCGCCACCCGTGTTTTCTTTTTGCGCGTTTCCTAGCTTACCGAGGGCCTTCTCCTAGCAAGAATGCGTTTTTGCTATAGTGAAAAGCTGATCTACCAATGCGAGAAAAATTACTTGTCACTTTAGTGTCCCTTTAACTACATTCACGCGGACCGCGCCACGGTGGTCTAGTGCCTATGGAACTTGGCTGCTGATGCGAAGGTCACGGGATCGAATCCCGGCCACGGAGGCTGCATTTCGATGGAGGCGAAATGTTGAGGCCCGTGTACTGTGCGATGTCAGTGCACGTTAAAGAACCCCAGGTGGTCCACATTTCCGCAGCCCTCCACTACGGCGTCTCTCATAATCACAGCTGGTTTTGGGACGTAAAACCCCATAAATCAAATACATTCACGCGGATGATCCTTGCCAGCGGGTGGTGTGCCCTGCGTGTTAGGCCACCATGAACAGGGAAGGAATAGGTTGGCAAAATCACATTTTGAGCCATCATTTTTGCGATATAACGGTCCAAGTAAAAATACCTCCTATAACTCGTTGTGTAGTACTATTTGTGGGTAATTCACATAAAAAGATCTAAAGCGAGAAAAAGGTTTGCGAGCTTTGTGGCTATGTAGCCACAAGATTTCGGCTTTACAAGCTCCCGCAGTAGTTTTATCGCTTAGTATAGGATGCAGGAAAGTCGGAACTGTCATATTTCTCATAATCGAGCCGATGTTTTTACTAAAAATTGCTAAATATGCTACATTTTGTAATGTTTTGTGATGGCCGAAAATAATGTAAACTTAAAAAAAATGTGGCGAGACTATAGCAGCAAGAAGACCAGCACTTTAAGAATGAGCAAATATTGTACCAAATCAATGGCTCAAAGAAATAACTTTGCATAAATTAATTTGCGCGACACAGCTCGCGTTTCAGCGCGGCGAGAAAATTTTCTGTCGAGGAGTGATGCTCAGATAAGTACTTTCCTCACGCAGATGCAACCACAACACACACACACACACATTATATATATATATATATATATATATATATATATATATATATATATATGAGAGAGAGGAGATCCCGGGTCACAACAAACGCCGCTTGCGGTGGGGAACTCGGGAAGTGCGATAACAAGGCACCCTCTTGACTGCAACGCCTGAGTGTATAATAATATGTTCGCGCGCGCTCCGAGGTCGTTGCCACTCTATGACCCAATCCCACTTTTTAGAGCGCAAATGAGTGTCGCCGATAGTAATCTAACCAGGAAACGAAGCATTTCTACCTCTCACGCCGTGTCTTCCCGCCGCCAAGCCCTAAACTAAGCAGGCCTCAAGCGCTTACTCTGAGGCTATTGCAAACCGGTACTTACCCAAATCCGCATATACTACATGTCATATACCCAGAAATTTACCCTGATGACATTTGTAGCAATTGCAAACTCACCACGGCTACGCTTAAACACATGCTCTGGGAGTGGACCACTCTGCATAATGATGCTAACCCCGATGCTACCTCGGCGAAGTGGGATGCTGCTCTCCGCAGCTCTAGCCTAGCCGACCGAAAATGGGCCGTCCAGCAAGCCCGCGATGCGGCTGTCAGGCTAGGCCTTTCAGTCCCAACGTGGGAGCCCTAAACGCGTTTGTGCGCTTCTTGCAGGACACTAATAAAGTTTATTCCATCCATCCATCCATCCATCGAGAGCAGTGACTCACCTTGCATCACAGTCATGATTGCTTTTTTAGTTCGTGTTTCGTGCAGGAAACTGAACTGCGTTATTGCTAATTATTCGTTTTCTGGCTGCCTGCCTCAGTGGTACGGTGGTTATGGCGCTTGATTGCTGAGGCGAAATACACACTGTCGATTCTGGCCACGGCGGTTACATATTCAATGTACGCGACATGTTATGGGGCCGTCTCTACGATGCCAGTGCAGGTTAACGAGCCCAGGAGGTCGAAATTACTCCGGAGCCTTTCACTACGGGGTGTGACTCATAATCATATTGTAGTTTTGGTGCGTTAAACTCCGGCAATTATCATTCTCAGTCCCTGGCTATCTCCTGCCGCTCAATTGTCGGTGGTATAGCGTTTAGAATTGGGCGCACGATATTTTGACCGCTATAGGACAAGGAGCAAGGCGAGCCGGTGTAATCATTCGTACGCTTTGGTGGCGTTTGCAGAAGTACCTTACATCGTCTATTGCGTTCGGATATGCGCGCGGTTGAACTGAGTGAACGAGGGGGCTCGCAGGCGAAAGGACGCTAGGTACAATGCGTGCTCTCGAACTTGGCCGGGCAACCATCAGGAGGCGCAGCAGTGCAGTTTGACATGCGCTTCCGTGATCTCTAAAATTTTGCACTCTACTGTACGTTCCTGAATTGGTTCTAAATTTAGAATGTCTGTCAAAAGAAAGCAGGTAAATGCACGTATGACAGATAAATGCCGGCTACAAGGGTAATTTGAGTCGCACTTCAACACTGAACAGTGAACTGAAAATCTAGAGCTTTGTAGAACCATGAATGGCAACCCGTTTGAACTGGTTTTATGTAGCTCGGTTCGTACGTGCTTCGTCTGTATAATTTTTATTGCACAAGATGTACAGTGTTCAGCGACTGAAAAACGACACTCGGACCACGTGGTGGCCAGCGCATTTTGAACTACTGGGGTGCGCTGGGTAGCCGCAGAGGGGCCAAAGTGAACCACAATGCGTCAGGAAGGCTTTCACTTTAATTGAATGCCAGGATTGACTAACTCGGAGTTTCCAGCCCAAAGTAGTGACGCAGAAAGCATAAGCAGCCGTGCGCTCCTAGTATCGCGTCCAATCGCCGAGCATTGTAAGTACTATCGTGAGCAATATGAAAGGGAACACAACAACGCGTGGCAAACAGCCTCGAAACAGACTGGGAGCGATACGCGGATGGCGCTGTGAAAAACCAAGTGGAAAGGAGGGCGCTCTTTCACTAGCTGTTGGCACTCCCACAACGCTGGCGTTTCTACAAAGCAGCAACTTACGACATTTCACCGATAACACGGTATCGTCTGATTTTCGATAAGGCGCGCGGTAATTGTCGCAGTGGAATGCAGCGATTCGTTCCCTTTTTTTTCTTTTTTTTTTTCACAGAAGCGCTTGCTGCAATGTCAAGTCCTGTACTTCGTGCAAACAAACGCACGGCAAGGAGTGCCAACAGTTGTTAGAACAGCGTCCCCTCTCCACTATATTTCTGACGGCTGCCGCCACATATCGCCGACACCTGGGTTTCAGGCTGTTTGCCATGCGTTCCTGTGTTCCCTTTCATACTGCTCACGATAGTACATGCACTGCACACGTTTCATTCCCAAAAGTGCCATTTGGAGTTGCTGTTCTGGTTACATGATTGTGTGGTATAGCACAAAGAGGCAAAACTAAGCACTTGCACGTGTCTCAAAGTATGACTGAAAAATTTAATAGGGGATACTAACATTAAGTGGTTAATTAATGAGCTAAGAAAACAAGTGATTTGGATATGGGTCTAGCCACTTCTAACAGATGTCTCTGAAACTGATAAGCGAAATTGAGGCAGTGCACTCTTGTGTTGCTGCGCTTCATTTTCTAACTACCCAACCACCTGTGATAATGACACTGTACACAGTGATCTACAATGACAACTCCTCGTATGCCCAACTATTACAACTTCCACGTCCGCCATTTCTCTTGACATTTGCCTAGCGTTTCCAACAATATGGAATGTGCGGATTGGCCCATGTGAACGTACTATGAATTTTTCAAACTAGAAGAGAAGCTCAGGGGAAGATGGAGGCTTGAATCGATGAACAGATCGCTAAAAACGATTTAGAACAGGGCATGTCGCAGGAGCCAACGTTTCGACTGGTGGACTTGTCTTCGTCATTACGGCGACTGCTAACAGATGGCTCTGAAACTATGAATCTTTCAGTATTTTAAAACGGCAGCAGGTAAGACTAAAAAAAAAAAAAAGCGCACTGTCGTCCGCATTTTCATAGTGCTGGTATTAAATGCACTGTAATGTTCAAACAACCCTCCAACAATCGCAACTTTCAAATAATTGACGTGCCTTGCAAGCAAGTCCCGCCTCGTAGAATGCCTTATCCGCAGGAATGTGCTCCGTGTAGCGCAGTAGGGACACGGAGATCTTCATCGCATGCTCAGCCAGGGTCTCCTGTCCCTGGCATGCTGAGCGTGTGGCGTAGTAGTTACTGATAAGCAGTAACTTTTCGAAATCACCAACGTCTTGGTGGCTGGTCTCCAAGTTTTTCACCTGCGCAAATGCGACACCGCACAGTGCAGGTTACAGAAGGCGCACGAGACTGAAGGGCCCTTGAGAAGTACAATAATTTCGTTCTTTTTTTTTTGTATGAATCATGGGTTGTGTATACGCAGAAACATTTGCAAACATCGCCTATATGGAATTGCCATCGCTCGTCATTTGATCGAACGAAATAACAGCACATTCGCATACATTCACCCGGCAACGTGCACATAAGTGTTCCAGCATTGCTGCTTGTGTACAGCGGTCCTCTGAAGTTCAGTTTTCGTAGCTAAATAATAGTCACACTTTAGACACTTTCGTTAGAACATGAAGTATTCTTGTTGGGAGAAAATAAATTCTGCTTAAAAATCTCTCTGATATTTTTGGCGAGATAATTTGTTGTTTAGAGAATTGTTGCTGGCACCCGCTCATGAGCGCAACTGACAACCAACATCGGAAAGCTCATTACGCAGTCTATTGGCGCACTAACGTAGCCGGGATTTCATATCGTGGTTCGGGTTCCTACACCGCCGTGTGAGTGCGTGTGTATATCGGCACTGTCGTTAGACGAATCCAACAACCGTGGTATGGGTATGCGTATTTACATGTACATACACAGCGGGAGCGCCCCCTCCGTCCTTTCTCTTTCAGACGTCTATATTCGTGTGAAACGACATCAAACTATTTTCTTTTCTGGGACTTTTGCCATTTCACAGATGCAAGATCCCGAAAAGAATTGTACTGTAGAAAATACTGTATATTAAAGATGTCCTGAGATCAAACTATTCTTACACCGTGCGTGGGACGAACGTTGGACGCGAGAGCCAGGACACTTCCGTCCGCTGTTATGGCCAGGTGGATATCACGAACGAGGTTGTCGACACATCAAGCATGTATTATAGAACTTTTGACTTTGATGGGGGCACAGATCTAGATAGCTGTGGATAGGAGCTTTTTCTTGTTTTGGAGCAGCTAGTTTACGTGCATTGCATTCGCAGGTGTAAGACAACCTAATCACTAACACGTTGCCTTCAGATGTATTGCAGTTAGAGACAACAGAAGAGGTGAATCTTGATGGAAGAAAGTACATGGCTCCGGGAAACACTGTGATCTTACAACCACTTCAGAAGGTACTGATAAGTCAATGTTTTCCTAACGTTTCAACGGCTGCACGCACAAACTCAGAAGCCAGAATAATCGCGTTTCGTGGTAATCAGTGTCGAAGTGGCTGTGGCGAGTACGGCCAGCTTACGAGGTCGTGCAGGACGTCCCTGAGTTCCGACCAAGTTCGGTACGCGTGCGCCCCGTAGAGGCCTGGCAATGAGAATACGCTAGCAGCGATGTGCCGGTAGATGTTGAAGTTCTGAGGCAGGGCCGGCGCTCCGTAGTCGGCGTACAGGCGCAGAGCGTCCAGAGGAGAGCCGTCACGAATTCGCTGACTGGCACACAGGGCCACGTACTTGTGCAGCACCTGCAGGAAGCCACGTTAGCATGACCAAGTCATGCATACAAAGATCTGCTTACACACTTCGCCATCACTCTACGCATTTCGGGATAGCGCTAAATCAAGATCCGTTTCGGAATGCTGATACCACTTTCAACGTGTTCACAGCGTCATACCTGCTGTCCCTGCTGCTCGGCCATTTCTAGGCACTTCTTCCATTGCTTTTTCTCGGCGTACAAGTCTAGAGCGGCAATGATGTCGACATTAGCCAACTGATCAGTCTGGCCACGGCTACGCAGATAACTTTTGTACTCCTTGTCGACAAGTTCCTCTAGCCTGCACAAAATAATAGGTAAAAGAGGTACATTGAGCACAAGGCGTCGGGCAAACCACTTTGTAGCGTGTGTGACGCACACACACACACGCACACACTCACTCACTCACTCACTCACTCACTCACTCACTCACTCACTCACTCACTCACTCACTCACTCACTCTCACTCACTCACTCACTCAACACACAGACACACACACACACATCGTGGAAGCCATGGAAGCCGTAAAAAATATGCACCATGTCCATTGCATTGTCAGAAAGGCCAAGGATTCTCTTATAAGATCAGCAAACTGCTTCAGTTCACCTCGCAGCGTGGTCACGTATAGCTCATTTAGCACCTTATTAAAGAAGAGCGTTATGCCGGCGGCCGTGAACTGTGCTGTGACGTGCTTTCCTCGTATGACTTCCATTCCTACAATTTTCGATTGCTCGAGCTCAGTAGAATAAATAATACGCCAGCTTTATATACACCCTTAAAAAATGCAAAAAGCTTGGAACTGGATGCAAGACGCTCAGTAACGGAAGCTGCTATTACGTCTCTTTGACGATTACTAATATTTTATAGTTATATTTACTAACGCAAGAGCTTTACGCCTTATCGAATTAAGTTAGTGACGGCTATTCATCTTGCCTGTGCTGCACAGTGATAGATGACAGCAATTTCTGTACAACGGTAATTAAACTGTAGCTTCTTTCATGATTTCAGATTAACACCTGTGTGCCGCCTGTGGTGGTGCTGAAGTGGACTACCAGTGCTTTACTTATCTCGAAAAGCACGTATATACACATCCGTACAAGCTATGGTCCCCAAACCTATGGCTACATACGTGTTTGAAGGAGCTCAAGATATGCCATATGTAGTAGCCCTCAGGTGTTTTGCGTGCCAAAACCACGATATGATTATGAGACACGCCGTAGTGGAACATTCCGGGTTAATCTTGATTAAACGGGGTTTTTCACATGTGCATAAATCTTAGTACATGGGTGTTCTTGCATTTTGCCACCACCGGCAAGTATACGGCGTAGCCGGGAATGGAACCTGGGTCCTCGAGCCTTGCAGCGAAACAGTTTAGCAGCTAAGCTTATGCCACGGAGAGTCGAGTGTAACAGCGTGCTCATGACAATGTGTGATTTGCGGCGTTATGGAACATAGTATGGACAGTCCTGCATAATGTATTACCATTTACCCGCACGCTGATGTCCTTTGCAAGACAGTTACGCACTAATATTAAATGAAGGTCTGAGACATGTTCTTGATACTTTTATTTTGATAAAAATGATTGTACACCGATAACGGTGATGCAGGCGCATGCATTAATAACGTTTACATGATAACGGAGCCCGTACGGGAGTCCCATTCGTAGCAATTACTATCATTAATAGTAAGTATAACTCAGTCTTACTATCGCTGGCACTACTAACTTCATCGATTGATATGGTCGTAACACTTACTAAAATCTCGTTTGTAGTGAAGTGCATGTATCCGCATTCAGGCGATGTCAGAGGCAGTAGCTCTACTTTAATGTTTTGTCCCACCAACTCCTCACTGCCTTCTGTCTGAATCGACACTACTATTATAGATCAGAACACAAGATAACAGCCAGCACCGACCAAAGTCACCGCAAATATGACCTTCCTCATACAGTTACCTCGAGTGCTGCACGAGAAACATGCGTAGGTTCAAGGGTGTAAGTGGTTGCGCGCTGCAAAGAAGTCTGCATACTTCCCAAACTTCCTTGTCGCACTTATTTACACCTAGTGGAGCCACCACTTTCGCACATTGTGGCTAAGCACACAGATTCATAGGACTATGCGGCAGTATTAGGCTGAATAGCCTGCTTTCCCACACAGACTCTAAACAAGCGGGAGTACACGTCGTTGGGCTAGTTGGTTCTTACTAAAGAACATAATGTGAAATCGCAGAACAGTCATAAGGAAACAGTGACGCGCGTAACATTGCATAGTAGTACAGCTCAAAGAAACGACACGCAAGAGGAGAGGGGACAAACCGATGCTGGTTTGTTTCCTCTCATCTTCCTTTCTGTCGTTTGTTTGCGCTGTGCTACTACGAGTGCACACCAACTGGCCCAATTAACTATGCTGTGATGTTGTGTTGGTGTGCTGCAGCGCTACATCGCGTCTTCTACACAAATGTTTCGGCGGCTGCAGTGAATGGATCTTACCTCCGACATACACCGCCTCGTTCATACACCCGACGACGCTTTTACAACGATGGGATGCGGTTCACTAGCAGCCATTGCTCTAGCTGTCACACGGGGACAGGACTTTTTCTACGGCTTAAAACACGTGCGATAAGGTTGTGCTGAAGACGACGCACGTGAGCTTCTCATATACTCCTATACCCTGGGTCCTGGTGCACCACATCCCCCTGTGGTCTCTTCCTGTCCCGCAAATCTATAGCCACGAAGACGACGCTGCAGCATCTCCTAGATGTGTATGCAGGGCTTCAGGCGGCCCGTGTTTACTGTATTAGAAGCATTGTTCCATAGGAAGGTCGACAGCTGGCTCCCAGACGTCTTATGCACGGAATGCCCCGTCATGAATTTTGTTTATACGTTGGAATTTCTGAAGCGCTGTACAAGATGCTTCCTACCTCAAGATAAAAAAAAAAGGAAGGTGGGGGAGGTGTTTAGTGTGGTAGCTTAATTAGCAGTGGCAAGCCACTTTCATCTCCGGTTACCTCTGCATAGGGGCCGAAAAACCACGAAAGGTGCGCGGATGCTTCTGTTTGCGTTCTACGTATATCAATTTAGAAATCGTGCCGCGTATACTGCGCGCTGCACTTGTCTAGTTACAATGCCTCAAAGTGGCGCAAAATATACTAGCGCGACAAAAATACTTCTAAAAGTTTCCATGAAGCATCTTAAAAGACATGGCTGGGTCACGAAGGAAATGATAGTTCTAAACAGTATCGTTCAAATACGACAATGTAACGGCGTTGAACATTCACATCCGCCGTGGTAGCGTAGATGTTATACATAATGCGTGTGTAGAATTTATTTAAGTCGCAGTTTACAATTTTAACAGCGAAACTGCTGATCAAATCATAAATACGGCGACCATAGGCAAAACCATCATCATCATTAGTTGTGGTCCCCAAGAGTGCGCGAGCACTTCTTCCATGCAATGCCCAATGTGCGGCGTTCGAACACGCTTCTTTCTTCTCTCGCGCTCTTGGCCATAGCCCACCACCACACCGGCAGAACTGCAGCTGGTGGGCGCACATGTTGCACAAGCAAGCAGAAAAGAAAACAAAGACAGTGTGCGTAGATATGTCCGGTGCACAGCGTCTCGCAAAGCTATGCGTTTGTGCATAGTGTAATATAGCAAATGGGTGGGATGGCGTCAAGCCGAGGCCACGTGTGCCCTGTCTGCCGCCGTCTCTCGTTCGTCGCGAACATCTTTACGCTGAGCTCCGTGCGAAACTTCGAGAAATGTTCGCTGGGCCTCGCAGTGCTTCGCGAGGCGCTTCCCGAAGCCTCGGACCACGACCAAATGCGGGTGTGTCGGGGACAAATGCAAACCAGCCAAGTTCCCATCTGGTTCGCTAGCCTTGCGGCACAACAGCAAGCTTCGTTAATTTTTCTGACGGATTTCACTTTGATAAATTCATTTTTTTTTTTCACTAAAGTACTTGCGCCACGGAGGAGGGCTTGCGTGTTCGGGTGCTCTGGGTTGCTGCGGCGGTTTGAAATCATTACTCCCGCCGTGGACACCTACGCCTACGCCAGATTTTCTGCGATACGAGCTCCTAAGCGTTATCGCGTTAACACCAATTTATTGATATATTTTTTTAGCTCTACCACGGTACAGGTGTTTTTGCCGTGTTGCTTTACCGCAGTAAAGATATTTGTGCAGTGGTGCACGCTTTACAGGCAGGGCGCGGGTGGTTAACTTCGGCTTTTGTTTGTTGTCGTCGCCGCGCACTATTCAAAAACAAATAATGTTACAAAGTTTTAAACCTTGGGTATCCAGCGTTTCGGGATACAATCCGCCGGATGTTCAAGAGAACGCAAAACGAGCACAATATAGCGCAAGCAGAGTGTGTGTACATAAGGAAATTTCGGTGTGCTATTTGTAAAACTATTCACTGACCAATCGCACACACTCCGCAACACTTGCGCGTAAAGCCACCTCTATATCTTGCATAGCCAAGCTTCCAGGCGTGAAGAGTTATCGGGAGTTGAATTCCAGAGCCACTCTGTGATGCGAGAACGCTACTGTTATCAGGAAAGGGTAATAACGACAGGCCACAGCGGTGATCCGCAAGCAGTGGCAGTCCTTTCATTAGCTAGGAGGCGCATTTCTACGATTTCCACAAGCACGCTCCATTAACATATTCAAAACATACAAACACAACGTTTCTGAAGAAACAGCGACAACAAATAAGAAATTTTGTATCACCTATCGAACATAAACTGCCAATTCTCGTTCGCTCAATATTTCCAATAACACCAAACGCAAAATTGTTCACAGACGACGTTACACGAAGTCAGTCCACAACACAGCCCTCGTTTAAGTTTAGGCTATAGCATCGGTATGTTGGATGTGTATAAGTCAGCGCAACAATCGTAGCCCCACAATATCACAACACGGTACCAACATTATGTTTTTTCAGACAAAGTGCATTTATAGTGTTTGGTTAGAAGTTTATTTGACATAATGGTGTCGAATGTTCAAGTTAACGGCTGGTGTAAGTAAGTATACCTGATCTCTAATTTCTGTAATAATGCTCAAGAAACTATTCGCTAGCGCAAAGTAGTCATCATCGCGTCCCTTAATCAATCGTAATGCATACTCTCATTAAATTCGAACTTGCAAATGCAAGTGTTTCTTGTACTTTTGCCACAACACAGGTATATATGCCGTTGTATACGCTTTATATGTAAAGAGCGAACAGCTATATATGCGGACAGCTTTCTCTGGCTGTGAAGGGAAGGATACGGGGGTGGAGCTATCACTCTTGTGCTAGTGCGCAAGTATTCCGGCACCGGCACTCCGAGGTTTCAAGAAAGTGGAAATACAACCCTGCAATGCGCAATATGCTTGAGTATGCAACTGGGATACGAATACATAAAGGCATTTAATAATGCACTAACACAGAGGAATAAACATCCTAGCACATGCATGACGTACCCGCACATGTCAACATGCAGTGGCTAGCAGACGACACAAGGAGGCATCCACATTTTGAAGCTTCGTCCATTCGCCACTAGGTGCCGGCTGTGTTGAATCTCAGAATTATTATGGCTGTCAGAAAGCTTTGCACGAGTTCATTATTTCAAAAATATGCAAAATCTACCTTCTGTTTGCGAATGTAAGCTTTCATGCTTCTGGAATGACGGAAGCCTTTCCTCGTGTCACAAACCATCATTTTGAATTGGAAGCCTCGCCACGGTGGTCTAATGGCTATGGTACTCGGCTGCTGATCCGAGGGTCGCGGGATCGAATCCCGGCTGCGGCGGCTGCCTTTCGATGGCGGCGAAATGTTGAGGCCCGTGTGCTGTGCGATGTCACTGCACGTTAATGAACTACGGGTGGTCACCTGAGCCTTCCACTACGGCGTCTCTCGTAATCATAGCTGGTTTTGGGACGTAAAACACCAGAAATCAATCAATTTTTGTTAGTTGTTTTTTTGTTTTTAATTCAGTGCAAACGAGTCGGAACGAATGTTAGAACGTCCCCTAAACTCACCCTTCTAAAAATTTTATACATTGATATTCGAATGTCCAATATACGCACTCTATGCATCGGTATTGCAGCGACCTCGTAACAGTTTGCGTTCTGCTTAGCGGTAACTGGAATGGAATTAAATACTCACCCTGGATCGAATTCTTGGGCCACCTTTTTGGCCTTGCTCCATTCACCACCCGCGATCAGGGCCTCTACGGCGTCCTTGACAAGCTCCATGCTGAGGAACAACTGAGCTGCCTGCGTAGCGATGGCCGTACGGCTCAAGTTAGATGTAAGACGACTTACACTTCTAATACCTACCGAACTGTGCTTTTTGATATCCAGCAGCATACGCGCGGCATTCTTGAGTACCTTGTCTGCCTTCTGCTCGTCTAGGAATTTTAGGGCCAGGTCCGCTGCCTGTGTGCATCGAATATTTATTGCGAGATAGATTGTCTGCGTTAAAGATTCGTAGCTCCGTAATGGTAGTCAGCTTCGGCACCACAGTGTGGCGATCTCTAATTTTTCTAGCGTCATTACGCATACACGAGCATCCAGAGCTGTTGCTTACCTTCACCCAACATTTTTCGAGCATGTCGACGTTTGTCACGTTTTGAGGTGTCATGCGCATATAACAGTCCACTGCTCGGTCGTACTGAGCATTTCGTTCCCACTCCTGGGCCTGTTCAAGCAAGGCATCGACGTCTCTGCGAAAGGCAGTCAACACGAACGAAATAAAGGTGAGCGCAGAACACTATTTTGTACGTTTTAGCACTCCGATTCAGGCGACCAGTGTTATGTTGCGCAAGGAAAGGTACCGCAGTAACAGATGTACGTCGCACTTCCTCCTATTTCCCAGCGGACATCCAAGGCTTACCTAATCCGCACCAGCTTGAGTGAATTCTGCGAGTTTTCTTTTTTAATTTTCTCTTGTTTCCCGAGGAAATTTTTCGTTCATTCACTGCGTGTAGAATATTTGCCGCAGCAAATACATCGCAACATGAAAATTGCAGGGACGCATTTGCAAGACGAATACGTAGCACTTTCCATAGCAGAAGCACAAAGCTGGCCTATAGCCTACCTTATTGCAGCGAGAATTTTCAGCTTGCACAAGCGCTTGTCCCTAAAGTCATCTACGTGCTTTTCTGGTTTAATGAAACAGTGAGCGCTTTGGAAAGCCCTTACCGTGATCCTTTTGTGTCCATGTGATTGTCGTACTCCTCTTGAAGCTCCATCACCTTCGACGGTGTGTACTCTCTGCAGATGCGAAGAGCGTCGTTCCACATGCCCGCGTCCTGCGCAGATTGCGGTGTCTTGGCAGCGCTATCGTGCTAGCAAGCCTACATTCTTCTGCCCTTTGAAGAATTAACTCTTACTTCTGGGTTTTTACGTGTCAAAACCACGATACGACTGTGAGGAACTCCCGTAGCGGGGAGCTCCAGATTAATTTCGATCACCTGCAGTTCTTTAATGTGAACCTAAATTTAAGCACGTTTTTCTTTCTTTCTTTCTTTCTTTCTTTCTTTCTTTCTTTCTTTCTTTCTTTCTTTCTTTCTTTCTTTCTTTCTTTCTTTCTTTTTTGCGCTTCGCTCTCATTGGAGTGTGGACGCCGTGGCCGGGAACCAAATGCCTATCCTGATTTAGCAGCGCGACACCTGCTGCTACGGCGATTTATATACGTACTGCACCCTAACCTGGCGTTGTGATTCTACCGGTATAAGATAAATTTAGAAGGCATTATTTGTGCGCTCAGCAATGCACCTAACGAAAATAGCGATATTACGTCGAGACGACCTGCCTAATATGAAGCACGTTTGTTATTTAAAGATAAATTTCCATGAAAAATAATTTGAGCTTTATAAGTATCTTTATCCACAACTCCGAAAAACGTCGTTTGTGTCGTGAGGCGAGACTCGCCGAGCCATAAAAGACACAAACACGCGGAAGAGCGGCAACACTGCCTTGAATCTACAGCAGCAGCTCTCTGTGACGGAATACATTTATACATAGCCTGTTACGTCCCGTAGTTGCTATTTTATAGTTGTCTCAGTATAATGCCATTTCACGTACGCGCAAGACATGACTATGAGGCATGAGTTGTACACTTGTGGATTCCGGAATAAATGGCACTGCCTGGAGTTCTTTAACGTGCACCTAACTTCAAGTGCACGGGTGTTCTTTTTTTCCAATTTCCACCTATCGAAATGTGGTCACCGCTGCCGGAAACTGATCCCGCACCTTTATGCTTTGCAACGCAACACTACTCTGTCGATAACGTAGATTTAAAGTTTCAAAATAAGTGGCATAATGAACTTGCCAAGTTCATAAACCTATACTAAGCCGCAACATCCCACATATTAAAAAAGAAACATTTAAATACGTGAAGTAATGGCGACCTATATTAGCGCTCTGATCTCCGCGCGAAATTAAAAAAAAAAGAACGTTGATATTCATTCTTTGCGCACTACTGAACCTATTAGCGCAATTAAGTAGTGTTTTGATGTTGAAAGAGTAATTTGTCAATCGAAACTAATTTAGTATTGCTTTTTAGTTACTCCTTCTACAAGAAATGAAAGGCAGAAAGATTGACCGGAAGACCTACTACACCTCGGTCGTACAGCAAGGAAAATGAGGAGTGAAAGAAAGTGAATGGCCTATGTGCTAGTGGAGATGACGATAATATAGAGGGCGCAGTGCCCGCACCGTGTGCAATACCGAAGGGCACATCTACCCGCCGTGTTATCTAAAGAAAAATGAAATCGCATATCAGCGGTGTTCCGCTAAGCTCGATGGTGCGAGTCTGGCCTCCGCGGCCACATTTAAACGTTGGCGAAATGCAATAACCCCCGTGTTCTTTCATTCTGGGGGCACGTTAACGAACACCTGGTGACCAAGACTAATCCGGAGTCCCCCACTTCGGCGTGCCTCCAAATAGGCCGTTATTTTGATAAGCCCCCAGAATTTAATTTTTTTAGGTGCACACCTCAACCTGCATTCATCAGGCTGAAGTGGCTAAAAATTTACGGTGAACATACCACGCGTTGGCGAGACCAAATAAGATGGGAAATTTGCTTCATTAGTACATATTAACGTACCATAGTAAATCGAAAATACGGATGTTACCTTTCATATGGCTTAGGAGCGCACGACAACTAACTATTCATTGTAAATATTGTATAATAAAGCCCGCAAATTACATCAAGCTGTCATGTTCTAATCTCGGTTTCAGATATACATACACCGTATATAGTTGGAGACACTTCCCAGCTCGCTTTCCAGGCGCGATCGGCCAGATAAAGCAACAGTGGCATGCGCCCATCGGTCCTCTGACAGCAGTGAGTACCTATAGGCAAGACGATGTAACTTCAAGACCGAAAACGTCTTACATCTCATTGCTACAGCAACCACCGTGTCGCGAAAACAATTCTAAATGATTGAAGCGCACGGTGAGTACACGTCGCTGGCGCCGACAAAAATGCGCCTGTACTTGACGCCCTCTGTCACTGAATTAGGGTTTCCCACGAAGCGCTGTTTGTTATAGCAACTGGGGAGAAAATATTTCACGCCTTAAAGTAGCGTCATCCCGCTGAAGATAATCGCTTCTGTCGGCGGATCTAATGCTGCGCACCATTGGCAGTTCATCAGACTGATCGCACCTCAGGAGTGTCCTCACATAAGGAGTTGATTGATTGATTTGATTGATTTGTGGGGTTTAACGTCCCAAAACCAGCTGTGATTATGAGAGACGCCGTAGTGGAGGGCTCCGGAAATTTTGACATAAGGAGTATATATATATATATATATATATATATATATATATATATATATATATATATATATATATATATATATATATATATATATATATATATATATATATTACACCGTGGAGATAACCAACACAGCAGCATCGCGCACGTGCACCAGGGCAACTATGCATATCCCACACTGATCCCCTTATTTGAGTTTCAAGCGCCTCTCATGTTTTGCTCCGTTTCTTTATCTTCGAGGAACGGAGAAAAGCGGCCGGTAACCTTGTACAGCTTGATGACGAGGTCCGGCCTTTCGGCTCTAAGCGCCAACGACTCAGCTTGCTGGTAGTGGCCAGCTTGAAAGGCGACCCTCGCCTGGCCGATGGACACGTCCGCCACGGATTCCGGGTCGTGAGCCTCGGCCACGCGCCTGGCGCTGTCCCAGTCTTTGTTGTGGACGTACCTGCCGGGCGAGAAGGGATTACCCTTATTACATTCTCGCCACATGACTTTATCTGCGGCTCCCATCACAAGTGGACCACTTACATGAGCACCGCTTCTTTGGGTTTGTTGGCCTTAATAAACTCTTGTTCTGCTTCGTGGAACTTGCCTTCGTCCTCGAGAAACATGGCGTACTTGAGGTGGATGTCCGGAAGCTTGTGCTTAGCTGTTGCTTGCGCAAGCTCGAATGCAAATTCGAAGGCACTGAAATAATACCGCAAAAAAATGAGATACATTTTAAATCGCACTTCATAAAGATGCACGTGAAGTCAGTAAAGCGACGAGGAATTTGTCCGAAGAGGGCCTTTCTGCTGCTATCATCGGGCTAACCTCACCACACTCACGAAAGCGGCGTTGGTATTCCTTTGGCACGCCCCACTGGAACGAGGCCCACTCTGGCAAAGCTTCACTTCCACTACTCGTCTTTTCCCGTTCTTTAACTCTCGCATCTTTTTTCCCCACAATTACCAAACAGGCTACGTACCACCGCTTCTGAAATTAAACGGGTAATGTATTCATTCTTATCTAAGCAATATTTATGCTCTCTTGCTTACTGCTGCAAATAAAATGGAAAAGACGATGTCCTTATATTACTTGCTATTGCCACTCGTATCTTGCTTTTCACGAACCTTGCTGCATCTTGAAGGGCTCCGCACAGCTGATTCACGAAGTGCAATTTGTGTCACACCTAAAGTATATCTTCGCTTAGTTACCCCCTCCCCCGGCCTCCTCTCGCGCGCTACCCGCGTCGGCCGCCATGTTCTCCCTAAACTCTCGGAGCGAAGTATGCGCGTTCAGATAGCGTCTGACCGTCTACGTTTCTCCCAAATGTGACAGTGAATACGCGAAATATAAGAGCGCCGCCGCGGTGGTGTAGTGGCTACGGTACTCGGCTGCCACCCAAAAAACGCGGGTTCGATCCCGGTCGCGGCGGTCGCATTTTCGATGGAGGCGAAAATGCCAGAGGCCCGTGTACTATGCGTTATCAGGGCACGTTAAAGAACCCCATGTGGTCTAAATTTCCGGAGCCCTCCATTACGGCCTTTCTTTCCTCTCTATCTCTTTCACTCCCTTTCCCCCACCCCCACGGACGCTTAGCCGTGCTCCCTACATGGACTGCAGAAATTAGCGTCCTTTCCTGACCGAACCACAATCATCATCAAATATAAGAAAAACGCGTACTGAAACGCGCCACTTTTTCTGGCATTCTGTCGCAGCAGCGTTCAATCGGCTGCGGGGGAACAGCTTGACGGACATGGCTGCCGAAAGCAACGCCGACCTGCCAGATGCGTCGGCAGCACATCAAAGGTTTGCGCTATTTAAGAGCGCAAGCAAAATATGTAGGAACCATGCCATCACCATTGTACTAATGTGGGTCGGTGTGACAGCGAGTTTACCGACAAGTTATTTGGAAGCTCTCTATGAAACACCTGTAGCTGTCAACAAAGACATAAACGGCGATAATAAGAGTACGGTTACATGTATTCGCCACATAGAGTGTTTCCATAGTAGCGTCAAGTTAGCGTCGTCTGTACAGTTACATTTTAAAACTTCGCTGTAAGCCTTGCGACGACAGTTGCTTTTGAAGTACTTCTATTGAATCGAAGTATTCGCTTAGAGAGAGCGAGACAGACAGAGAGAGTGAGATAAAGGATGAATAGAGGAGACGGTACTCTTTTCTACAGTCTGTTAAGGAGCCAAACTGAGAGCCTGATCCATTTAAATTGATAAATAGACGGCGCTGCTCTGTCATGCCGGCACGTATCCTACAACTGAAAGAGGTCACATGGGTGCTTACCAAAATGTGCTCAACTAAAGATTATAATATAGTATGTCACGAAAGCTCTTTGTGTAATAGAAATGACGAGATGAGCGGTCGGGCTATCCTTGTGTAGCTTTTTCTCTACGTTCCACCAAATTATGTGCAGCTGGTAAAAGATTAAACGCAACTCAGTTCCTCTATCTAGCTATTTGAAATCAGATAGAGATATGATGGATGACGATGGGTAAAAAATAAATAGCCGAGAGCGTCGAAGATAGTGTTGCGGAAGACGACGTCATAAGTACCATTATTACGTAACAAATCTGCTCCAACAAAATGGTAGCGCCACTTTTTTATTCGCGCTTTATTGTCTAAGCCACGCCAATCACACTATCCGCAGAAGATGCCAAAAACGCGTCATCGCCTCTTGACAGACTTCAGTCTTTTCCATGAACCATTTAATGTAGTCTTGCTAGTGCCATTTGTTTTATCACACTGCCGACACAACTAGCTAAAGCTACTGGCCAAAAGTATCCTAGTTTGGGAAAAGCCTGCTCTCCGTTTCAGTTAGTTTCGGTTGAGCCACAAGGCAAGTAATCCCCCACACCTATAGAAATACACTCGAAAATGGAAACAGGTCTAAAATATGACAACGTGGCCTGCTCGGATTCCGCGCTGAGGTGACACTGTGCGGTTTAATTACCACCACATCCTAGAGCCACTCCAAGTGGCAAGCGCAGCATCCACTTCTAACATCGCGAAATTTATATGAAGTTAGCCGCTGGTACATGACTGTTCAACATATGGAAAATGAGTTTATGATGAATAAGGTTCACCTGTAACTAGATTACAGAAGTTTTAGATGGCTTTCACTTCGGTTCGAGCTTAGTGTATAGAGTGACGACCCGAGAAAGAAGCACGAACACCTGAGAAAGAAGCACGCTGCCTCCACAGCGCACTGTGCAACAGTGCGCTGTGTAGGAGTATGCTGGAATAACTTGAACGCGTATGAGGCGACTTATCTTGCGCTCAAGCTCATTTCTTTGTGTCATTTTAAGTGCGAAGCACATTAGGGGCACGGGCGGTCGGCGTTCCTGTCATCATTCACAAACAAGTGCACGAAACAGGGTCAGAACAATTGCATAAGTGATTAAAACCAGTTAAAGTAAAAATTACGTGATTTAGAATAATTAAATGAAAAGACAGGAACAACTGATCATTTAATCGCATTAGTAAACAGAAATTCGTTAAACCGCTTCTGACACGAAAACCCTACACATATGTTGTCTGACTGCACCGCCGCCAGGATCGGACCACATTTTCTGTCGACGGGGCAAAACAAGTTCACAGTTTCAGTTCACAGTCGGAGTTCCCCAAGTCTCGCGTTAGTGGAGCTGCATTGACGCTGGATTTGAACTACTCAGGACAGATTTTATTCAGCACATTTAATGTAACTCGTCATTTTTCCCCTCCCTCAATGTAGTATTGGAACGCAGAGGTACCTCATCGCATGCGCGATTACTCACTCGGCATTAAGCCGCCATAACAGAGAACACATGCAACAAATCCATAGGCAGTGAGCCATGGACTGTGGAAGGCATAAACCGATGTTATGTTTGCTCTTTTGACGCGTTTTTACGAGCCCACCGAAGAAACAGCGAATTTTCTTACCAGTTCTCGGCTGCATAATCGATGGTGCTGTCGAGCAGGCCTAGCTTTGTGAGTAGGCGTATGGCAGAATCACCGCCGAGGCTTTTCGACCAGAGATAAGCCACCTGCTTGCAGGCAACAGGACCTCCATGCTTCTTGGCCACCTGTGCAGTTTGATCAAATGAACCTCTTGATAGGCATCGCCATTGATCCTGGTCAAACTGAAGCTCTCGATGAGAACGGTGGAATGTTGACAAATTTTTCCTTTCTAAAAACGTTACTCCACCTTACAGGTTTCCGCAGAACCCATTTGCCATACTGACGAATTTAGGGACCTTAAAAGGTTCCCCGATCCGTCAACATCTCAAAAAGCAACTTCACCCGGAAATCAGAAGCGCACTTTCTCCAAAGCAGCTTGTACTGTACAGCATAGATTCCAAGCCAAGCCATTATTCTCAAGTTTCATACGGTGCGAAATTATGTTGTTATGTGGGGTTTAACGCCCCAAAACCAGCTCTGATTATGAGAGACGCCGCAGTGGAGGGCTCCGGAAATTTCGACCACCTGGGGTTCTTTCACGTGCACTGACATCGCACAGCACACGGGCCTCAACACTCCGCCTCCATCGAAATACAGCCGCCGCAGCCGGGATTCGATTCCGCGACCCTCGGATTAGCAGCCGAGTACCATAGCCACTAAACCACTGTGGCGGGGCACGGTCCGAAATTATCAATACAATAAACAAAGCGATTGGGAGTGGTGGTTAGAGTACATTACAGTCACGTTGCTTTGATACCTTGAACTCTTACTGTTTCTCGCGTGCCACGTAATATGTAGGCTGCGGTGTGGTTCCACAGTGGGAACAACATTTGTTTCTATCCCAATTTTACATTTCAGCAGAATATAAGAAAGGAGTATGCAAGCTAGGCTCGCTCTATGGAGCGGCGGAAAGCTAAACAGCTGCCGTTCGAGATGTCCATACATTTCTGTCCAAATACCATTACTACGTCACATGTGCTCCTCGTACGCCTTGGCTGTACAGTGGTTACAGTGTTCGGCTGCTGACCTCATCGACGCGGGTTCGATCCCTGCCGTAGTGGTCGCATTTTCGATGGACGCGAAAATGCTAGAGGCCCGAGTATCGTGCGTTGTCGTCTCTCATAACCATACTTAGTCTCTCATAACCAGAGCTGGTTTTGGGACGTTAAACCCCGCAAAACAACATATATATAGCCGGTAATATTATTTGCGCACATTATTTGCAATTTCTTTGCTCACGGCGACACGCACTGCTAAATGGGTGAGAATTGTTGAAGAGATTGTTGAAAACGATGAAGAACAGGGAATGACGCTGTAAATACGTGCAACGTTTCAACAAGTGGACTTGTCTTTGTCAGGACGCTACACTTGTTGAAACGCTGGCTCCCCCCCCTAGCGACATTCACTGTTCTTCATTGTTTTCAACGATCTCTTGATCATCTCAAGCCTCCATCTTCCCCTGAGCTTTCTGTTCTAAAATGGGCGGGAGTGATATTTTGAGCAATAATTAATGCAATCAGATTAATTAACTTTAAAGCAGCACAGCTAGATACTAAAATCTAATTGAAGAATGGAATTTATTCATACAGGGAATTGTAATATTTGCAAAATGGCGACGCTGCTAATTTCTGCCTATGGATGAAATCCGGCTAGTTTCACCCAGGACAGCGAAACTGTGTGGTCAAAGAACGCTGTTGCCGCTACCTTCGGTAGTGGCTTGTTATTTAATTAGTATAATTTTGTTAAAACTGTTCAGATTTTTCCTTCTGCACATTTGACAGTGCCCACCACCGCGAACAAAGCAGTTCCGAGAGAAATTGCACAGAGATCTACTTTGCTGTATTTGCAGGATTTTCGTACACATCTTTCGAAACGCGCTGCCGTTATAAGAACAACAGAAATGTAGCTGATAGCAAGTGAACTAATCCACAAGGCTCCATAGCGACAGGAAAGTTCCTTGTTGCGGTCTATCAGACTAAAATAGCAACATGTCTTCGTTTAAGCTGCGTGTTCACAGCAATTCTTAAATGCTTGTGGGCGAAGCACACCCGGTTTAGATTCAGTTGGTACGATTGCGTATAGAAGAAAAAAATGAAAATCACATGTAAGGCACTTTTCTACTCACGGTGTACGCTTCTTCCCACATGTCATTCGCACGGTACATGTTAACGGCTGCCTTCCAGTCACTCGCCGACAGGTAGTGTGCCTCTGCTTGCACAAAGTTGCCCTCGTTTTCCAGCTCCTGCCCAAAATACACGATACGTTTCACCTCCTAAAGGGACGACCATGCCGCGAAACTGCTTTCACATGACACAGGGGTCTTAAACACACGGTCCATGCATGTTTTGGTAGCGGCCCGGCCCACACATGACCCACCAGAATCGGCGTCCTCGTTAGTCATTCGGGATCGATATGTTTCTCGAAGCCTGACGCCAACCCACTTTCAGAAAGGTCTCGTACATGAAGGGTGGTAAAGGCCTTCACTTAATCGGCAATCTTAGCTGACCATTTCGTTCATACTCTGTTTGTACCTCCCTCCCCCTAACTTCCACCCCTGCTTCAACCTTGCTCGCTGTCACGGCCTTTACGAGGTTACATTTCGCGACTGCAGCCCATAAGCTGAGTTTGAGACCCCTGAAACAGCGTATCGCTGAAAAAAAAATACCGTAATGATGTTTAGATGCCGTAATGATGTTAAATACCGTAATGATGTTTAGATACCGTAATGATATTTAGCGACAAGAAATTTTCATCTAATCCATCAGTTTAATGCAAGTGTTATTTCGAACGGCTGATCATAAATGCTAAAGACAAAAGCTTACATTCTCCTTATTACTCGTCAGATTCTAGCTTATCCCCAGTTAACTGCACACTTGATTAAGACCAACGATGAATAGGGTTAACTGGAGCAGCATAAGCTTTGGCTGCGTCAGTACCTCACTTGGATTAACTTGACAACACAGAAACCGTGATGATGGTAAAAACATTTTAAAATATGGCCTCGTAATGTCTGCTTTAAAAATACGTTCGATCCTAACTGTTCACTTGTTTTGCTCGAGTTGAGTTTATGATACAATGGTGCGGAACACAGTTTATTCCTGTCTTTAGAATATGGCTGATATAAATTATTAGTATTGCACGCTAACTCAGGTGATGGTAATCTAGCTTCAGCGCGACTTGTTATTCTGACCCCACACATTTCGAGTGCGTAATTAAATGAGAAAAAATTAGCTAAGGTTAAATTCTAAGCCTACTTATCACGAGCGAAATGCTTGTATGGCTTCTCTATAAGGCGTTAATCTGGCTTCCCTTTTGCGCCGGTGTGTTAGCAGGCAACTTTGCCTTTGCTTGAGATTTCGCAGCCTGCCCTCTAGCTATATCTTCTAAATGATCAAATTGAGCCTGTCGCTATAGCGCTGAACCGCACGCACAACCGGCCCACCCGGCGCGGCATCCATGGCGAGGCCGAGTGACCAAGCGCCGGCGAAGCAGATATCAAACGATCTTCCACACATGTGGTACCCTAGCGAGTCCAACCACAATGTTTTCAACAAAGGATCAGGTGGCGTGACGCCACACACATGTGCTCCGGCGGCGAAAGGCCGTTCGGCGCCGATGAACGACCTTGCTAGACATGGGCTAGCAGAGCTTTCGCTCTAATGGTAAAAATACACGAACTTCATTTTAGCTTCTAGGTGGCCCTGGGCTCCTACCTTAGCGAGATGTAAGTGAGTGTCCGAAAGGAGTTCCGGGTGGAATTCTTTGACCACACGCATCATGTTGTCATACTGACGATACTTCTTATACATCGCAATGGCCAAGTCAGGCTCTTCGATGAACAAGTAAAGTCTGAAAAGTAACAGCAGGAGGGGAAAACAATAAAATATTTTCAAACACATAGAAGGAGCATAGCAAACATTACCGAGCAAATTATATAGCATTCGAACAAAGCGAGGGAGTTTTTCGTTCGTAAATGTTCTTTATTGCCGGCACGCCGCCTTCAGCCGCGGGGCCCGTAATCCTGGGCCAGAAGTTTTTCCCGAGAGACAATGCTGGCAAATACCAGTGCTAGACACAATATTAGCGAGAACTCCTTACCAACGGCATGTAGCACTAAATGCTTTGTGGATTCCACGGCTGACTTTTCGCTAGTACTCGTAAAGCACACAGCAAAAAAAAAAAAAAAGAACTTCAATATCCCTACAACGTAGGGAACAGGTTGGTGGGTGGCTGCTTTCCCCTCCCTGCCAACATATCAGTGTTGTACGGAACATCGTTCCAAGGAACGGTATTCCTGGAACTAGTTCCTATTGAGAAGAACGGAGGCACGCCATCGTTCCTTTAAGTGTTGGTGGAACTATAACGGTAACGCGTTAGATTTACGAAGTAACGGCAGCGGGAACGGCGATCCTTCTGTAAACGTCCCGTGGCATTCGACAGGCGATTGCACGCACGCAGCACATTATGCAGGGCGGTTTGGCCGAGCTGTAACCCCCGGAGGCCGAGCCTTGTGTCCCCGATTTCCCGTAGCAAAACTGCCTTGCTCAAAAGAAAACCACACGCAGAACACCATTCCTTTACTCTCTGTGCTTTCGAGACTTCGACGAGGGCGAAGCTTCCCTTTCGCCAATGCGGTCACGCCACGTAAGGGCGACACTACGTAAGGGCCGCTGGAGAAACAGTCTCCGGCCGTCACCCAGCGTCGTACGGCCACGCAGGCCGTACCATAGCTGAGAGCGAAATTCCTCTGGTCCCTTCAGATCCCGCCGCCACGGCTCCCCTCGAACTAAGACACTGTCAACGCGCGCTTTACGATCGCCGCTCTGCGCATTGGTTCTGAGAATGTGGTTACGGCTCCTAAATGTGGACCATGGCGTAACTGGCACCCTTTACGCAGGACCGCTCGGAGAAGCAAGCGAGTCGCACAAGATGTTACACTACAGAGGCTAGTTACAGTCTCAGTCTACCCTCAGACTGACTTCACGAGACTCCCACTCGCCAGTACCCCATGTACCAATGCTGGTTTTTATTTCAAGGCGGCCGCCGGGGGCGCAGGGAGGCGCAAGGGGCAAGGCCGATTACGTGGGGAGGGATAGAAACTTGTTTTTCGTTTTGTCCGAGCCAGTCTGAACAGCAAGTTTAAGGGTCGTTCTGAAGGCAGGACACAACGTACAGAACTTTCACTTGACATTCGAAAATCGTCGGACAGCATTTTCCTCCTGTGGATGCAATGAATTGCAATGAGTGCCGATCTAGATGGCCTTCTAGCCATGGGTACCCCCGCTGTTTAAACCGATTGAATACAAGGGAAATGGAAACGTCGCATACTATGTTTAGTACAATGTTTGACTTGTGCTTCGTCAAACAATACACGACTGGAGTGTCCAAGACATCGCCGGGAAACTTGAAGAAGCACGTGCAGGTATGGTTTGTGCATTGTTCTTTCCTATTCCCATAACGAAAATGAAGTTCTGCATTCTAGGTATAAATCGGTATGTGCACGTGCTGCTTTGTAATTCACGTTAGATATTGTGTTTGCCATGTTTTTGCCTCCACCTAACATCGTGCCGCCATAAATAACCACAAAAGCACACTATCACAAATGCCTTAAATTTTGAGAACTAAGTAAGATCAATATATCCGGAACTATCATTTAGACTACTAAAGCACTGAAAAGGCAACTACTATTGTAAGTGAAAAACTTTAGGACCGGGAATGCTGACGATACATCGGGGAATATTGTTCCAGTATTTAATAGCGTGGGTCAAGCACAAACCATTACATGCGAATGTAAATCGAAAAGCCTGTTTATAGCTTTCGGTGTTCCTTGATACTCACGTGCATTGGTGCACGCGAGTGACTTCCTATTTGCATATCTGAAGCGCAGTATTCTGACTACCCATTTGAAGAACCATTAGCGTTGCACTTGTAAAAGACTAGCGTCAAAGTTGCTGTGGACATGTTGGGAGTAAGTTCGGTGCTTCCTGGAAATATGTCTAGAGGCGTTTACTTGGATACTTTCTTATCGCCAGATAATCTTCTGCCGGTGATGTCCAAATTCACAGAATATGCGTAGTTCGACGTGAATTTTAAAGCGCTCACTTATTTTCTCCGTCAGGGTTATCCGGCACTATCTTCAATTTCAAAAATCAGATGCAACGGTATGCGTAACGACACGTTCCAATTTTCGAAGTATAACTGGAACGCGTCCCTTTCGGATTAAATGAACTTGTAATGGGACCTCGTTACAAAATTAGGAAGTAACGAGCTTTCGTTCCTGTTTTGTAGGAACGTGTACAACACTGCTCCATACACGCCTGCTTCACTTTATTGGATATGCCTGTGTGCGGTCTAGCGCTAGCTCGTTCTTTAGATGTTATGTCCGTTGTCCGTTGTGTTCGTAGGACAGGTACTTCACAAAATACTGGGCCGTCGGGGTCCATACTGGACCCTGATCTTCCTAGCAATCTCACCTATCAATCAGTCGCTATGTTTAATGGTCATGCTTTAATCATGATTAAAGCGCATGCTTTAATCTCTCCCTTTGCAACCTCCTTCGTCGCTTAGCAGTCTGTACTCACTTTTCAGCCTCTCTCAATTTTCCTTGCTTCTCGAGCTCCGATGCCTGTTCTGTGTACATGCTCGTCACATCTTCCGGCCTCAGGTGGAGTTTGGCAAGCTGCGTTGAGAGAAAGTTGTTTGGCGCGAGTGTGCTTATGTTTCATATACGGTCTCACGAGCGCAGCTCATCACGTTAATGAGTGCCAGTTGCGCACATCATTCCCGCATGTTCTCAGTTCTCAATGCATTGAAAAAAAAAGTGTATTTTTTTCAATTGTGGCTTCTTGTATGCTATAACGCTTTACTCCACAAGATCTTTTTATTCAGCACTCTTCTGCATCACCTATTTTTTTTTGCGTTTCTTTGTCATCACAGTTAATTTTAACGCGAAAGCGTCGAGGGCCTCCGGAAAGCTGGTGTGGGTGTCAGCGTAGGCGTCCACGGCGGAAACAATCGTTTTCGAACTACCGGCGTTTCCTGAAGCACCCGTCCACGCAAGCCCTCGGCTATGGCGCAGGTGCGTAGTGAACGAAATTGAATTTCTCAAAGCAAAATCCGCCAGAACAATTGTAAACTACGGCTTAACTAAAACCTGCACTCATGATAGCTCGGGCTGTAATATGAATGTACGAGGAGACATAATTACGTTACGAGGAAACTCAAATAATTCCAGCGTTCTACAGAGAAGGCACAAATTTTACCGAATGACACATGAAAAAATGATGCGAACGGCGCCCAATGGCGCTATAGCATTCCTTTCTTAAAGGCGGAGCATAAGCGTCCCCTTACTTTTGTTCTTGTTTATTTATGTCCTTATATATCTGAGTCTTGGACGTAAAACCCCACAAATCAATTATGCCCTTATACGGTATAACTAGCCCCTCGGTGGAACCACAACACTAACAAGACAAAGTCTCGAAACAAAATTGTGTGGATATGCGGAGGCCCTCACTGAAATTTCTGGCTGCGCACTTGCAGCCGTTAATGAGACAGCCACTGCCATAAGAAAAGAACGAAAGGGTTTACCTTGAGCGCTTTATCCCATTTCCCAGCACTGTTGTACATCTCAATGGCTTCTTTTATCTTGCCAGCTTCCACGTAAAAGTGTTCCGCCATCTGAAGAATAATAATGAGAGGTTCAGAAGAGGTCACTAAAGCAGCAAACTTACTCATCGACGACAGAACTGAAACCTGTGCAAGCAAACGGGGCAAGCAAGCTCTGCTTGAGTTTGCTTCTTTTGTCGAACGGCGCAAATTTACTGTGTTATTACATTATCTGTGCGTCGCCTAAACCAAGGAATTTTTCAATTAGCAAGTAAATTTGTTTCTAGGAATGATTTTTTGCTTTTGTCAGGTTACTGTGTACATGTACCTGCGCATTTCTGTTGTTCCTAGCAGTATGCGCGACAGTTTGCCCACGGATTCAATATGTATGAAGTTGTATACCACATGCAAGTAATCGGCTGGCACCAGACAGCGAAAGAAAATAGGATCGGGGCGGTTACAAGAACAAGCATCTTCACAATTAAGTACGCATAAATCATTTAAAAGAACAGAATGTAGAGAGAGGCATTGAGATATGGAGTGTAATCACTGTAGCGCAGCTTGTTTAGCTCAAGCAGGCTAAATAACTGTTTCTCGTCGCCCTCTTTCAAAATAGTATGTCGTGAGAAATCACCACCAGTCATGGAGACAGGGAAGCCTAACCTCGAGGTCTCCGGTCGAGTGAAAGTGCTGAGCCAACTTGCTCTGGTACCGGTTTATCTCAGGTGTGTCGTCGATCACCTCTATGATCTGCACAGCTTTCTTCCACTGTCGTGCGTTGATGGCCGCATCCAGAGCTTTCACCGTCTTCCTGCGTCAGAACGTTGCCTTTGAGCACGTGACTTGACGCTTGTGTCTTGACGCTTGTGAGCGCTAGACGGGAGTTTTCATAGCCCTGTTACTGCCGCTACGACTGAGCGTCATGGCTATAGGGTCAGTTCTTACCTAATCTGTAGCAAAGCACCACGCATATAGAATGGCTTCTTGTCATTCCGATTTCGCATATAAATTTTGGGGAATTTATTTTCTATCTGTGACGATAATACTGGTTGAAACTGTATTGTAAAGAAGCGAGTAAGATTTATTACAGTGCTTCATGCCCTTACTCTTCCTGTAAATGGTAATATTGTATAGCATGATCAATATATGAAGGTGCAGCGAAACACATAAGAGTGCGCAAGGAGGACAAGATATTTCCGTACACAACCCCTAAAGAGGGTGTACCCCTCCCCATTTTCTTATTCTTCTAAATTATGTATATACATTTGTAAAAAAACTTGTAACAAATTCAAAATATCCACTGCTTTACAGCCCCCCCCCCCCCCCCTTCCTTTGGCGCTTAGCTACACCCCCATTTTAATTACTGTGCAAACCCCTGAACAGGATAGTAAAAGATATTGCTCAATCCTTTTTGCATGTTACACTCTCGCATGCGTTTCAGTTTTCTCAAGTGCTATGACGACATTTCGGCAGACCCGCGCAATCACCCACCCTGCCTCGATGAAATGGTTGATGGCCGCGTCGAGCTGCCTCTGCGAGACCAAGTACTCCCCCCACTCTTCCTCAAGGGCAACCACGTCGCCGGGGTTTTGTTGCCGAGAGAGTTCGACGGCTGTACGCAGAAATAGGAGAGAAAGAAACATCAAATAAGGAGAAAAAAGAAACACGGTAATAGCAAAGAAAGCCTGCGCGTGCGCCGTATCATTTTGCCATCATAAAACTGTACGATGCAGGACACCTGGAATAAGAAGCAGACATTTCACGACGGCGTTTTTCGTGATGGACGAAACGCTGAACGCGCCCGTACAATCTTTAAATAAGAAAAGGCCAGTCTGGCACCGCTTGCTCTTCAGCTTTCGAGGCAGCGTCTCTAGTTCTCACACGCAGCAATTAAGTATAATGGATTTCTGTCGACGATAATTAAGGCTTGTTCTCGATTGTCCCGAGGCAAATTAGTTACCAAACGGTTTCTGCAAAAACAACAGCTCGTGTTTAGGCCTCTAAAAACATGTGCTCTGTCTGTGCGAAATAAAAAGCAAGAAAAAAAATAATCTCGTGAGATTCGCACTTTGGTTTTTCTACTCGAAGGTTCAGCCGCAGCAAACCGTGATATCGCAGCAATATCTTAGGCGGAAAGTTGGTCCTCGGCGGCCAAGATGTCAAGCCAAGGTTTGTTGTATATTTGTGGGGTAAGAACAGCGCGGTGAAGATATGCACTCGTGGCACTTAAACATTGCGATGCTCTGTCACAATATCCTTGGTTCGTGAATTGTCAGAAAAAAATAATAAAAGGACAGCATTCAGCTGCACCCACACGACTGGCTTTTTCTAAAGGGAAGCCGTTACTGACATATCGCACATACGTTGAACAGTGAGCGCTACCAGTGTCGACATTAAGTTATAAAGATATGACAATGTCATGTAATATCTTTATGACTTAAGAGTGACGTATCACAGCGCTGTTTTTGGCTCAATAGCGAATAGATAAAAAGCACGAACAAATGTTCTTCACGCATTACTGCTGCCACGTCTGTAGACACGATCGCTACCGAGTGATCTTCGCACCACGCTTCTTTATTAGCGATGGAGAAGTGTGGTTACGGGCCCTTTGAAAGGTTCGCAGGAGGTTGGCCGACCTTTACATACTATCCATTTTTTATACGTGAAGGGATATCTTGGTGCATCTCCAGCCCCCCTCCCGCTCCCTTTATGATATGCGAATTGTATTTATTCATTTATTTGCACATACTGCCATTTCCTTGCGAGACGATTCAGGGGCGGGTACAGAAGATGCTAACAAAAGAAATATAACGTAGCATTGATTAGCGCGCATAGTAGCAGAGAACTGCGTGAATAAGCAACCAGCTGTGACGCATGTTGCACATACGTATATTACGAAATAAAACTGCATCCAAAAGTACGTGTTGCGAGGGCAGAAAAAAAAGAAAAAAAGCATATAAATGTAAAAACAGCAGACAATCTTGTTTAGGAATTAGGATAAAAATGATGAATTTCTTCCGCAAGTCGTACAGGACGTTACTGCCGAAGTGCGCCGTTAAGGCCACCCGAAGTTCGACTGTTGATGGGAAGAATGAAACTTTCAAACCGTTTAAACGTACTTATGACAAGACAATTGAGAGTGAAAGCTTCGAGTAGCACGAGAAGGACATTTCACAAATGAGACCAGTGTGCAATAACCGACGACTCGTGTACAATCTTATGTAGGGTAGTCAGACGTTCACACGAGCGCCTACTGCCGTGTTTGAGTGTGTGTGTGCTTAGCTTCCCCCCTCTCTCTTTCTCTCTTTTATTTCTCACCTTTCTGTCTCCCCTTAGCCCTAAGACGGGAAATTTTTCCCTGGTTAACCTTCCTGCCTTCCGCACAACTCTCTCTCTCTCTCTCTCTCTACACGTGCGCCGTTGCGAAAGCATGTCAAGCGATAAGTTATGTGCGTGCAATGAAGAGGGAAAGTGGTGGTCATATCTGTTGTATATAAATCTTATCGCTTTCGTTTGCAGAGATACCAGGCAACATCGCAAGAAGAGTAGGGAGACAAAGACAACACTTGCATACTCTATGAGACTGGCCTGATTTAGGTTTTGTACGAGGTTAGCTTGCAATCCTTGGCAGTGTCCTTTAACGTACGCTTTAAATACGACAGTTTTCGAACAGCCTGTAGATTCGGCCTATGTGTGTTCTTTCCATTTCAAGTTACACGTAAAAGTGACCCAAAGGTATTTTAACTCGTCTATAAGAACACTGTTAGCGCCTCTGCAACCATAAGAAGAATGCCAGGGTGCAGTCTTGTTGAAGAAGGCCATCGACATAGTCTAGAGGATAATTGCCAGGTATCGCCCGAAACACAAAACGCAAAAAAGCTTAGAATTGTGAACGAACGTAGAGCATTGTCTAATGCTATGCGTTAGCTAAATGATGGCTAATGTGAATTGTAGTGTTTCCTCTTGCTACATATGTCTAAATGACTTTAATAATGGCTAGTATTGCAGTATGTAGGGGCACTTATGCGTAATATTGGCCAAAGTTGGCTATCCGCTGTTATAACAACATTGCCTTCATACCTTCAATTGTTGCTCGCGCGTATACATGCACAACAGTCTGAACGTCTGCCTGGTTCTTTTTCACGTTTTGTGTGAACCAAGAAATAGTGCAACGTTCCAATAAATTGTGCTTTGCTTATTGGTTTGATTCCCATTATATATATATATATATATATATATATATATATATATATATATATATATATATATATATATATATATATATATATATATATATATATATATATATATATATATACAGAACCTGGTGCTGGTTGCGCCAATATGTGACCGTAGCGGGCTGCTTTCTCGCGAGTCACCGGGTGCACACCTTTTGCGTAGTGATGCCCCGCACGGTAGCACTGCAGGGCTTTAGTGTGCTCGCCGAGCTGCTCGTGAAGGATGCCAGCGTGCTCGTACAGCTCGGACTGCGTTAGCGCCGCGATGACGCGTTCGGCCAGGTGCCGCTGCTGCGCTAGGCCCGGCACAGAGCGCAGAACCAGGGCAGCTTTGGCCGGGAGACCAGACTTCAAATAGAGCGAGACCGCTTCTTCCACGCCGCCCTCTTTCTCCTTCAACTGCGAGGGATACCGCGGATAGAGAGAAAAAGCGTTTTGTCTCCGTTTTCACATCTATAATTCTTTCTTTAAATAGCTTATGTAGCTATTTGCACACCCATGTCCGGGCAAACGCCACTTCGTTTCACCATAATCGACTAGCTATCATTTTTCAGGGAGAATCGTTTATACCGATTAACGATATAAATAAGTGTTTGTCCATTATGAATATTTGTTTCCTTATGTCTTTGGCAACACAATATTTTTTTCCTTTTTTTTTTTTTTTCAAGGCACAAGCCGCAATGCCACTATGCTACGTGTTGAGTTGGAACCAATGTACGTTTCATAAGAGATCAGAAAGAGGCAATAAGTGCACATACCTCGGCTGCTTTTCCTTCCATGCCGTTGTTCAGAAGCCACTCAAAATACTCCTCCCGGAGTTTGTCAGCGTTGTGGTAATTCTGCGTTAAATGTACGGTTGAAAGAAAGTTTGCACCTGGGCTCGTTGTCAGACACGAAGGCGAAAAGGATTCTTACTTTTGATTCAGCCAGCTGGATCATCTCGTCCCACTTGTGCATGTTTTTGTACATCTCCATCGCCTCTTCAACTTTATTCTGTACACAGCATGAAAAGAGGGGATAAGGATTGCATATGTCGACTTAGCGAAGTATACAAAAGTGTTCATGCTAACAACAGTCTCTAGAAATGTTTGGGCTGCAGCTGCTGTACGGGCTTTATATAGTCTGATGTATAGTCGAAGCCATTTCCGCAGAGTGCACGTAGAACCACTTTCCAAGCTCTAGAATACTCTTTACGTCAGTCGTATTTTGTGCGAAAATAAAACTTTGCCCCAGTATCGCGATGATTTGTCCATGGACTGCTCCTTACACGCCAGACGTGCGATCCCTAGGTCTTACGCAGCAAATGAATTTTCCACTCTATTACTCGGCCATGTTGATCACTTCTATACAACATACAACGCATGCCAGCAAAGCAGCTTTCATTCTCTCGTGTTTGTGCACTATCTATATAGAAGCCTCAACACAGTAGCACTGCCTCATCTGACAGCTTAGCACAGACCACCTCTTGCGGCACCTACTTGCTCGAGGTAGATGCTCTCGGCGAGCTTGAACTGCTTATCCAGCATGGCAATTCGCGCCCTCACTTCGTAGTGGTCATGGCCGTCTTGACCCTAAAAACAAGGGGATTTTGGGTGATCACCTCGTATACGTCAGCCGTGCTGTGCGCGTTCACGTACCGTGGCCCTTGCGGCCTCCTCTTGGAGGCGCATGACCTGCGCCAGGAAGCGCGCCTTGGCCAGGTCGCCGAGAGCTGCGTACGAACGCTCGGCCACAGCCACGAGGCGCTCCTCGAGCGCCATCTGTCCCAGCGTGCGCCACATGGTTTCGGTCTCCTCTGTGAGCTCCAGGCTCTCAAGGTATGCCACCGCTCTGCACACATGAGTGATGGGCGTTGCCAGGCTCAACAAACACCGATAACACTTCCCCCGTTGCTTTGAGGGTATGAGGAGACAAAGAAGAGGGGTTACTCTACGCGCTTTGCCACACTGAGTAGTGAGACATAGAAACTAATAAAAGCACGCAGGCCTGTTCCATGCATATACTGGACAAATGACTGCTAGAACGTGTCCATCCATTGCTTTAGCCAATTAAAAACCTGATAGCCCTGAGTGGTTTTAATGAACAACCTTCGTCCAGAGAAAGCAAAAAGGGGAAGAGTACATAGGGGGGCATTCGCTTCAGAGGCAGGAGAAAAATACCCGAGAGGTCAGACATGACCTTCCGATGGCAGACCCCATGTTGAGATGATGGTAGTTTTAGGCGTCACAGCGCGAAGTCATAGACTGTGGCAAACGAAGCGAACATACAAGTTACAACGGGATTCAGCACGTATGTCTCGTCGATATAAAAGTGGAGACCGAGCCGCAAGTCAGAAGGAAGAAAAAAATAAACGGGTCTGTAGGTGACGAGAACTAAAGAGCGATCATTTAGTTCCACGAAACTTCTCTGCAATATTGCTGTGTTGCGCGGCAGGTGGCAACACTACACTTTCAATCTAAACCAACCTTTACAATCAAAAGGATACTCTGGTGGGCTAGTTGGTAAAGCATATTCTTTTCAAGCATTAGCGCACACCAAACACGGACGAAGAAAGGAACAAGACGGGCACAGCTTTACGAACGAGTGAAGAACACTAATATTGAACACATAAGGATGTCCAGGTGCACGTGTTGTGGGAAACAAATTAAACAGCTTGTTTGAGCACAGGAATAAACATCGCGTTTCTGTGACGAAACCGAACCGTGCCTCGTGAGGTACGCGCCATCAAAGTTAAAGCGCAACTTAAGCACGAAAAGAAATTCTCAACCGCTGATGTAATGGTCATATAAGACCCAGTGCGAACGCCTCACCGTCCGAAGTCGCCATCGGTGATTGCCGTGCCGAATTCGATGAGACCTTCTTTGAGCGGGTAGCCAACTGTTGTGAGACCTTCGTTGACAATCACTTCAGTTTTGCCATCTTCGCGTTCGATATCCACTACTTCGCCCTAAAAAGGTGTGTAAAAAGAAGACAAAGCGCAGGCATTGAAAAAAATTATTTGCTGTATTTGTTTTCGTTGTTGACATTACTGAAGTCATATTTCGTTGTGGCACTATAGTTATTTCCATCGCATTCACAAAGTCTTCCGCCTAATCCACATTCTGCCGTTAGTGGCACGTTCTCTTGGAGCTTTAAAAGAATTCTACGGGGAAGGTATAAGGGTTGATCTAGATCACACTGCTGTCTGTGTAGTCCCCCTCCCCCCCCCCCCCTCCCCCGTTTCTTTTTTTTTTTTTTGACTATGTTAACACCATTGTCGACTAACAATGGGACCTTTTTATTTCTTCAGATGTACTATGTACCATTTACTGCTCAGTAATTTACCATGTGCCGATGAGTGAGCACTGTGTGGCAGGCATGTGTATTTACATAACTGATTGTGTAGTTCCAGCACATCTTCCACTGCGTGCACACGCTCTGAGTCAAGTTATCTGTTTGCTTCGACAGAGACAACAGGACTAGCACCGACATCAGAAACAGAAGCCATAGCTCGTGCGGAACGGTTCGGGGCCGACAAACTACACAAGCATGTGCCAGCCGGTAGCCAAGACACTGCCAACATTCAAATAATTGTGTATGTGCTCTCCTGCATTACTGTCACAGTAACGCTTCAAAACGGGCGCACAGATGCGTCAATGCAGCGTCCACGTTCAATTGCGTTGAAAGACAAATTAAACGTACTAATTAAAGTTGTTAAAATATTAAGTGTCAAAGCCACGAAGCTATCCTTAAACAAAAAAAAAACATATTTGAAGGGTTAGTATCCGTCGAGCTTCATTATTCTCAGTTAAAAGTGTCTGCAGCAACAACCTCCTGAATTACAGGCATCTCGGTCCGCTTACCATGGTTGTGATTTGTTTTCTCAAAATTCCTTCCGTATTCCAGTATAATAAAAACAGTGCTGTCGACGTTCCCGGTAAGCCCATGTTACGGCCACAACTACTCAGTTTAGACCGGACAAAGCCGCTGATCTATACTCGTAACACTTGACTGGAGGCCAGACAATTCGGTATAGGCAATTTCCTTGCTGACTGCTTCGCATGGCATCGACCCCTGTAATGTGTGGGTCCTGCCGGACTATTATTATTATTATTATTATTATTATTATTATTATTATTATTATTATTATTATTATTATTATTATTATTATTATTATTATTATTATTATTATTATTATTATTAACATGGGTTTATCACTGGTCGCTGGACTGTCACAAATTTTGCTGCTTTCATGAAGTGTGAAGTGTGTTTTTTAACGTAATTATTATGTATTTCTCGTGCCGGTTTTTCCGCAATATTCCCTGTCGCTGTGACCATTTGTTTCAAATTTCCCTCTTTTCTCGATTTATACTCTCCGGCGCTGTCTTTATGTCTACTTATTTGTTTTGTTGTGTGCTTCTACCACGACTTAAATGCCATGGTTATTATTTAACATAATAATATAATTACTTAACTGATCTCGTTGCTGTCTCAGCACAAGCGAAGAAAGAATCTAATCGATAAGTTCTCCATCCCATTTGGGTGTGTCTTTCATTCCCGTGCTTACAAATACATGTTAGTGTAGACAGAACACGCCTATTGGTGTGTACACTTAAAGGAATCAGATTCGTCCAAAATCTTCCCATTCCTGAGGTTTTTATATAACACCCGGCACCATTTTATTCCCCGAAATTCATAGCGCGA
>CM023481.1:181825882-182020882 GCA_013339685.2 Hyalomma asiaticum | reverse complement strand
TTCCCGCTGGCAACTCTCACCGCACGCCTCGCAATGTCGCTACGTCCACGGTAGACGAGCTGATCCAGCGGGAAAATGCCGGGCCAAGCCACAACCCTTTCACCGAGGCCCACGAGAAAAAAGGGTTCAACGTAATGATTTCGCAAGACGACACACAGTTTCAGTCGACACACGCTCAAGCCATGCATGCTGCATTGCAATGTCATCCAGCGGACAGCCACCTGAAGATCGACGCGATACGGAAATCTCAATCAGTACAAATCTCAACAAAGAAACCGAAAAGACACCTATCGCTTCTGGTGATATGGAGAAAAGTTACTTACCGCCAGCATACTGCGCTGAGACCGCCAACATTGTATGCACTCTAGACAAAGAACACTGCTTATTTTCATATGAAACAGCCGAAACATTCACTGTTGGAACTCTAATTGAGACGAAGTTTCTGCGGAACTCCCTTGATACAGTTACTTATCAAAAACCACGAAATGATTCAGAAACTTCGAGTGCACCAAGCACCGCATATTACCGTGTGACACAGGCGTTCTCAACGAACGGTATCGTACAAGCGTCTGGAAAGCCTTCCAACACAAAACCTTCGTTGCCCTGTGATCCTCGGAGTACTTTACCGGGCACCACCAACCTGTTGAACACATCGAGCTGTGTAGAGAATCGGAGCTTGCCTGATGGAGTGTCACATCAGCGACAGTCGCAGCAAAGCCAGCGACAGCAGCAGCCCCAACACAAGCATATTGACGAACGCGAGAAACTATATATAGTGAACATCTGCTGCAACGCCAGAGAAAAAGACGAAAAAGACAACAGACCATTCATCGCACCCCACATCAGTCCCGACGGCACAGAGTAACAAAGCGTTGCCGACAACATCAGAGCTTGCGGTGCTACAATATACTCAAGCACTACCCAAATCTGTCGTTCACTATATATATATATATATATATATATATATATATATATATATATATATATATATATATATATATATATATATATATATATATAACAGAATTTGCTGTGTCTCACGTATAAATTACATCATCTAAATTGTCATTCGATCGCATCGAAGGAAAACGCACTAGCGGCAACCCAAGCTATTTTTGCATATACAGTCCTATATATATATATTGTGGGCGTTTATTAAGCACGTCATCATCATTTGTATTTTACAATCATCACCATGCGTTCTGCGCATCTTCTTCATCGCTGGTGCGTGATCATCATCGTCGGGTTTGTGCCCAGCGCTTTGGCATCATCGGGTGATCTGCCGTTCTACTGAAGAGAATAAACGTCATCCAAACCGAGGTCTCATACGTGGTGGAGGTGAATCTACGATCCCCTGTCCTCTACCCGCCAAGTCTTCTCGCTGGAGCTTCGTTCCGGTCGCCGCTTGCGCCCGCTGTCAGCCACCATGTCGCAGGACCAGCAGCCCGGCGCCTTTCCGGCCGCCGCCCCGAGATCGCAAGCCCTTCCTTCCTTGATTATCAACAGCCACCACCGCGACCCCCATCTTTTCGCTGGTATGCGAGGCGAGGATGTAGAAGACTGGCTCGACGATTACGAGAGAGTAAGTTCCGTGGGATAATCCTCTCAAGCTCGGCCATGTCTCCTTCTACCTTACCGGTGTGGCGAAGACGTGGTTTTACAACCACGAAGTTGATTTCACTGACTGGGACCGCTTCAAACAGCAGCTTCGCCAGGTGTTGTTCGGTTCCACCGTGGATCTGCCCTAGTCACTGTTACCAATGAATCCCCAGAGAAAATTTTACTTCCGCAAGACACAACAGTAGCACTCGTTGCCGATATGGAGCCTGTATACGCCTTGCCGCTTGGACCAGTCTCTCCTGGGGACCCTCCTCATGACGAATTTTCTTCTGCCACCGCCCTTAAAGCGATCATCAGCACTGACCTGACAGCTGCGCAGACGCAACAGTTGGTTGATTTGTTAAAAAAGCACGCTAATTCTTTCGACGTCTACTCCACAACACTCGGCCAAACTACCGTCGCCGAGCACCGCATTATAACAGATGACACATGTATTGTGAGGCGCCGCCCATACCGTGTCTCTCTAGCCGAGCGAAAAATCATCGAAGACAATGTAAATGACATGTTGGAACGCAAGATAATTCGTCCCTCTTCCAGTTCGTGGTCGTCTCCTGTTGTTTTGGTCCGCAAGAAAGACGGTTCCGTGCGCTTTTGCGTCGATTATCGGGCGCTTAATAAGATCACTCGAAAAGACGTATACCCCATGCCGCGCATTGATGACGCCCTTGATTCCCTCCAAGGCGCGGAATACTTTTCGAGCCTCGACCTCCGCTCTGGCTACTGGCAGATCCCTATGCACGAACATGACAAAGAAAAAACGGCATTCGCAACACCTGATGGGCTATATGAGTTTAACGTAATGCCTTTCGGGCTATGCAACGCCCCTGCAACTTTTGAACGCATGATCGACACCGTGCTGCGTGGACTAAAATGGAAGACCTGCCTTTGCTACTTGGACGACATTGTCATTTTTTCATCAACGTTCTCTGAGCATCTCCGACGCTTAGATGAAGTTTTGACATGCCTCGCCCGCGCAGGTCTTCAGCTAAACACAAAAAAATGCCGTTTCGCCAGCAAAGCCATTAAGATCCTGGGCCATGTCGTAAGCAAGGACGGAATTCGACCGGATCCTGACAAGATTGCTGCGGTGCTTCAGTTTCCGCGCCCTGAAAGATCCAAAGACTTGCGCAGCTTCCTCGGCCTTGCTTCTTATTTCCGCCGTTTTATACGGAATTTCGCCTCCATCGCAGCCCCATTACACAGGCTACTCTCTAGTGGTGTGCACTTTGTATGGTCTCAAGAATGCGAATCGGCATTTACACGACTGAAAGACGCCCTTACGTCTGAACCGGTGCTTTGCCATTTTGATGAGGGCGCACCGATTCTCTTGCACACGGATGCTAGCGGCCATGGTATCGGTGCTGTCCTACTGCAACGCGACAAATCTTCGCGCGAACGAGTCGTAGCGTACGCCAGCCGTGTACTCACCGCTTCGGAAAGGAATTACACCATCACGGAACAAGAATGTCTCGCCGTTGTCTGGTCTATACAGAAGTTTCGCCCTTATCTGCACGGCCGTCATTTCACAATAGTCACAGACCACCACGCCTTGTGCTGGCTGTCCACACTGAAGAATTTGACTGGACGCCTGGGTCGCTGGATTTTGCGGCTGCAAGAGTATGATTTCGACATCATTTACAAGTCCGGCAAGAAACACCAAGATGCCGACGCTCTGTCTCGCTGCCCACTTCCCACGGCTCCGCTCGACTCTTCGGCAACCGCTTCGCGCGTTACCTCTTTGAACGACCCTGGTACTGCTTCGTCGCTATCCTCCATACACCAAATGCCTTCGGACGACGACCAGACGTTCGCATCTCGTCAGATGGTTGACCCGTACTGTCGACGTTTCATAGAACTTCTATCTGGGGCTTCTCCACCTAACGCGCGCCTCCGCCGCCAACTCGCGCAGTTTAGGCTGGACGACGGAGTGTTGTGTCGCCGCGTTTACCATGCTGACGGACAACGCTGGGTACCAGTTCTCCCACGATCCCTTCGTCTTGCCGTTCTCAACGCCTTTCACGATGACTTGACAGCTGGTCATCTTGGGTTTCATAAAACCTATGACCGAATTCGGAGGCGATATTATTGGCCTGGCCTTTCATCAAGCGTGGCGAGGTACGTCGGTTCCTGCTTGCCCTGCCAGCGTCGGAAACTCCCACGTCTGCTCCAGCTGGCCAATTGCAACCACTTCCGTGCCCCACAGCACCATTCGAGGTTGTCGGTATTGACCTCTACGGACCCCTTCCGATGACTGCTTCTGGCAATCGGTGGATCGTGACTGCCGTCGACCACCTGACGCGCTACGCTGAGACAGCTTCAGTGGTTAGTGGCTCTGCTTCAGAGGTTGCTAACTTCGTCCTACAGTCCATAATTCTCCGTCATGGTGCTCCCCGCGTACTGCTGAGCGACCGTGGAAAGGCATTCGTTTCGCAAGTCCTCAACGAAGTTCTCCGAGCCTCCGGCACTACCCACAAGACATCCTCAAGCTACCACCCTCAAACTAACGGCTTGACCGAGCGCTTCCATCGCACTTTAGCAGACATGATCGCCGTCTACATTCAACCAGACCATCGAAATTGGGATGTCCTTTTGCCATTCGTCACCTTTGCCTATAACACGGCCGTGCAGCGAACAACTCGCTACTCCCCGTTTTACCTCGTATATGGACGATCCCCCACCTTCGCTCTGGACGTCTCATTCTTCGGCTCTAAAGCTAGTTCAGCTCCTTCCTCGTGTGAAGAGTACATTTCACGACTCGCCCAGTGTCGCAAGCTTGCGCGCCTCAATACAGAAGCCAGGCAGCACGACCGAAAAGCTGTTTACGATGAATGCCACCGCGTCGTTTCTTTCCGCCCTGGGGATGAAGTACTTCTCCTGACTCCTCCTCGTACTCCTGGTCTGTGCGCCAAATTTCAGCCGCGGTTCATCGGACCGTATACAGTCATCGAGCAGACTTCACCTGTAAATTATCGTGTCACTCCCCTTGACGCCCCAACAGACGGCCGTTGCCGCAACACGGAGGTTGTGCACGTGTCTCGCATGAAACTCTTCACACGCCGTTCATCAATGTATTGAATCGCGCCCAGGATGGCCGCTTCCACGTGGGGGGGAAATAGTGTGGGCGTTTATTAAGCACGTCATCATCATTTGTATTTTACAATCATCACCATGCGTTCTGCGCATCTTCTTCATCGCTGGTGCGTGATCATCATCGTCGGGTTTGTGCCCAGCGCTTTGGCATCATCGGGTGATCTGCCGTTCTACTGAAGAGAATAAACGTCGTCCAAACCGAGGTCTCATAATATATATATATATATATATATATATATATATATATATATATATATATATATATATATATATATATATATATATATATATATATATATATATATATATATATATATATATATATATATATATAGTGAACAGTAACCAGCGCGAGAAAGATCGAAAGTCCTTGTTATAGTGATGACCCTGCACGATTCAGCGGTGGCGATCGGTTTCTGAGGTTCTTATGTCCTGGCACGTCATACATGTAACCACTTCAGTTTTATGGTTGTTCAGCGGCAAATGGCCTAAGATAAACGTATGAACAAAATCGTTCAGGGTGCTTTAACGTTTTCATTTGGTCTAGGAAAGCGCATAAAGTGCATTAATTCTTCGAAACGTTTGCAACGAACTTCAAACCTCACGAGAATAACACAGCGTTGTCTGTTATAAATATCACGGACAACGATACGGAACCCTCGTTGATGCGCTAGTTACATGAGGATGGATTAAAATTCATATTTTTGTGTGCATATGTCATGGTGTGTGGAAACAGGTATCGTATACAGCTATTGGTTCTCGCGTGATCTTCATTAAGTTCATTTTCATTAAATTTATTATTTTGCCATAAAAATAAACACTAAAAAGGTGTTTGTATAGTTCGCATCTCGGAAATAATACTACGAAATCTGAGGCTCGTATTCACAAATACATCTTACGAAAAAAAAAAGTATGTGAGTGAATATTTCAGCCAATCGCAAAGCTGGACGTACGTATCATGAGCGAAGCCAGCTGATCAAAGAGAAAAAGCGCTTACAGAAAAGAAGTTTTGTGAATTCAGCCCCGTTCTGCCTCTGCGAGTATACCTTTAATAATTTCAGGAGTTTAATGTGCCAAAACCACGGTATGATTATGAGGCATATCTACAAAGCAGGGCTCCGGAACTTAGACCACCTGGCGTTCTTTGAAGTGCACTGACAACGCACATTACACGGGCCTGTAGCATGCGACCGCCGCGGCCGGGATTCAATCCCACATCCTTCGGGCAGGATTATAGTGTTTCGAAAAATGCACGATGAGTTACCAGTGCGACAACATGGTAGGAGACATGTCGTACTGACCCGCTGCCGTCTGTCCCGAAAGAGCAGCTTCTGACCGGTCTCGTTCAGCTCGAGCCAGTCGATCTTGGAGTCGTGTGGCACTTGAGCCAGCGTCATGCCCGTCACCAGGTCCACTGCAGGTGCACACCCGTTGCGGGAAACTAACTGAGTGACGGCACTCCGTGAGCAGACAATCGAAAATATAGGCACAAAGAATCCGCACATTTTCCACCGAAACAAACAGTTCGTATTTCAGTCGACTGCGCATATTGTGCTGCATAGTCTAGAATTACTGGGAGATACTCGTCAAGCTTCATGCTGCACTGCGAACAGAAGGTCAGACAAATTTATTCCTAAAATTTGCTGTGTCTCACGTATAAATTACATCATCTAAATTGTCATTCGATCGCATCGAAGGAAAACGCACCTCGTGATAAAGAGCATGAAGATAGCTCAGAAATAAGTGTTGATACCATAAAATTCACTGTCAGATTAAGTGAAGAGTCCTAACAACCTGACCTCAGATTTACTGCCATTTCATATGGATGCAAAAAGCCAGTTCCATGCCGTGAAAACTATCGAAGCAGTGAAGACAGCGAAACAGTCCTTTTATCGTTTATCTTGACGTAACTGGTAAGGGTGTCAAGTCATCGATGTCATGACGTGCCATTTTTATTAGTCATGCCATCCTTCATCATTACCTACTGACGCCGTACAGGATCCTTCAACATGCACTCATCCACTTTTCTTTCTCTCTCTCTCTTTGCATTTCGTGTTTTCTTCACAACGGAGTGCGTGCTATGATCACGGAGGATAATTAAAGGTGTCAAGTTCACTATCACTATCATTCAGCAGCGGGCTGAGTGCAAGGGTGTGGGTATAATAGGTCGAGGGCAAGCGCGGGTGCTTTTTACCCTTCTGCGTAATTCGACATTTTTCTTTTCTTTCTTTTTCTTTCTTTCTTTCTTTCTTTTTCTTTCTTTCTTTCTTTCTTTCTATATTGCCCTTCGCATAATCACTGTGATGCAGCAGTGGGTGGGCTGAGGACAAGGGTTTGGGTTAGCAGGTCGAGGGCAAGCGCGGGTTGGCTTTTCCCTCCAGCGATACGCTTATCACGCCGGGACAACCTCTACTAGGAACAGCTTCTATGTTAAAGAATATCATGACAGCTCCACTAACGTGAAACCTGGGGAGGTGCGAAGCGTGCGGTGATGCGCCGGTGTTTCCCACAGGAACACGTCAATCGCTGCTAACGGGCTTGCTTTACCGTGGCCACGACGACGTTAGATGCCGACAGCCCGGGCTCATTACCAGAAATTCGTTGAAATCTCTTCTGACACGACAACCACCCACCGTGCCAGGCGACAGAAGACGCCGACAGCCCGAGCGAATAACTAACTGCACGGCCTCCAGGATCTGCCCACCATTGCGTGCATTAGCGCAATCTGCTTCGCTCTATCGTTCCTAGATGGCGGTACCACCGAGTCGAACCTAGAGTTACTGTATATTTGTGCTAGCATAAGGAGTTGCGCGTCTGTTTCCCAAACGCCGCCAGCAGCGAAGCAACCGAGCATTGCAGAGAAGGTGACGTTCAGGCCAACTTTTGTGCTTCTCGGCGCCCCGCTGCAGCGAACTCAAGTTCAAAGCGAATCTAGCGGAACTTTGCCTGCGTTGGAGCGCGTTCCGAGCGTTGATTTCAGAATGCGCATGTTGCGGGACAACTCGAAGTGCTGAGAAAGTGTTATTTTTCAGTTACGTTTTCACGGTGGCTAGGGATTAGTCCTGCAGCATTTCTGTCGGAACGCAAAATGACCGGTTGTATATTTATGTATTTATGCGCCGCGTGTTAAAATAGCAACGCCTTTAATCTGTCTCGTCACTAAGCTGTCGCTGCGTTTTATTTGCTATTAGGCTTCAAAGCGGTCTACGAGCGTTGGAAAACTGCCCATGCTTGGTCGGGGATGCCGCCTGCAAAAACTGAGCGTGGCTTCGCCGCAAAGCTTTGGTTGCTTGCTGGCCAAGATGGCGGACCTACGCGCAACTCTGCTACCTACGGTAGCATATAGAGTAACTCTAGTCGAACCTAGGAAGTTTACTTATGCACGCCTCTGTCTTTCAGGATGGTGACAAGTTTGTGCATGGTTGCCTACAACCGCCTTAGGCGGCCGCCAAACTTGACAGGCCGCCATCTTGGGTCCCAGCGTTCGCTCGTTTACATTGAAGCGGGCGCTTCAACAAGAATGAGGCAGTTTGTTTATGAAGCAAGTTTGGAGCGATGGAGGATTGTTCTGTGTAGTTAGCCGCCGTTTTCTGGACCACATTTCCAAGCGAGAGCAGTGTCCCCGTTTTTTTTTTTTTTTTCTTGTGGTGGTGGTGGTGTGGGGTGTTTCAGAAGTTCGCTAATAGCAGCAGTTTTCTGACGGAGCGATATAAAGCTGCATGTTTTGCTGACCAAGAGTCACTCTTGTTGATTAATCAGTAACAATTACAAATTAGGAGACGTGACGCAAGCGATGCCTGCGTGCGGACAAAACCCTCAGCCAAGCGAGCGATACGTCCGGGTGAAACGCCAGTCAAAGGAAAACAATAATGATTAATCATTAACAGTTACTATAGTGAGCGAGCGGAAGCGGTTTTGCCAGTTGGGTAAAAAATCAAGACAGACTGCTCCCACCGTGAGTTGTGACGCGGGCGCGACATGGGTTGCGGGGGGTGATTTCACGACGCCAGCGAGGTGCTTTCAATTTATAACTACACTACGTTTCACGCTGACTCAAGTCGTGTTTTTTTGCCTTCTCGGAAGTGTAAATTCCAGCCGTGCAGTTAGACTTCCTTCAATGACCGCGTCACAAGTTTTCATTACCGAAGGTGAGTAAATAAAAAAAAAGTGCGGTCCATATGAATTATACTAGCGAAGAAACATTAAAGTGTCATTTGTTCATAGTTATTTGATTTGTTTTACATCTCTTTAATTTAGACACCGAAACAACACCTGGGCTTATATATATATATATATATATATATATATATATATATATATATATATATATATATATATATATATATATATATATATATATATATAGTAGTTTAGAAACAAATTGCGCACTTGCGAAACTCGCACGTTTATTATTCAACGTTTCGGCCGTGGCACGGCCTTCGTCAGAAGCAGTGAGACGGCTGTTTCAGCTCGGTCCTCGCTTAACATTACTGCGGTGAAGGAATAAACCACGTATTTGCGGGTGTATCTTAATGTCTGTATGCGTGTATTTCGGTGACGTTGCAAGACTTTCTCTACACGCTAAAACCACTTGCTCTGTGCACCGCCCAGATACCCACTAATTTATCTACACTGGGTCCAGCGGGCCGAAGACGTCGCCAGGGCCCAAGGGCTTATGGCCGACGTCTAGGCGGGGAACAGACCACCCCAATAACTTGCCGGACACAAGATAAAGTCGCGTCCCTCTCTCTCTATGGGTGAGCGCCTTCTCAAGCGATAGTGCCGTGTGCCGAAATTCGCACCATGTAATATATTATGCGCGTTTCTTGGTTGCGCGTGTCTGTGATTCACGATAGAGGCTACAGTGTAATTTCAGCGGACACGCTCGTTACGTGGCAACTTCATTATTTCCCAAGTTCGTGTTCTTGTCACGTACAAAAGTGTGCATATCGGCGCTCTTGAACTTTCACTGGCCAGAGGCATGCGTGCGTGCACGAACTTATTGGAAGCACGTATTTACCGACAAATATTGTTTTCAAGTCGATTAGGTAGGCTAGCTTCTTGTTGTCCGCAGGTTCTTGTTGCCCAGGACGCCTTCTCTCGTTCAGACGTACACTTAACAGAGAAACGAAGCATACACAGACTCGTTAGGCTACGAAATAGCTGTATGATACGTTTGGTTTATAATTATGAAAAAGTGGCGATGATATAAGCGCTACAGTTATTTTTCATCAGGCAACGCACCTTAGCAAATGAGGATTCATGAATTCCGTGCGCACCGAACCAAGAATCTCGTTGTGGCCATATTCTACTAGGGACAGTTCACCAGCGTTGAAAATCATGCACACCTGTCACAGGAAAAAGTAGAAAACGAGAACATTGCATCAAAGAGTTCAGCCCTTTCGTTCAAGTGATTCTTGTCGAGAGCATGCGTATAGTATATCGAAAATTTCGCGAGCTTCCGACATCCATAAAAAGCGGCGAAGACTGCGTTGTTCCTTCCAGAGAAATTTGCGTTTACGACTTACTTTGACAGCATCGTGTGTGCACGTTGCGTAAATGTAAACAAAATATGTGCACGTACATTTTCCGTTTCGAAGTAAAACTTCTCATTCCTCGAGGTCCCTTCCCAGAAGACCTGCAGTGAGAATGCGAAGATGAAAACGAACTCACAGGTAGCTACGATAAGTGAAAAAGCGCGACCAAGATTGGTCAAGCCCTCGCCTCGCAGAACTTGTCCTGGAGCAAATCGCCGAGCAATAGCGTGGCCGCTGTGTACGCCACCAGGTAGCGGTCCCTGCCCAAGATTTTTATATCCTGAATCTCGTGGCCGTACTGCGACTTGAGCATGCTCTTCGTCTTTGTCGCCAGGTTCACTATCAGGGCCTGCGCGGCATGCCCGCGATGAGTATTGTAGATGAATGTGCAGTAGAACAGAATGTAATGAATGAAACAGGAACCTTTCCTGTTGTACGGACGCTTAAATTTCCAAGTCAACATCTGAAGTAGCGCTACCAAATACCGCAAGTATCAAACAATGGAGTGTGCTTATCGTAGGTGCAGCAAATACAAACGATGTGCTGACGAAGCCTGTGCATTGTGTTTCCTTGTTTTCAGCTATGAGTGCTCATACAGAGCAATATTGCTGAACATGAAAGCGGGATTCATGGGAGCATGAACCACTTATGTCATTACATGGTACGTACAGGTGCCACCGCTGCCACGTACGTTACATTTAAGTTCTACGTGTGACGTATGACATCTGAACTTCGCGCAATGACAGAAATAATATTATGCGCAATAATAATATGGGCAATGAAAGAAAGTATGAAAGAAATAATAGCCATAGCGTTTCCCGCACCGTATCTTGGTTTAGCATGAAAGCACTGTGCAGAAACATCGTGGAACGTAAGAAGCATTGACAAACCTGACTCGGCCCCACAAAGGTGATTTCGAATTTGTTGTTATAGAGTGTCTTCCGGAGGCTGCAGTCGTAGCTCAAAATTGCACCGCACAGCGTTCCCTGCGAGTGACAGATTTCAAGGCTTGACTAAAGTGAGTGTGAAAGCGATGTGGCATCCGCATCGATAATTACGCACACTGCTGAGGAACCGTACACCGCGTGAGGCTGTATTTTATTGTGTCCTTCATGCTACAAAAGAATTTCGCAGCCTCAAAGCGTCAATTATGATTCTCAGTTCCTAAATTCATGCTGAGCGCAGACACGTCACAAACGTCTTCTTTTTTCCCTCGTGTGGTTGTAGACTGGAACGGCCTTCCCTACGACATCGCTGCCATCACCATGTCCATCTGCTTTCGCAGATGGACAGGTGATGGCAGCGATGTCGTAGGGAAGGCCGATGTCGTAGGCCGATGTCGTAGGGCGATGTCGATGTCGTGATGGCAGCGATGTCATCCATTTCATTCTTTATTCCTAAAAGACCCGATAGGGGTCTTTTAGGAATAAAGAATGAAATGGATGAAATGAAATGAAAACTACTGATACTGGACGACAGTCTAGGCGAACTCTGCGTACAATAGTTTTGACAACAAGTGCAAGCTTTACGGCGCCGCATAAGACTCGTGATGTGAAGCACGGGAAAGCAATGGGTATAAGCAAAATTTTTCGCATTAGATAAAGAGATCCCTAGGCGCATAAGCTTGTCCGTTTATATAGCCGAGGAGGACCTCATCGCAACACCGCCTCGACCAGACGTACTCGATATATATATATATATATATATATATATATATATATATATATATATATATATATATATATATATATATATATATATATATATATATATATATATATATATATATATATAATTCGGGGAAGAAGTTCTGTGGGTCCGGTTCAAAAGTAGATTAGAAACGAACTGTCGGAGTAGGCGTTACTCTCTCTCTCTCTCTCCACAGGGCCTGAACTTTCCTGCATGCCACACTGCTTCGCACTGCCTTCGAAATCGGCGTACAGTGCGACGGACGGACGAATCGGCTAGCCATATATGCAGCGACGCTGTACAAAGACGCCGCGTTCGATGGCACCGACACTGCGATCAGGCACGCAGACCAAACTGACTCGCACTGTACATACCACTGCAAGCCTTGATCCGTCTCGCTTCCAAGCCAGGCTGGATATGGTGTAAGCGTTCTGCAGCTCTTTGGGCTTCGCTTCGTCCCAGGCTCGTTTGTTACTGCTCCACGTGAAGACACGGACTCTGTGAAGCCGCACGTAGGTGAAGGCAAGTTTGACACGTTACAAATGTGACATTGCGGCTAAATATCAGAGCACGCGGTACTTAATCCCTTCTCTTAACAAAAAGTTTAAACGATCTTCGGATGAGGAAAAGCTAACGCTGGTCGTTTTCGTTGTAGGGATGCCCACTTTCTTGGTACTACACACTGGGAGACTGTCGATGTAATGTGCGCACGATATAATCACAAGCCTAACATTTTCTCTGGAGCAAGCTTAAACGCAGGTAATAAATTTATGTGAATTAGTCAGTCCCTACTTTAGGTGTGCATCTCTTGTTTTGAAGAGAAAATGCGAGAGCCGTTAAACGTTGGCACGCTTTCTGGACACGTTTCGGTCTCCATCTGTGCATTCTTTATATCGAAAGGACGCCCTTAATAAACTACCAGTGTTTCTCCAAGTTTAACTTCATTCCATGATCAAGAAAAGGTAGCATGAAATAAACCAGACAACATGAAGAGAGGATGATGTGAGAGAAATAAGCTGCACAAATGTTTGCATTTGGGCGTTTCTCGATATGGCTCCGCGGCATCTTTTTTGTCGTTGGTCGTTTCACGATGGCTTTATCATAAAAGCCTACCAGCTCCCTCATATGTCAACCTTGCTGTATACGCTGGCCTAAACATAATTGTGTGTGTGTGTGTGTGTGTGTGTGTGTGTGTGTGTGTGTGTGTGTGTGTGTGTGTGTGTGTGTGTGTGTGTGTGTGTGTGTGTGTGTGTGTGTGTGTGTGTGTGTGTGTGTGTGTGTGTGTGTGTGTGTGTGTGTGTGTGTGTGTGTGTTCGACCAATCCTCTCCTTCATCCGAATTTATACTCTTTATATATAGTACACATATCGACTTAATATAATGCCACTTTCTTTAATGACTGTAATCTTACAAGTTCGTATCAGATTTGCTGTATGCATAATAACATCCACTGCGGTTGATTTCTGGGATTTTACACCCCAAAACCGCGATATGAGTATGCGAGACGCCGTATTCCCTTAGCACGGTAACCTTTAGTTTATTTTATAGGTACACAAACATGTGAAAACATGCTCCTTTACTAAAGGTTATAGCAAAATTGTGAAAATATGCTCCTTTACTAAAGGTTAAAGTGCTTTAACCTTTAGTAAAGGAGCATATTTTCACATTTTTGTGTACCTTCCAAATAAACTAAAGGTTACCGTGCTAAGAGTGTAGTGGAGAGCTCCGGTAATACCGAGCAGGTGGGGTTCTTTAACGTGCACTGACACGGCGCAGTACAAGGACCTCATCATTTAGCCTCCATCGAAATGCAGCCGCCGCGGCCTGGGATTCGATCCCGCGACCTTCGGATCAGCAGCCGAGTACCATAACCACCAGACCACCGGGCGGGGACATTCTCCGTGGTAGCTGATGTGTCATACTGCTAGGCTCGACGGCGTGGGATCTAAGGCTAAGAGATCTCGTGCTATGACCACCTATGTGAGACATTCGAAATGATGTCTGTGCCGAAGGTGCCGATAATAGTATTTCGATGCAGGTTACTGTTTGGAAAAAAGTCAACAACAGGTACAAGTGAAAGTTCGCACCGCTATTCAGGATGCGAGGAATGCGCAGAATTATTTTTTTTATTTATTCATTCATCCATATTCTTAGCAAACGCGCTAAAAACAGGTTGCTAAACTGGGGCACAAATACAAATGTCATAAAAATGAGTACAGGGGTAGTGTCTTTTCTTTTACAAAATACAACAGTAAGAAATACAGCAAGAACCTAAATAAATAAACAAAATAATATCTTACAATACTTATATCAGAACGACTCAATCAGGGCCAGTAATTAGATCACAGGGAAAAAAATAGAAAGAAAGCCATTAGGCTTATTTTATTCCGGTATTCTCGAAATGACTCTGTTTTCAGTCTGTAATGCTTCGGTTGCTTGAATTGCCTACGCTGGCTCGACGCCGCAAACTTGGTAGACTTAAATATCTTCTTTTTTTTTTTTTGTTATCAAAAGCACGCCGTAATATTGAAACGAAACCTTATCTTGTTTCCAGACAGATCAGCAATGTCAGATCAAGCAATCAATTTGTGTTTTGAGTTCGAAAATCATATGTCGAGGTGTACGCGCATTCTTTTTTTTTTTTCCGCCAACAATACAAAAGCAGAACCGTTTGCTGGTGTCTGTCTTGAATTCGACAAGCATTAGAAGCTTTGAATAACGCGTAAAAATATTTTATAAAACTGAATACCCCTAGTGTTGTACATACATTGTGTTGGTGTTCGAAAATACACTGCATCTAATACCACTGCCACAATGTCGCCAAATATGTAGTTTTATTGTGTACAATTTGGTTTCCATTATACTACGCCGTACTTCGTCGACGGTATGTGTTACGTGCAGATTCTCTCTACCCACCCTGTTACGACCATAACGACCAACAGTATTTGGAAAAAAATAAATAAACATTAGCATAACTCACGAGAGCACGAGTGAGCAAGAAAATACGTCTGCACATACCAATTATTTTTTCAACACTTGAGAGTGGCATAATCGCTCAACAGCGCTCCTTCGAATATTCAAACATCATTACACAGTCCAATATTGTTCCGCCACGGTGGTCTAGCGGTTATGGCACTCGGCTGCTGGTCAGATAGTCGCGGGATCGAATCCCGGCCGCGGCGGCTGCATTTCGATGGAGGCGACATGTTGAGGCCCGTGTACTGTGCGATGTCAATGCACGCTAAAGAACCCCAGGTGGTCGAAATTTGCGCAGACCTCCACTACGGCGTCTCTCATAATCATAGCTGGTTTTGGGACGTAAAACCCCGCGTATCAATCAGTCCGATATTATACGGTAATTTATTCCACGTACCGCTAGCCCACGCAATAGATGAGTTTAAGACTCTGCTGTGTCTGAAAGGCTGGGAATCATGTCGTGCTAATTAACACAAGCCCGCACTGCGTTATTCTTTTTCAATAAAATGATTCATGGTAAAATATGTCACTTTCGCTTAGGCCTAAATGAAATTTCTAAAGAATGGAGTGCATTTTTTCCTGTCCTATCGAGCTTTGTTTTAAGCGGAGTCTATCGTACACACGATAATATAACGCGCATAAGTCACACGCAAAACACTCTTCGTGCTGTGTCGGATTAAACCCCCTGTACGCTCTTAAAAAAAGAAACTTAGTGAAAAGTTAGGAACGCCAGGCAAATAGGTAGTAACTACAGCGGTTACTATCTTTCTTGGTCCGTTACTAACTATTCTCTACCTGTTTACTACCTTCCTTAGTACAGTTACTAACTGCAGCCGTTACTGCCTCTCTTGAACCGTCACTAACTTTTTGCTACCTTCTTACTACCTACGGAATTGTCGTTACTACCTAACCTGCTAAGTTAGTAACGGAAATCATCACGACTGAAATGTCACTTTTTAAAGAAACCTGACGAAGAAAATGTCCACTGGACCAAGTATAGAAGCACAATATTTTCCTTATAGTTAATCAACGGCAGCACTGTCTAAGTACCCTTCCGTCATCGTAAAAGCGGAGGACTAAAAAGTAATCAATTATGTTGCATTATTTTGCAAAATCTAGACAAACAGTTGAATAAATTGGAATAACAGCCCTCTGCTACCCAATGGCGTACGTACATGTAAGCAGCAAGGTATAAGAATCTCGGTCCAAACGTCGATTATGTATCTAATTTACGTCTGCTCACCGGTCCAACCTGTGCTACTTAAGTGCACGTTCCTGTATAGCTTTGAAGTTGCAGTTGTGGTATGTGTTGTGTAAAAGGTTGACGTTATTTATGTACATAAGTGTGTGTTCTCATTCATTGTTCGTTCATGACTCTGTACACGTTGTGAGCTAAACATGTCCAGTGTGCAGTGTATTCACAAATGTAACTACGCGTTGTAATTAGCAACTGTTCCTTAGTGCATCAGGGCAATGATGCGACATTTAATTTTTATTTCATACTTTGCTCATAAAATAGAATCGACTCGATGAGGCATTGACAACAGCACATATGGGCCAAGCAGTCTTACGGCCGTTTAATGTCGGTTAGTAGCGGTAAGTCGTTGCTAGCAACGACAAGGCTGTAACATTTGCTACACTGTAGTTAGTAACAGTAGAGAAGTAACACTAGCTAACCGCATTTAGTAACGGCGAGGGCAGTAGCAGTTACTCCCCTCGCCGTTACTAATTTCGGTTACTAAGAGGCTAGTAATATATGTGACAAACCGTTACTACCAAAAAGTAGCAAATACTAATACCTTTTTTTTTTCTTTAAGAGTGTATATGCGTGCACAGGGAACCAGAGACCACCCATTCAGCCATGCGTGAGAGAGCCCACCTGTCGTAGCTGCCGACAGCCACGGCGTGTCCCCCGGGGCTGCAGGCCGACGCTGCGAACTCGTGCTCGTCCGGCTGCCGGCTGTAGTCGAACTGCTGCTGCACACGACCTTCGCGTGGAGCGTAGAACACGATACGCTTGTCGCAACCGGCCGCCATGATGGACTGCTCCGTCCAGCAGAGCGCGTACGGCGGGCACGGGTGTGTGAGCACTTTGCCCTGTGATACCGCCGGACGAAACGCGCAACCCATTTGTTCGTCTATACTTATCAAGTGATTCATTTATCTGTGCAGTGCCAAATAAAACAGACATGCACCGAACTCCGTTTACTATAGGACTGCATGTCCCGACCATGCATTGCGTTGTGCGTGCCCAGGGTAACGGCGAATACGATAAGACGTCAGCCGGCCAACAATGAAGAGTAGCAACACGAAGTGACTGCCCATTACGCCTAAACCGTGCAGGTGAGTACAAACGCGCTCTCACTAATAATAATAATAATAATAATAATAATAATAATAATAATAATAATAATAATAATAATAATAATAATAATAATAATAATAATAATAATAATAATAAGCACCTCATTTTTAAGAACAGGCTCAGGTTAAGCATAAAGTGAAATCTTACCTGAACCTCACCGCTGTCATCGTCAGTTAGGAAGTATCGCACAACGCTTCCGTCAGCGTGTCCTGAGAGGATGCCCTTGCCCGAGATGCTGCGAGGAAGAACAAGAAGAGTGATACGTTCGCGTTTATATGAGTGATGAGTCCACGGGTAAATAAATTTCATTCATTTCTTTTGATGCAATGACACTTTCCTTGTCTTTTTTTCTCGCACTTTCGATAAATGACATTAATGACAGTTATCCGCCATACCTCTGTTGACTTGGGAAACTTACTCGGGGTGCCCTTTCTCTACTAAACAGTTGCACATAGTTCCATAATACATCGAGTGTTATTTATTTGCGCAAAAGTACTATTTAGAAACTGCGCCAGCCAGCTGCCCATTCAGCCTATTTTGCCGCATTCTGAATAATCTCTCACTTATGTAGAACGAAGCCACACTTGTCGAAAGAGCGAACGACGTTGAACTGTGTCTAATTCGTAAAATGCTGTCAATGTTTTTCACCAACTTTTTCTTCTTTTTCTGACGAGGACGACAGCTTCACGCTGTTGTACATCAGTGATTGTTAAATGCGCTGAATTGATAAAGGGGCTTCAACCGAAGCACAGGCACGCAGAAGAAACGAGCGCAGATCTTTCTGTGTGTTTCTTCTTGTGGGGTGTCGTATTTCTGAGATTCGCGCATTTTTAAATCTCTTATTTTGGCAAACCAACTAGCCCCACTAAAAAAAAAAATTCTAAATGGCGCCTCTAAATGTTGGAAGCTTTGGGCACGAGTCCTTTGTAATCTTCATCGAGTGATAGGACGGCCACAGCGTTTTTCTTGGAACAGCTGAGTTCACTACGCGTGAGAGCGCGAGCTGAATAAACGTGCTGCACGCTCGGACGCCGCTGAAATATGAATTAATCCGATAAACGAAATGAATATTCCCATTTCAGGCTGAACATGAACAATACTTGCTGCACTCTCAAAAAATGCCTTTCGGGGCGGCTGTAGCACACGTTTCGGCAAGAGGCTGCAGTGTCCCCATATGACGAAAAGAGATATGAAGAATTACGACGGCTAGAAAAGCCATCCTAGCAGCAATGATGAGGTGGATTCCCGCACGACAGCTTCGACCAATATGTCCATACGAATCTAGAAAAGCTGATGCAGCTTGTTTGTACAGTCACCATGTATTCGCAGTTTTGTGTGGAATTATCCCGGCCACACCCGTTTTTGTTGCGCACTTGGTCTGATACATATTACCGCAGGTCCCACAGCACATATTTCCCACGAGAAAGCGAGTTGCCTTTGCTGCGGTTCCGGATGTCAAAACTTAGTAATATTGTTAAGTGCGACGAAGCCCATATTAACTAAGTTTTCTGTGGAAAACTGTATCTGAAAGATGGCGCACTGACACTCCCTCAAGTCAACGCGTAAACATCAGCGGCTAAGTCCTCCTATTCGCTGGTCTCTGCATAAGGGATCACGTCGAATCGGAACAGCAGGCACCAACACATGCAGGAGAGCGTGATCAAGTGGAAGTTGTTTAACCTAGCGTTTCTGCGGACTCGAGCTAACGCAAAACATTACGAATTGAATACGTTAATTGTACTGCACCGCACGCGAAAAGCAAGAAACCTACCAATAAACTCACTTTAATAAACCTGGTTGACTTTTGTCTTTTTTAACCAAATCACACATACAACATCGAACTCTGTTTATTAAATCTGTTTAGAGACGAGTAAGATGAATCTGAAATTGCCGCTGCGGAGTTCAATCCCAGGCTCGTTCGTTGAAATCTTTCAAAGTAGGAGAGCACTCCCCTGCAAAGCGTGCTCTGCCACGCATATATATATAAGCAGGAGAAACCACCTTTAGGCGTTCGACCAAAGCTATTGCAGGGAACACTGAAACCAACGAAGAAACAGCTTAACGATCCTTACTACACGCACAAGTTAAACAAAATAGGGCTTGAGGCACGCAGCCTGGCAGTCTTTCTTATTGATGATTAAGCTTATTAATTTTTTTTTCATACTGACACTTCCACTCGGCACACTGTTGGGACAGAGGTCGGTAAACTTATTCGAGGTTTTGTTCAAACTAAAGCATGCTCATTATTCTCATTATTTAAGTAATCGTCCTTGCCAAAGAAAATACTTTGGTAGCCATAACACGCTGCGGTCCACGCTCGGAGGTTTGTGCCTGCCACGCTTAATGACAGGGTGTTTATTATTGAAGCCTTTACAGACAAATAAGGGGCGCATCCGCTGTTGTGAGACACGGCGTGAGAAAGTGAAGCTTGTGGAATGATACCAGCATGAATGAAACAACCGAGAACAATTCAGGACAAAAAATTGTATGAACTGGTCTCTACATATGAAAACAACTAGGATAGATAATTCTTCGGTCAAATACATATGTCAGCGACAGATCAGGAAATATCCGGGAAGCTTAAGGTTTGAAAATGCTGTAGTTAATATTATCTAGCTTAGAGCTTGGGGATGGAGCATTCACCGCGCGAAAAGAACAGAGGAAAACCTACGGACGTTCGTTTAAAGTTCCCTTTTGTCGGAGGCAAAGCATGGTGTGATATCACTTTTTTTTTTCACGAATGCTAATGTCAGACTCGGCCTTGTTCAAAATTCCTATATTATATTGTGGAAGTGATCACGATTCCTTTGTTAGAAACTCGAACAGGCAGTTTAATTGGAAAATAAGTACGAGCGCTCCCTACAAACAAATTGCAGACCTTACGCCTTGAAGGTGAGGCGCTAGTGCCATACATGTCGCCGGTTTTCCCACAGACACGACAGCGTAAACGAAAATGTGCAAAATATGGTTGTAATATAGAAGCACCGCTTAAAGCAATTAGTAGCGACGCAAGCAACGGCAGAAGAAGAAGAAGAAGAAGAAGAAGAAGAAGAAGAAGAAGAAGAAGAAGACGGTGGTGCTGGTGGTGAAGCAGGATAAGGTAATGAAGATGAAGATGATAAAGATGATGAAGATGATGAAGCAGAAAAAGGAGCTGATGACGACGACGACAATGATTATGATTATTGTGAAGCAGAAGATGATGACGATGATGATCATGAAGAAGAAGAAGAAGAAGAAGAAGAAGAAGAAGAAGAAGAAGAAGAAGAAGAAGAAGAAGAAGAAGAAGAATCAGGACAACAGCAACAGCAGTCACTTCTGACATCTTGGCCAATCCCCCAGGGTGGGTATATGCCAGAAGTGAGGGAAACAACAACAACAACAACAACAACAGTCCAAGAGTCGCTCTGAGCCTGATCGCTTTCTCTATGCAGCCGCCTAGTTCAAACAAGGAGTCTTTATGCATACCGTCTTCGTTTATAAGTGAGCAGATTATGCACATGCAGATTTCCACTGCAGGCTGTGTCATTCGATTTCAGTTGCTATAGCCGTTATAACACTACCATTGCTGCAGCCTAGTTAATACGTTGTTTTGCGGGCTATACGTTCTCCCGACTTTTTATATGGGCATCGCCCACGTAAGTTGTCCACTTTTCCTCTCGCCACTATCACTAATCGCTGTGAAATGTGTAGTAGCGTCCAAAATATGCTGCGCAGTACGATTGCAAGACACATGCTGTCTCACCTGCTGACCACAGAGACGACATAGGAGTCTGTACCATACAACGTAGACGACTTGTTGGACTTCACGTTGGCACTGCGCACCTGGAAGCGGGTAAGACCATGGCATTTTTTTTTTCTATCCGTGACAGACTCGAAGCACTTATCGTGAAAGACAGCCACAAGTGGTGCGTTCGGACGTGCGTAGGCCGACAAACTAGGGTTCGTCCGGAAGGCAGTCGGACTGATTTTTTTTTTTAATATTCATTCACAATGTTGACGCATAGACATAATAGTAGGGGTGTGCGAATATTCGAATGTTTCGCATATTCGTCGATTATTACATGTTATTTATTCATATTCGATTCGAAAATTCGAAGTTCTTCAATATTTGAGATGGTTGGAATATTCCCACCAATAATAATAATAATAATAATAATAATAATAATAATAATAATAATAATAATAATAATAATAATAATAATAATAATAATAATAATAATAATAATTGACGGGTTTTTACGTGCCAGAACCAGCTATGATGGCTCCCGAGCCCGAGTAATTTTGACCCCATGGTGATCTTTAAAATGCGCCTAAATACTCGTATAAGCACACACGCGTCCTTTGCATTTCGATGTCATACATACATACATACATACATACATACATACATACATACATACATACATACATACATACATACATACATACATACATACATACATACATACATACATACATACATACATACATACATACATACATATTGTCATTTACACCGAGCTTTGGAAATTAATGGCCCTTGAGCATACAATGCTAGCTTACGGCAAGGCGTACTGTGATCTCACTCTTTTGCTCGTCACGTCGTTATTAAAAAACGACGTGAGTTTCGCTTGTTTACCAATGCTCGAGATTACATGAAACAGCGCGCAGCGCAATTGTTAGAAGCCCCAGGTGCTCACTTTTCCCTCGGCGAGTCCAAATACGATGGGACCGTGGTGTGGCCAAGTCATACATGTGACGGCACTCTGCTGGATGAACTTGTTGCATATCACCTTCTTCTCGCCCCTGCAATGGTCGGGATTTGACTCGATTTACGCAAGCACATTCGCAATGGGCACTGCATACGGTGGTGTCCTTCCTGGTGCGAAGGGGTACGCCTTACTAATGGCGTCTCAGTAACATCCATATCAATAACTCGTAAAATATTTCAGAAATTATTCAAACAGGGGTAAGAGAGGCAAGCGAAATTATTAGGTGTAATTCGTTTTTGGAGTATAATTTACGCTTCTAGTTCCAAATTCAGGCAATACATTTTTTTCTTTAATATGCCGTAGATGCTTTCCGGAATCTCTCCCCCCCCCCTTTCCCTCCAAAACCATTTTTTTTTTTTCGGACGTCAATCTCCATCAACATTCGTAAATGGTAACTGTCGATTATTCAGGTAAGATGGTTTAGAACCTGCCTACTGGTTTCTACGGATAATATTTTCACGCATTTGCCACATTTAGAACAGGAAACATTGATTCTAAGCTTCGCGCGTCTCCTTTTTACGAAGAGAAACCTCACCCTTCAAAATATCATCAACACAGCCGTTACTGACGCTATGACTAATAAGAATTTCTTATATCCCTGCTCAGATATCTCCTCCTCTCAGACTAGGCCGCATCGCATTCACTAACATAATTATTAATAGCAACCGTACTGTGAGATACATCCCCTAAAACTTCTATTCCGCACGTGCTTGGCCAAAATTATTGACTCCTAGCAAACTCAAGTACGCCCAAACTGTGTGAAAGAGCGCTCAACGTCATTTCAGGTAGCGAAATTTGTACGAAATTCTTTTATGCCCTCAATAATTTCCCCCCATGTAGGGTAGCAAACTGAGCAATGTCTAGTTGACCGTTCCTTCGATCTTTTAATTCTCTCTTTTTCTCGCGTCGTTATTCACATTATTCCAGAAATATGTGTCGCCGTCACGCAAGTCGACGTGCCGTGAATGATATTCCTGCAGCTTCCATCTCGTGCTTCACTTTAAAGTTATTTCTCTCTGAGCCTGCTTCATTAGATCCATTACTACATTCCTTCTTACGAAAGAGGCCATATCAAAACAGCTGTCGTCTCGACCGCTTTTGACCATAAATAAAAAGCTGGGATTACGCAACGCATAACTAGATATCACGGTCCAAATTAAACGAAAGTTAATTTGTTGCCCTGACGAACTGACAAGTCATCTTGTCGCAACGGTGGCTCCAGCGACACCCCTCGAATGATGTCTTTATCACTTGAATATTTCAGTGATTTTTTTTCCGTAGCGCGACTGGAGCCATGTTGTAAAAGGAAAGTAGCGCAAGTGAAAAGGACGAGGCAGAGAAGAAACACACAGCACACATTCCTTTTCACCTGAGCTAACTAGTTTACTTTGACAGTATGAACCAACTAGCCCAGCAACAGGTCCTGTCAACACATGGAAGCATGTTCTCAGATTCAAAACTGACATTACATGTTTCGTTCCTCTGTAGTTGAAGTAACGCACTGAATAAACTATCTCTCGGTACAACTTAGCTGCATGAGTAAATCAGTTAGTACTATCACCTATTTAGACATTTAACCAAACGTAACCATATTGTTCGGTGGGAATTACAAAATAAAAGAAAAGAAACAATGCTTCGCACCGCATACCGGCTGCCGTTGAGTGCTGTAGTACAGGAACCTACAACGCGCTGGACACACCTCATTTTCTGAGTGAATGCATTTACAACATGGTTTCGCAAACGAACGGGATTCGGCATAGCATCTGTAGCTATGTAGCAACTGGAAGCTTTCGTTCTTTCCATTTGTATTAATCACGCTAATACCTGTCGCCCAACTCCCCTTCCCCCCCCCCCTTTTTTTTTCGTTGTTTGTTCGCAAATGCCGCTCTTTTCCTCCTCTCTTTCTGTGGACGGGCAGAGTGTGCAAAGCGTATACAGAAACGAACGCTCGAGAAGGCAGTTGCCGTCTTGACGAAGGCAACTCGAAACGTTGGCTCCAGCGACATTCCCTGTCCTATCGTTTTTAGCAACCTGTTCGTCGCTTCAAGTCTCCATCTTCCCCTGAGCTTCTCCTCCAGTTTGTATTTCTAGATTAGGCATTTTCAAGTCGTATATAAACACGTCTCGCTGCGCTATACATAGGCCGGCTCATCTTTGCACTAGTTACTGAATTAAAACGCAAACGCCTGACCTATAGACTACAGCGACGTCGATATGATAGCTCGAGCATCATTCACATCGTTGTGGCAAGATGCTTGTCGTTTCTGTCAGTTTCTCGCAACTTGTTATAGCTGCGCCGTAGCAGTATTTTTTTCTATATTCATTGAATACTTCCGACGGAGCTACTGCAACTTGCTCTCTCGCGGCCGCCCCTTGCGAAATTTGTGGTAAACACGCCGGCGGCGCTCCGGCGCTCAGAGGCAGCTTTCGCTAAAGTCCCTGAAAAATAATAGTTTTTTTCAGGGACTTCTTTAGCTTTCGCACATACTATACGCCAGCCAGTAGCGCACCCAGGATCTCTGCCAGGGGGGGGGGGGGGGGGGGGGGGGGTTAAATTTTTCACGGAGGGCCGGGCAAGCGATTACACAGAGTTGTTGCGTGTGTAAAAAAAATTAAATAAAATGCAAAATAATAGTTACATCATTTCGGCGTTTTGCAGACATTAGCTCCACATTCTTCTAGGACATAGGAGCAGTTACGGAGAGGGAGGAGGGTTAGGTCGGCTTCAGGGGGGGCGGGGGGGGGTTACAACCCCCGAAACCCCACCCCCTCGTCGGTGCGCCACTGACGCCAGCGGCGAGCGAGCCTCCGCGGCGCGACGTCGATACGAGCGGCTAGATATATCGTCGATGCCTACCTCTGTTTACTGACATGGAAAAGATTTCGGAAATAACACGACAGATAAAAATCAATGCTCTGCTCGTATTCGCTAGCATTTCTTAACATTGTATTTTATCGCCACGTGATTAAGCGTGTAAAAAATACTCTGACACGGGATCCATCGCGCATGCGTCCGTGTTCGCGTGTTGAAAGCATAAAGCTTCGGGCAATGGACTTGCGTATACGTTCACACTAAACTTAATAACGCTTCCTTTCGAACTCGCTCTATCCGGGAGAGCCAAGTTAGGTTTTTGTTGATGATAATTAAGTCGCTGTTCGCACAATTAAATTTAGTCAGTAAGATATGGAAATGTGCTCTTAAAATGTGACCGCAATCTAGAACATAATCTTGTACATTATATAAGAATCCGGGTCACGTAACGTGCACCTGGGATAGGCCAAGACCCAATACACAGAATCGATTGACGCGGCAAAAAAAAAAAAAAGAAAAAGAAAAAAAACAGGCCATCAAATGTACTTAATCGACTTCTATACTCCTCACCAATCTTCTCCAATTTTGTAGACGTAGATTATGTTGTCCGTCTGCGCAACGGCCAACTTGGCGGAGTCTGGAGAGAAGCAAATGGCCTTGACCACGTAACTCTTCTTCCCGTACTGCGAATAATAAAAAAAAAATCGATATGCGCAGTGAGCGCAACTGAGGAGCACTATTGTCTATTTACTACGTGCCACGAAACTCGGACGGAATCAACAGGAAAAAAAAAAAGGAAAAGCAACCCGTCCAATTCGGCTATATGTAAAAAAAAAAAAAAAACTTCTATGTTGGAGGCTTTAGTATAGGCGAATTTGAACAGGGAGCTAGATGTTCCAGTGACGAGTCGATGAGATTTCGAGTGAGTTAGCTGTCAAACTGCGATAACTGCGATGGCACGATGCGAAGCTTTCTTGAAGCGACTAATTAAATATTACAAAACGTTACCCCGCTGTGTAAACTGTCTTTATTTTTTTCATAACGTCTAATCTCATGCAAATTGTACGTTTATATGTGGTGCTCAGGTTTTACGTAAACAAACGACATGTCGAAACGTAGTGCATGCGGACGCACGCTGTGTGTCCTCGGCGCATCGATATATTACGTGTTCGGCGCATCCTATATTACGTGCTCGGCGCATCGATATAGGACGTGTTCGATACTTTTCAGCTCTCGATAGAATAAGGGTTACGAGAGGTTTACGCAGAGGAACGTGCGGTACAGCAGTTGCGCCCCTTGTGACGTAGCTGTTAGGCCAACACTTTATTAAGTCCGAAAAACCGGTCGAAAACGCTGATCACAGGCTATCCTGGTAAACCGCGCCCCATGGGCGACGAAGAGGAAAGGAACACACATACGTATAACGGTGATAATATGCACATGAATAAGTGTATATTACATAGGATTGGCCAAAAATTGGCACGTTCCCAGGGGTACAAAAATGAGGGTAGCTAAATGTGACGACATAAATGTGAAAAATTCAAGAAACTCCGCGCTGTTGGGAACCGCGCTGTCTTCTTTGCCACTTTAGATAAACGTACGGCTATGTGTTTCGTGCAGTGAGTTGTAATTGTATTATGAAGAATACATAGGTGGTTCTCATCCTTGGGCGACCCAAAAATTGAGGTGGCCCAAATTAAAAAAACACACACATTAAATAACTTCATTTTCAGCGCTATACGCATGTTTGTGAGTTGTGCACGTTACGCTTCACTACGCAGATAGATGTGCGTTCTGGCGAGACATTTTTATTCACCTTCTTTCGCTATCTACACATTTTCCGGTCGCGGTACCGCCGTCACCCATGAGCCATGTTTTTCGACTTCGCAATACCAACTCTCCAATGTGCTGAATAACTGTGGTACATAACAGTATGTTGGAAGGTTTTTGTATCACTGGATGTTTGCTTTTGCTCCGAATATATGGGGCGTACCGATTACACGTTGCAAAATGGCCAGAAGTAAGATTTATATAATGACGATGGCTGTGCATGACAAATCGGGAACAAGAGGAAAAATTAACCTGAGGGATTTTTTTCGCGTCAAAAACAATATATGATTATAAAGCATCCATAGTTAAAGACTCCGGATACGTTTCAACGCTTTGGCAATGTTTGAACTTGTACTTTATTGTTACATGGCTAATTTTTGCATATCGCCCCCATCGAAATGCGGCCGCTGTGGCCGCTGTGACCTGTGCCCTCGTGCTACATCACCACGACGGATGAGAAAGGGGTGTTTCTCCTTTTTTTTTTCTTCGCGCCTTTCAGTTTTTCATGCACGTCACCGCAGTGGTGGCCATTAGGTTAGAGCATCCTCCGGTTACCGTGTACTGGAACTGGAGGTACCCCCACCTGGCGCCTGGTCTCGAGAAGGTGGCCTGTTCTCTTACTTAGTCCCAAGACCGCTGGATGAAAACGAGCTTTGATCTAGCGGCCGTGATGGTCCCCTTCCCCCAACGACGGTGCGTCGTCCACCGTTTATGTAAGCGTTGACACCGTGATCCAAGAAATAATCGTCTTTGAAACAAAAGCTTTCCCTTCACGCAAGCATCTTTGCCAATAGTACACTGATTCTAACGGCCCGTCTCGTCAACATTTTTGCGTTAATTAATTGGTATAAGAATATTACAAAGTACCCGTAAGTACTCGAGTGTCAGTGGCACGCATATAGGATGATTATGTCGACAATGACCTAAAGTGTCGTACCTCTTGCCAGCTACACGTCCAGCCATTCAGGATACATTCGAAAACTGTGCATCAAATGCGGTCCATTTTATTGTGTCAGTTGTGACCCTACACTGTGAGTGCGCTATTCATATACGCTCTTCTAAAAGAACTTAAACAAGATACGGAGCTACAATATTATATCGTCTTCCAGCGGGTCCCAAGTCACAGCGCAATCAAAGGAAATGAACTGGCAGATGCGTTGGAGAAAGCCGCTCATGATTCTTCAGAAACCTGACTCATTCCCATATCTCAATCCGATATACGCCGCATCTTACGAGGTGTTAAGATCGGCGTGGGCCCCCCATGGATGTGGTGGAGGGAGGCTGCTGGTGGTGGCCGTTAGATCTACCTTTCGGGGAAAATGACCGTGGGGAGCGCGTATGCTTGCGTTCTCACGGATCTACATCCCTGGGCTGCCGTCTCGAGGAGACGAGTGCATTGTTTGACGCGGCAACGACAGCCTTGTTCACCAGCCCGCGGGAAGCTCCCGGAATCCGCCTGGACCGTCGGTGTGTCGTGCGGTGCGTGTGTGCGCGTGTGTGTCGCCTTTGTGGCAAGAACTTCGCGGCCGCACCGACGCAGCGAGAGGGGTGCATCAGCGCACCGGCCGACTGTGAGCACTGCTGCCAGCGGGTGGCCTATGGCTTCCCCAGTGTGAGAAACGGCAGCATTCGTCAAAAGGACGGGGCCGGGAAGAGTGCTTTTATTTGTGCTGCTGTTGTTCTTCAGCAAGCCTCTTCTCCGAACCGTACCTTCTCCGGATTTCAGCATCGGCTGCCACCCGGGTCACGTCATACCTTGCCACCGAGAAGCAGCGAAGGCGGGGCGTGACCTCCTCTCTTCGAGGGTGGAGACAACGTCGTCATTGGACTCTTTTGTACATAGTGATGTATATAATACGAGCGCAGACAAGCGCAGAGCCCCGATCATCATCATGTAAAATAAATCATCTCTAGCTTCCTCTTCTGACTCGTCATCGTCTCCGTGTCAACTTCGCACTCCGGCAACCTTCCCTTGGAGTCGGGATGGGTCAAACGTCGTCCTTATAGCGGTGGATCCAAGGACCGGCGGCCCGACTCCTGCATCCCCACCAGGATCCCAACAGAGGATAAAAACGGGAATTGTGCTTACTCAACTGGTTCACAGAAAGCACAAAAGTATTCATCTTGTACGCAGTCGACCCCAATCTTAAGTATCAACTAGACCATCAGCTCCCCCGATGCATCGACACCCTCATGCATCGTCTCCGGCTTGGAAATGCTTACACAAAGCACTTTTTATTCAAAATTCAACGTGCTTCATCTTCAACATGTTCATGCAGCCACGACGACAAGGATGTCTATCGCCTGTTTATTGACTGTCCCAAGCACACACACAGGGACGACTCGAACAAGAGCTACGTTTGCTATATCCAGCTCTAACCTTTTCGCTTGCGAAAATATTAGGTCCATGGCCACCCAAGATCCATCACAAGGCCTTGAAAGCCCTTGAACTCTTCTTTGAAGAGACAGAAATCTGTGATACTTACTGACCGGGCTGTGTTTATAGTGTTGGTGTGTGTCAGACGCGGGCGAACTTCTTCAAAACAGTACGGACTAGATTATCGTTATATTTTATTTCTTATTTATTTTTATTACCATGATGTTACAGTACTTAAGCGAAAACGGATAGCCATCGCCAAAAAGGGCGACAACTCCTTCATTTATTTTTACATAAATAAAAAATGGTCCCGATGAGTTATCGATATAAAATAGAAAAAAATTATTACGCATAGCGCGACTGCCTGCACAACCCACAGCACCATCACTGTGCATGCAAAAGTCTGGACCCATTCTGCATCGTTCCGTTAAACCTCAGGCTGTCTTTCTCTCGCCATGCGATCCTCCGTAGCAGGAAAGTATATGCGACACACAAGGATGCCCGTTCTATATACTCAGATTAAGTCGATAATACATGGCCAGTCCCCGTTAACGGTCGTGCATTGGGCAAATGCGGCAAAATTAATTCTTGTTTCTTGCTGAGCTTCGTCAGCATGTTGGTCAAGCCTTGGCGGAACTTTTTAATTCGGCTGAGTAGGCCGACGTAGTCTTCGGTACTTGCGAGTTTGTAGAGAGAGAGATCAAATGGTGGAGAGGGAAATGCAGGGAGGTTAATTAGTTAAGTACAACCGGTTTGATACCCCACACATGGGAACGACATGGGGTATATTAAAAGATGCATAGGTATACAGCACATAGCACAGCACATACACAGCCAAACAGTAACAGTTCGTCATTCTTGCGTGGCAAGTGACATAACTGTCCCAGCCGCTTGTGCATGTCTGTTTCTTTTAAAAACGTAAGTAGCGCCTTCGTCGCCTTTAGCTGCAACATTTTTGTCGACGACATCTAAGAATGGCTTCGGCAGTCATTGGTCTATTGTCCAGGCGCGGTAGGGCGGACGCCAGTAATTGTCCCTCAAACTTTTATCCAAGACAGTCGCACACAATGTGTTGTACTGTCTGCCCTCTACGACAGGTATCACAAAGGGCGTTGTCATTCTAATGCGAAATGAATAAGACTGAATGTTACCCCTATCCATAAGCGATAAACCAGGGTAGCCTCTCTTCGTCAGAGTTCAGCTGGCATGCAGAGATGCATAAAATAGGAGAGGTAGTGTTGACGGTTGGTCTGATTGGTCTGGCTGCTTGGTGTGCACAATATCGAGAGCGTGATCTCCTGTGCAAGCACTCGAAGTCTGCTGGCAGCGTCGGATCCTGAAAGTGCTATGGTCTCTTCTTGTGTTCCTTCAAGAGCTGCCCTAGCGGCATTATCGACGTGTTCTTTCTCTATGATGCCGCGGTGACTTGGCAGCCACTGAAAAGTCACGTGGTGCCCTTCTTCGTGTGATGTTTGGAGAAGACGTCTGATCTCGAATAAGAGCTATTCGTATGGCCCGCGACGCAGAGAAGATAGCACAGACTATAGGGCTACCTTTGAGTCGACGAGGATCGACCATTGTCGAGGTGGTTCCCGATTTACTAAACCATTTCATTGATTTCTGGGGTTTTATGTGCCAAAACCACGTGATTACGAAGACGCCCTAGTGGAGGGCTCCGGAAATTTCGACCTTCTGGGGTTCTTTAACATTCACTCGAAATATCGATTATGCATATAAATTCACGCATGCTCACTGGTCCAACTTGTGCTACCCAAGTGTAGGTCCATATATAGCCTTGAAGTTGCAGTTGTAGTGGTTGTATATTATATGTCACATAGAAGGCTTGACGTCGTTTGCGTGCAAGAGCGCGTTTTCGTTCATTCCTCTGTGTACACTGTGACCTGAATACGTTATTGTACACTGTATTTACAATTGTATTTAGTCTGTGTTTCTTTTAAAAACGTAAGTAGCGCCTTCGTCGCCTTTAGCTGCAACATTTTTGTCGACGACATCTAAGAATGGCTTCGGCAGTCATTCGTCTATTGTCCAGGCGCGGTAGGGCGGACGCCAGTAATTGTCTCTCAAACTTTTATCCAAGACAGTCGCACACAATGTGTTGTACTGTCTGCCCTCTACGACAGGTATCACAAAGGGCGTTGCCATTCTAATGCGAAATGAATAAGACTGAATGTTACCCCTATCCATAAGCTACTGTTAATTAGTGTAACAGGACAATTCTGCGTTATATTTTTGTTTGATACTATTCTTTATAACATAATCGACTCGATGAGGCAATGCAAACAGCACATACGAACCAAATAGTCTTACGCCTATTTAATTGCAGTTAGTGGCGGTACAGTTATACAGTTGCTCATTATTGTTAGTAACGGCAGGAAAGTAGCATTTGATACCCGCAGTTACTAACGGCGAAGCTAGTAACTGTTGCTGCCCTCGCCGTGACTAACTGTGGTTGCTAGCATATGTTACAAGGTGTTACTAATCCAATGTAGCAACTTGTATTACCTTTCTTAAGATGTGAACCTTCGGTACCCGGTTTTTATGCCGGTATCACTCTTGTTACTTTCTTACGAATAGGAAAGAAACGTACTACATTTTAGGTAGCTATTGAAGATGCCAGTGAGAGAGCACCGCAAGAAAACGTAGGTTTTGGACGGTTGAACAACAAGCTCTTCATTTACTAATAGTGCGCGCACCATTCTAGAATGAGAAGGAACGCTGCTTGAAGTACAGACAGTTTTATACCAACTTACAGCCCAGAAACGTTCCTCAGATGCGTCAGAAGCGTTCGAAATGGCATCATCATTTTTGAAAACGAAACATATGCATCACAAATTTTCTATTTATAGTATTTTATATTTTTTTTCAGTAGTGCTCTCTACTGATCTAGAATTATTGTAGCTCACCATACTCTTGGCTGTGTACTAACAGAACCACGCTATTGCGTCTGCCTCTTGCGGTGGTGAACTTATTGTTCGGAGAAAATAGCGAAATATCGGCATGTCTCTCTCCAAACAGCGAAATATTTCGGAAGCGTAGAGTAGTTCGTTGTACAGAGAATGGTGTGCCGATATTTCGATATTTCCTTCAAACGATAAATCCGTATCTGCACGAGCCAGAAGTAATCGAGTGGTCATGCGGACTATTGATGAGGCCCCATTTCCGTTTGCACTGCAGCTTTCCGCGCCTCTCTCCATTGGTGCAGTCAAGGAACCGCTATATACAGGCACGCGAGGAGACCGTATAGCGGACTCGTCGAAAGATGTGGCGTGCACCTTGGAGTCGATGGGCTTGGTAGAGAACTTGTCACGGCGCTCTCCCATCTCGTCGAAAAGCAGCACGACCCTGTCAGCTGTGCAGACGGCCAGTTTCACGTTGTTGGGCGACCATGCCATGGCCACCACCTTGGCCGCCCCGTCCTGCGCGTAGACGTCAATATAAACTACATAAACAGATATAGCAAGTACACTTGGTGCGAAAGAAAGCGTCCAAGTTTATTTCGTGTTAGTGGATCATTCTTAACAATAATTTTCGTGCTCGAAAGTTCGTGCTCGGAAGCCGGGGATCTTCTTCACCGACGACGCCGCCGCTGGGAGACGGCCCTGAAAAGTTCAGAGCTGGAGGAACAGCTCTGGGCCGTCCGGCAAGCCAAAGATGCCGCCCGAGTTCAAGGACTTAGAGCCGCCATCTGTGGCCAACAGCCGGCGTGTATAAATAGTCTACTTCTCTCTCTCTCGAAAGAGCAGCTACCCGTGGGCATGGCGTTGGTTCGAATTGTATAGCTATGGGTCAGATTTATGTCGGCTACCCCTGTATGTTCACTGACCCGCTCGGCTGTTATTCTAACACTTATTGTTACCGCTGTTAATTTTGGTTCGATCGCCGTTGTATGGTTCTTAACTTCCACTCGAGCTTTTTTGTCATTAGCCAAGTTTCTGCCTCAGATGTCAGTACTGACAAAATGCAGTATGTCACAAAATGGCATTTTCTCGACGTCGCAAGGCACTGTTTAAAGAGGAACTCCGGTCTCTCTCTCTCTTTTTTTCCACCATAATCTGATATCGCTGTTTTCCAGTAGTACTGATAGTCATGTAGCAGCCAGCGGGGTTTAATTTGCTCAGAAACGTACCAATGCTTTTAAATAACCGAATGAACCATACGAGTTCGAACGTAAACCGAAACGGGTAGACACTTCGTGCAGCGTATGCGATGACGTCACAGCCTCCCCGCCTTGATAAATACGGAGCTGGTGCCAGAAAAATTAAAATGGCGAAGTTATCCGACGATGTACTTAGTTATGCAAGCTTTTCTTAACTTGACAGCGACGATTTGAGCGCTGAAGTATCACCACTTTGCTTTTGACCACCCGTCTGCTCGGGTAGGCAGCGTTGTAGGTAATGATGTCAAAAACACATGGTGGCCAGTGTGGGAATCGCTTTAAAAAATTAAATTCATTTCAAGAAAACCAAATGACATGCAACCTCCTAGACTGGCATATATTATTACGGTACACATACTGCAAATTTCGTTGAGATCAGTGGACACTGAAAAATCGCCAGAGTTAAACCTTCGTCTCATTCACAAATGAGAAGATTTGCAATGTGGAAAGCTGGAGACGGTGCGGTTCTCACCGCCAGCGAAAGCGACTCCCCGCAGGGAAGATTATCTCCGAAGAACCCAGCGGTCTGAGCACCTTTCGCGGCATTGTCCACGCATTGCCCAGCAGGAAGCGAGAGTGCCGTTAGGGGTTATTCTTCAAGCATTGTTGTACGCGATTAGCGAAGCAGGGCGAGTCAAAAGATGAAGGTAGCCAAGCCTACTTGTCCACCGATCTCAGCGAAATTTTCAAAGTATGTTCCCATCGGTATTGTAATAACATATGCGGAGCCAGGCGGTTGAACGTAATTTAGTGGTCATGCGGACTATTGATGAGGCCCCATTTCCGTTTGCACTGCAGCTTTCCGCGCCTCTCTCCATTGGTGCAGTCAAGGAACCGCTATATACAGGCACGCGAGGAGGACGTATAGCGGACTCGTCGAAAGATGTGGCGTGCACCTTGGAGTCGATGGGCTTGGTAGAGAACTTGTCACGGCGCTCTCCCATCTCGTCGAAAAGCAGCACGACCACTGTCAGCTGTGCAGACGGCCAGTTTCACGTTGTTGGGCGACCATGCCATGGCCACCACCTTGGCCGCCCGTCCTGCGCGTAGACGTCAATATAAACTACATAAACAGATATAGCAAGTACACTTGGTGCGAAAGAAAGCGTCCACGTTATTTCGTGTTAGTGGATCATTCTTAACAATAATTTTCGTGCTCGAAGTTCGTGCTCGGAAGCGGGGGATCTTCTTCACCGACGACGCCGCGCTGGGAGACGGCCCTGAAAAGTTCAGAGCTGGAGGAACAGCTCTGGGCCGTCCGGCAAGCCAAAGATGCCGCCCGAGTTCAGGACTTAGAGCCGCATCTGTGGCCAACAGCCGGCGTGTATAATAGTCTACTTCTCTCTCTCTCGAAAGAGCAGCTACCCGTGGGCATGGCGTTGGTTCGAATTGTATAGCTATGGGTCAGATTTATGTCGGCTACCCCTGTATGTTCACTGACCCGCTCGGCTGTTATTCTAACACTTATTGTTACCGCTGTTAATTTTGGTTCGATCGCCGTTGTATGGTTCTTAACTTCCACTCGAGCTTTTTTGTCATTAGCCAAGTTTCTGCCTCAGATGTCAGTACTGACAAAATGCAGTATGTCACAAAATGGCATTTTCTCGACGTCGCAAGGCACTATTTAAAGAGGAACTCCGGTCTCTCTCTCTCTTTTTTTCCACCATAATCTGATATCGCTGTTTTCCAGTAGTACTGATAGTCATGTAGCAGCCAGCGGGGTTTAATTTGCTCAGAAACGTACCAATGCTTTTAAATAACCGAATGAACCATACGAGTTCGAACGTAAACCGAAACGGGTAGACACTTCGTGCAGCGTATGCGATGACGTCACAGCCTCCCCGCCTTGATAAATACGGAGCTGGTGCCAGAAAAATTAAAATGGCGAAGTTATCCGACGATGTACTTAGTTATGCAAGCTTTTCTTAACTTGACAGCGACGATTTGAGCGCTGAAGTATCACCACTTTGCTTTTGACCACCCGTCTGCTCGGGTAGGCAGCGTTGTAGGTAATGATGTCAAAAACACATGGTGGCCAGTGTGGGAATCGCTTTAAAAAATTAAATTCATTTTCAAGAAAACCAAATGACATGCAACCTCCTAGACTGGCATATATTATTACGGTACACATACTGCAAATTTCGTTGAGATCAGTGGACACTGAAAAATCGCCAGAGTTAAACCTTCGTCTCATTCACAAATGAGAAGATTTGCAATGTGGAAAGCTGGAGACGGTGCGGTTCTCACAGCCAGCGAAAGCGACTCCCCGCAGGGAAGATTATCTCCGAAGAACCCAGCGGTCTGAGCACCTTTCGCGGCATTGTCCACGCATTGCCCAGCAGGAAGCGAGAGTGCCGTTAGGGGTTATTCTTCAAGCATTGTTGTACGCGATTAGCGAAGCAGGGCGAGTCAAAAGATGAAGGTAGCCAAGCCTACTTGTCCACCGATCTCAGCGAAATTTTCAAAGTATGTTCCCATCGGTATTGTAATAACATATGCGGAGCCAGGCGGTTGAACGTAATTTAGTTCCCCTGAAAATGAATTTTAAAATTTTTAGTGAATTTACATGCGCGCCACCATGCCTTTTTGACGTCAAGCAGGCAGGCGCTCATACGCAAGACGGTGATACTCCCGTTCGGGAAAGTTCGGGAAAGCTTGCATAACCCGAAACATCGTCGGACCGGGCCTCGACACTTTCACTTCTTTGGCACACCTAGCACTAGCTCCGTATTCATGAAGGCTGTAACGCTGTGACGTCATTGCATACGCTGCACGAAGTGTCTACCCGTTCCCTTTGGAACCCGTCGTTTATTCGGTTATTCAAACCATTGGTGTGTTTATGAACAAAATAAACCACCCTGGCTGCTACAGGACTATATCAGTACTATTGGAAAACAGCGATATCAGAATACGGTGAAAAAAGCCGCCGGAGTTCCCCTTTAAGACGACGTCAGCGACTTGTGTAGTCCTTCTTTAATTTTCTTTCTCACTCGCACTAATTAAGAGCCACGTTAGGTATATATTAGGGTGAAGCAACAAACGAAAATGTTGCGAGTGAGGAAATTTGTAACCACGCCTCGATTATACAAGCAGCGAATCTAGGGAGACGGGCGTAATGTGTAAGCGTGGTGGGTTGCCTTGCATTTCAGTCTAGTCGCTTGGTCAACACGGCGTGGAAGTACGTACATGAACAAGTATGACGTATCCCTTCTCGAAGTCTTTAGTGTGACACTGTATCGGCATGACCACCTAAACTTAGCCGTTCGTCCAGTTGAGACGCGTCCTACTTTCTGCGGCGTATATCGGGACTTCAACCTCAAGTTAGCTCAGTTTGCTTGCGATCGCCTTCAAGAACTGACTCCCAGGAACATCAGCGGTGAAACTTCGTTGACGTTGCAATCGTGCCAGAAGTTTCAGTGACTTCTCCCTTCCTATCGTTGGAGACTCAACGCTTTCAGTCCTCTCACGTATGACTTCACTTGTTTGCATACCACTACTATGATTTTTGTATTTTGAAAGAATAATAAACTGAGCTGAAACTTAAATGGCGTTGACCACTGTAAATTAGATTCTTGTCAACTGACAGCGAGCCCAGCTTTTTTTTTTTTCTTCCTTTGTTCCGAAAACTGGGCTCGCTATGCCTAAGCACCCGCAGGATTTTTTTAACATAGTAATGAAACGGTGCCCATCTGTCGTGGATGCCCCTGTGAACGGTGAGCTAATATTGCACTGCACGTACCGAGGAAATTGCACTTTGATTTCAAACCAAGCTGCAAATGACCTGCTCTTCTTTCAACAGGCTATATCACTATGAGCACCGACTGCGTGAGGCAGAGCTAACACTGGCTGATTTCATGATCGCAGAAACATGCTCACTAATTCTTTATTTGTTACTTTTGAGCTAAACAAACGAAGAAAATGCATGCACCTTATATAAAAACACTGAAGAAAGTCGAGCGATGTGTTCTTTGCTCCTGGTGGCGTCATTTGTTTAAAGAACATGCGATTAAATTTTCTGGTGTTCGCAGTGCAATAATATTTGGCTCATATGTTAACAAGACAATTATTCCTCCTCCTCCCCCGACCGATCGGCACCATTTTCTATGTTTAAAAAGTGTTGCAGGCTCCTTTAACACTATAGCTTTTTGTCACGATTAAAACGCCCATAGTTAATGGGCTGTTTTGTTTGGTACTCCAACGTGGGTGCAATCCTTCTTCTTCCGTCTTTTTTCTTTTTTTAATTGAGATGGTGTAAGGAGATGTTGGTGCACAAATAAGGCGTCGGTTACGCGTTGGCTCTTGAGCATATGTGAATCATTCAACAAGCACGGTTCTACATGAGATGCAAGCAAATGTCAGGACAATAAGAGCAGAACGCAAATAAATAAATAAATAAATAAATAAATAAATAAATAAATAAATAAATAAATAAATAAATAATCTGAACAGTTGTCTAGCATTTAGAGCAGAAAAAGAATAGATACATACGGTACATGTATACAACTTGAAGAGCATAGCGAAAGTCTAGAGGAAAGTCTCAAATATAAAATAATCATACAGACTATCAAGAACGAAGGTCTCCAGTCAACGGACGACACATGCATCATGAAGAGGAATTACCAGGCAGAGACACAACAACCAACACAACACAACGTAATCGACAGTCATGTGCATATACACATAGAAGTTAAAATAAAGTGGACAATAAATGCATTAATAACGGTCAGCATACCGCTGTCTTCAAGAAAGGTTTTCAGTGCTTTTAAACCGTACGTCTGCAAGACCCTTGTCGGCCATAGGCCCAAAAGTTTCTTTAAACTAAACGGTCGAGTTTCAAGAGTTGTCTTAAATCGGCGTTTTGGTGCGGTTTATGTCTTGGACTAGAAATCCGCAATCGTATTCGGGAGATTCGGGACGGCCAATGCTTCCACCCTTCTCGTATTGTTCGTATGGTGTCCTTTTAAGATGTAATGACGGGGTGGTACGTTCTAAAATAATTCATTGTTAAGCTTGTTTGGTTCATACTTGTAAACTGCAAAGCGCTACTTGATCACGGGACTAGTTATGCAGGACTATCGATAGCACTATCGATACTATCGATGGTTGAGTCACTATCGAACTATCGATGGTACGAAGAACTATCGATAGCACTATCGCTGGTAATATTGATAGTATACTATCAGTTAGGGAGCGGGCGTTTTAGAATCGAACCAACGCAGGACGCGCCAAAGCTTGTTTGATTGGTGAACTAAGCGAGCGACTGTCGACAAAGCCAGTTGGTCCTGCAGCTGAACCAACTAGACAGCATGTGGTTCATAACGAAGTTGCGGCAGGAAGCCGAATTCCGCGGTTCCTTGAGAGGAAACAACTGGAGCTCTCCACTACCACTTCAAACGCCGAACTAATGGTTCGCCAGTACTTGAAGTTACCTCCAGAGGAAAGGAAGAGCAATCCTTTAGAATTCTGGCACTCTTGGCAATACGCAACAACGCCGCTCTCTCAAATGGATAGGAAGTACTTGTGCATCCCGGCAGCGTCAGTACCTGCAGAACACGTGTTCTCCGTTGCTGGACAGATCATTTCAGAAAGAAGGAGCAGGCTAAAGGGAGAGAAGGTTGACATGCTTGTGTTCCTTCACCAAGATGCTTGGCTTACAAATGATAATTAAATTGAACGGTTCAGCGGTAGCGGCAAGGAAGCCGTTCATGTCACGGAACTGAAAGACTTCGAATTTATGTTGCGTTTTGTGGTTTAAAATAAAAAAAAATCACGAACTTACTTTTGTTTGTAAGGTTTGACTGCTTGGTTTTGAGCATTAATTTCTTAGTGGACATAGTCCAGCATTTTCACAGAGGTAATTTCATTCACAAAAAAAAAAAAATTTGCTCATAAATGAAGCGAGCCGAGTACTGCGAATAGTAGCCTGTTGTGACTGTTAGAACTATCGGTAAATGGACAATCGATAGTATCGATAGTTCTTTTTAATCTATCGATACTATCGATAGTCCGTTTAACGATAGTTCTGCATCACTACGGGACAGAGAAGAAAACGGACAGCTCGGGACAAGCGCTTGTCCTATGCTGCGTGTTTTCTTCTGTGTACCATTTGAGCTTTGCAGTACGAGTTCATTTTAGATATTGCACTACCACAAGCCCGACCAAACGACAGTTCTAGCTGAAATGCGCGATTCTTTAAACAATTTTTGCGCGTTATACTTAACAAGAATGGTTTCGTGCAGTGACATCGCACAGTACATGGTCCTCTAGCATTTCTCCTCCATCAAAACGCGGCTGCCGCGGCCGGGATTCGTTCCCGCGACCTTCCGGTCAGTCAGCCAAGTGTCAGCCTCTCGACCAACTGTGGCGGGGCTACACGTTGTACTTGAGCATGTATTTATTTTCTAAATGGGGCGACAAATTTGCCGGAGAACTGGTGGTTGCTTACCACCACCACCGAACCACCTAATCAGCATGAGAAACGTACGTCGGACGGGAGCAGACGACACACTCTGTCGTCGATACCTTTGCGCATAAAAGGCCAGATAAGTATCATTGTGTGTGTGTGTGGGGGGGGGGGGGGGGGGGGTTATATATATCGCAATTGGAAAAGAACTGGGGCCGAATTCACAAACTTCTCTATCGTAAATGCTTTTTGCTATTGGTCAGAGGGCTTCTGTAAGGATATTTCCAGCACCAGGATTAGTGAAATTTTCTCTTACGAACATTTTTTGTCGTAAGTTGTTTTTGTGAATACGGGCCCTGTATTCTAAGACATATTTTGTAACACACACACACAACTAATTATTCACTGATGCTGGCATTTCGTTAAAACTATTACGATTCCATGCAAGAATTTTGGCAGTCCCGCCACGGTGGTCTAGTGGTTATGGCACTCGGCTGCAGATCCGAAGTCGCGGGATCGAATCCCGGCCGCGGCGGCTGCATTTCGATGGGGGTGAAATGTTGAGGCCCGTGTGCGATGTCAGGAACCCCAGGTGGTCCAAATTTCCGGAGACCTCCACTACGGCGTCTCTCATAATCACAGCTGGTTTTCGGACGTTAAACCCCACAAATCAATCAAGAATTTTGGCACCTGGAATGGGTGCGCTAACCTTTCAACAGTCGATATTTAGGGACAAATTTGCACGTTACCTGAGGGGGCATAAGCGTCTTCAAGTACTTTATCTGCATGTCGAAAACGGCGCGTTCGCAGCCAGTGTGCGCGCGGACAGCTGCAGAAAAATTTCGCCGGTCGTGTGCGAATGAGTTGTTGTGGTCATGTCTCCATGGTAACGCACACCTACACGCAAAGATCTGTCTTGGTTTTTGGCTTTGTCATTTTTAAACCCTACAAGAGCTAGTCCCGTTCACATTTAGAAATTAAGATTAGAAAGCACAATCAAGTCGAGCATAAGTAGGTGTCTCAAAACGCAAAGTGAGCCAACGATGAGCGAATGTGCTCCCACATCGTTCCCGTCAGAGCAATCGAAACCAGCAGCACCAGCAACGTTAGAAGATTGATCGAAAGTGACTTGCAAGTTGCAACGCACACACAAAAAGTAATCAGAACCGTCATGCGCTGTACCGAAGTTTGCTCACGGCTGCAAAGCACCTGTGCGAGTTGACGCTCAAGCATTTAAGTGCTGTCCGATGCTTTTGCATGGCCTCCGAGACTTCAGCGTCGTGGTTGCGTTGACGCGCTTACGCCTATGGGCATGGATCTACGTGTTTGAATCTTAAAGTACACCGTAACACCGTAACGCTTCCTCGTATACTCAGAAAAGGGGATAAACCTTGTTCATTAGGCAAGATGCCTCCAGAACATTGATACCGCAGGCGTTATTCGTTATCCGACCAGAGCGAGCATAACTCTAACATCCGGCAACCATGCGAAAGTTTTGGCGGGATTCTCGTTTTGAGCTTTCCATTTCTACCAGAAGCCAGGAACCACACCGTAATCTAATCTGTGCGACTGAACCAACTGAACTTCACATCTGAAGAGGATGTAATGCCATGTTAACCGTGCTGAACAGTTTCTGTCCTTTTGGAAAATGTCTGAGAGAAACCACAGTTGGCTGGCGCAAACTGTCTCTTTGTTGATCGTATCCTTCACGGTCTTGCATCCGCTCTGTAATCATGCACATTTCCAGTGTGATGAAATTCGTGTTTTCTTTTTTCTTTTTGCTTCTCTTTACGAATGAGATCGGGCGTGATGATTCGATGACTATATGACATCCTGCTGGTTTGCATGAACGAAGTTTCAGCGATCATATGCTTATAGAAGTGGAAAACCAGAGCGCTGTGGGTGCTAAGAGAATTCCAAGGCACCCAACGGGTTAAAATCAGCCCGGTACCCTTCACTACGGGAGTTACCGTGTAACGATGGATGCTGTAGTTCAATTTTTATATATACGTAGATTAATGTATTCAGAATTGTGCATTCTTATGTGGAAACTATGTGCGTCAGATCAGCGCACGACTTTCGCTTGAAGCAACGTAAGTTAGGGCACGTTGGTGTTCCATTTCCGCCAACTTCATTGCAGGAAATATCTTGTGAAAATAAAACTGTCAGAGGTTAGCGCCTGTTTTCGTCGAATTTCACGCGGCGTTAGTGTTGTTTCCTGCACTAAAACGGCTGAAAAAGTTAACATCCTTAGCTACTTTCAGGAAAGCGTGCAAAACGGAAAATCGGACGAGTCGTACGTAGGTGAGAAGCCGTACGATCGTGGTGTTGTGATATTCATTCGTTCGTGCATATTCCGCATGGTTTCTATTATGTAGAGTGGGTTGACACTCGTTTAACAGTAGCGGTGTTGTCATTTTAACAGGCCACCTGAGGGACATATGCTTCGCGGACCCGAAAAAGCTTTCGATAGACTGCAGCACCGCAACCGACGTTTTATCCACCGTAAGAACACATCTGACTATTTTTTTTAACCTTGCTTCTTGAACGTGCCAATCTTGTGCTGTTTTACTACTTTATTATGATTTTTTCTTAGGTTCTCAAGAAGTTCGACTCTACGTGTCAAAGACTAGTTGAAAGATGTCAATCCTCCGACACTTTTGCTGACAAAGAGCTTGTTGATTTGATAGAGGTATGTCCTGTCTAAACATTTTATATTTGAGTTGCTTGGTTTTTATGCGTTAATAAATTATTAATTCTTGTTTATTTTTCTATTAATATTAATATGAGTTCAGGAATTTGCAGCATCTTATATGTTTTGAATGAATTCGAAGCAGATTAATGCATGAAAGCTTTTGGTTCAACTGAACTTCCTGGCTTCAAAGGGCTGAGCAAAGTAGCGAAAGATACCTGGTTAAGGGGGGACATGGCACCTGGAGCTGTCTTGTTTATATGCTGATTTAATTCAGTGTGAAAGCAGCTATATATATATATATATATATATTTATATATATATATTATATATTTCTGTGCGAATTCTAAAGGTACAATTATTTTTTTGATCACTCAAATAGTTATTGACATAATGAAATGTTAATTACTATTGTTTGGTGAAACAATAGGTACAAGGATAGTGGCCAGAGAGCTATTTATAATGTATGAGTGGAAAGCAGAACGTGCAAGGATTGAAATGCTGCAAGTAGTTTTCAAATTAAACAACAATCAGAAATTTAGCAGCCTTTTGCAGTTCAGTGGCTGTAGCGTAGCTACTAATGAACAAGAAGAAATGTAAGTAAAGAGCTACTGGGAAAAAAAAAACAAAAATCTACTTGCAGCACTTCACGCTCCATACATTAATCTTCACACTGTGAAAAAATTACAGCCGGATCTCTTCTAGAGCTTGAGAAATTGCTGTACTAAACAGGCAGGGTGAGGGAAAGCATGTTCTGAGAAAAAGCAAGAAAACAAATAAAGCTCATTTTGAACCAAATGTAATACAAAGTATTGAAATATACTTGACAGGTGATTTGTGGCTATTGGGGATATAACCTGGATGCCTACTGCAGCAACATACATAGCTCAGCAGCAATTTGGCATGAAAAAAGCCCATTTCTCTTGCTTTTTGATAGCCAGAATATAGCTCGCCCTGTGGATATAATCTGCTAGTTGTGGCTGAAGTATCAGTCCGAGATGCGAGAAATTTGGGCAGCACTGCCTATATGTTGCAAAAATACCACTTTCAAAAAATCTATTTTTTTTTTTCATGAAATTCCATCTCTAAGAGCAGTGTCCCCCTTAAGCAACATTTTATCATCATCATCATCATCATCAGCCCTTTTTTAAGTACACTGCAGGACGAAGGCCTCTCCCAATTATTTCCCATCTGCCCTATCCTGACCAAGTTGGTTACACTTTGTGCCCGTGAGCTTCCTAATTTCATCACTCCATCTAACCTGCCTGCCTCTGTTGTGTTTTCCTTCTCTTAATAGCCATTCTGTCGCTCTTACTGTGCATCTGGTTCTCTATGTGGTAAGCCCTGCCCAGGTCCACTTTTTTCCTTTAATTCATATAAGAATATCAGCTACTCCTGTCTGATCTCTGATCCACTCGGCTTGTCGTTGCACCTCTAATTTTTCTTTCCACTGTACGCTGCGTGCTCTTCAATTTCGTCTCTAGTTCTTTAGCTACCCTGCATGTTTCTGCACCGTTCTCAAGTATTGGGAGAATGCAGTGGTTAAATACTTTTCGCTTTAGTGACAGTGGTAAGTTTCCAATCATGATTTGGGAATGTCTCCCAAATGCACCCCATCCCATCCTTATTCTACAGAGGTTTTCCTTTTCATGGGTAGGCGTCCCTGTTAGTAACTGCCCCAGATATACATATTTGTTCACACATTCTAAAAGTTCATTGTTAATTTTAAATTCCTGTTCTTTAGCTAGAATTTTGAGCATAATTTTGGTCTTTTGCATATTCATTTTTAGTCCTTTCCCGGCTTAGATCCTCAGTCATGCTTTGTAGTTCATCACCATCTATGCTAAAGAGCACAATGTTGTCTGCAAACCTTAAATTGCTTAGACATTCTCCGTCTATTCTAATTCCCTTTTCTTCCCAGTTCAGACGTTTAAACACTTCTTCTAGGCATGCAGTAAATAACATCAAGGAGCTCGTATCTCCTTGTCTGACCCCTCTCGCGATCAGAATTTTTCTGCTCCTCTCATGTAGGAGTAGTGTGGCTGTGCAATCTTTGTAGATGTTATTTATGGTTTGCACATATATGTCAGGCACCCCTTGTTGACGCAAAGCTGCTAAAACTGCCTGTATTTCTATGGAATCAAATGCTTTCTCGTCTATAAAGGCCATATAAAGAGGTTTGTTATATTCAGCAAACTTGTCAATTATTAGGTTGGTAGCATGTCTGTGGTCCATTGTTGAGTAACCTTTCCTAAAACTAGCTTCTCCTCTTGGTTGGTTGAAATCGAGTGTTTCTTTTATCCTAGCAGAAGTTACTTTTGTAAATAGTTTGTATACTGCTAGGAGCAGGCTAATTCATCTGTAATCCTTTAAAGGGGTCGTGAAATGTTTTTCTGAAAATTTTGTACTAAGTGTGAATTCGGGGGGATCCTGACCCTTGGCTCTAAAATCGAGAAAAAAAGTGCGCAAATTACGCGAGTAGGTACGGTATTTTCTTTCTTTCTAGCTTTCAAGTAAATCGATTCTTCTAGAGCAAACGCAAGTTGACTATATCTTTACACTTAACAATATCCTACCGAAACGTCACCGAATAGTATGATGCCAGCCCGTAGTGTCACATAGTCGTTTTGGGAGTGAAAGACCGCTGGGGTTTCAAATAAGCATTATTTAATGTGCACTGAATATTTCACCAAAATCAGAATTGGCTTGTCGAATGCATATTGAAGCAGTGAAAATTACAGCCGGGCATCTCTATATTCTTTACACGACCCCTTTAACTCCTTTATGTCACCTTTCTTGTGTATTAGAGCGACGCAAGTTTTTCATATATAATGTCTCCTCGGTCTTTGATTTTAAGTCACTTGTTATACCATCTTCACCTGCTGCTTTACCGCGGGCCATGCCTTTGACGGCTTTTCTGACTTCGTCAGTGGTTATACATGGAATTTCAGTGTTCTCCTTTGATTTGATTTCTACTGAGGTTGCATGGTCTGTCTGAGAGCTGTACAGTTCAGAGTAGAAATCTTCTGCTGCCTTTACTATTTTGTTGAAGTTGTCGATAACATTACCTTGTTTATCTTTTAGTGCATGCATTTTGTTTTATTCTAAGTGCAGTTAATTTTTGACTGACTTAATGCTGGTACCTTTCTCTACTGTTCTCTCTATTTCTCTCACGTTAAAGTTCCTTACACCTCTTTTCCTTTCTTTACTGATCAGCTTTGATAATTCTGCGAATTCTATTTTTCTCTTTGCCTGGCTTTACTGATCAGCTTTTATAATTCTGTGAATTCGATTTTATCTGTTGACAAACTCACTTTCATCTGCTGGCGTTTTTTTATTAAGTCTTTTGTGGATTGAGACAACTTGATTACATCTTGCTTTGTCGTTTTACTCCCGACTTCTATCGTTGTTTCGAAGATCACTGTTATTATGGTTTAATTTACTTCTAAATTTGAAAAGCAACATTTATAAGGTCTAAATGTAGAAGCATACTGACATTTTATATACATTTTACTGAAAGTTTTGATGACTTCATGCACTACCTAGGCATGTATTCACAGTCTTCATATCTTCAATGTGTACATACAGACTCTGTTCTCCTTGCTGCAAAACCTTGCAGCATACATTCGCTCTGTCTTGTGCATTTGTGTGGTTATCATATTGCATTACACATCAAACTGAGTTGCTGATTTTATTATGGCCTCTGTAATGGTTGAATTGAATGACTGTAGTATTTTTCCGTGCAATTTGTGATCTGTCACTGACTGCAATGAGAACTTCATAACAGGTTATAGATGTCCCAGGCGACACTTCACCACTTGGCACTAGATTTGTAAGCTGCATTTGGTCAAATGTTATGTGGCAAAATGCAACTGTTTAAATATGTCGCTGGAGAAAACACGAACCACTCCTAAATACATAAACCAAATTCCTATTTAAAATGATTTTAAGCATTCCCATGAATTCAAATGTGTGTTGGAAAAAGGATATTCTTAGTTTATATATATATAATCATCAAGGGATCATGTTGAAAAACAAAACATGTTTTGTTTTTCAATCCCTTCATGATATAATTAACCTGCTGCTAAAGATTCATCTTAAAAAAAAATATATATATATATATATATATATATATACACACACACACACACACACACTATGGGGTGAAGAAAAATTGAAAAGTATGTCACTGAAGAGTCAGAAAACCCCGTTTTCTGTTCAAAAGTTGTGTTTTAGTCTTTGAACTCCTGGTGAAAGTTTACCAACACCTCCTGTACCTGTGTGAATCACATGAATGAGAGCAAAGCTTGTGGCATTGGTGAGTTAGTGTGAAGATCCTTAAAATCCTTCACACTAACTTTTTCCCCCCACTTGCTGTTTTTATGCAGTGCTTATCTGTTTGTTTGTTTTTTTGTTGTTTTTTTATTAAGGGGAGATTTGTCTAGTTTTTGTTATATGTAAATTTCTTTGGCTTGTGCCATCATTTGATTTCTTGTAGCATCATATCTTTTAACCGATTGTATTGTATTGTAACGTACACCCCCCCCCCCACCCTATGTCTATTTGTAGGCCTGTGAGGTCTTTCTAAGTAACATAAATAAAATAAATATGTGTGGTTGGTTCACTGTTGCTAACCGTATTCTGTTCAGATGTGTGCTTCTATTGTACTTACAGCTGTAGATTAAGGAAAAATAGTTAACTTTGTGGTTTATTGCAGCCATTTGTTGTCAGTCCATCTCTTTGTTTTAACACGAAAGTGTTTTATGCCGGGGCCTCTGACATACTTCCGTAATGCCTGAAAAATAAACATTCATTCAAGATAGAAAAAGTACCACTCACTGGGATTCAAACCCACAACGAACCAGGGTGCGATGGTATGAGCTGGAGGCACTACCACAACACCACCGACAGGCTTGCAGTACGGAGGAAAAAAACGGGCCTAATATATTTACTGCACCGCTTTGTAATTTGCATCTAAATGTGTGTCCTGTTACAGCAAAGGTATTTAGAAAGCAAATTTGTTCTTAAATTAACGTCGCTTCCCTTTCACTGCATTCTTGGTTCTCAGAGGTGATGCCGCCACCTAGGAAGGATGGAGCGAAGTCGTAAATTGTCGTGTTAATATGCGTGCCGGCACTAAGTGCTTCTGTAGCTCGATGCCTCTATCGCCGTACAGGCTTCGGTGTCCTGCTGGTGTGTTGCTTCAGCCACAGCCACTACATAATTTGTTTTTTGTGACGTATATGATAACCAGTTGCGTTGCGACGTGCTCTACTCCAAGAATGGAAAGACAACCACCGACAAGCAAATGACACTCCTTTCGCGCCGCAAAGTGTGCATCCATGAAATGATCCACTGACAAACAGTTTGGTTTCGCTTGCAAGGTTTCACCATCTGCAGACGATTCTGGTTTATAGCAGGTTTGCGCAGGGTGCTGGCGTGTTCAGTGCAGTGTCTCTAGACAAATGTGAGTAGTTCAAGAGCTTTCGCTTGCATGCAACTCTCGAGGATACAGTGTCGAGGTGCATCTGGTGTGTACATGCAAGGGGTTTGTATGTCCAGGGTATTCAACCCATCTCCCTCCCCTTGTTTCACCAGATTGCTGCTTCTGTGTGCAGATAGGTTTCACTTTCGTGTTATACCGATTCCTATGACAGAGGGATCAACCACATTTTTTGCATAGCAGTCATGTTTCTCGAGAATGTGTGCCATGAAAAGCTTAAGCTGCTACTAGATGTCCTTTTTCTTTTTTTTTTTCTTAATGATTCTAGGTGGCAGTTTGTTCACTGGAAGCAACGAAAGCACTGTTTGAGTACATTTCGTCTGGTGATGATGCAACAGACGAAGGAAGTTTAGTACTCCTTTCATTGGGGCTTGATTTGATTCATTTTTCCTATGCTCATTGGAAAGTAGTAAGTATTTACTGCAACTGAGTTTTCCATGAGTATTGAGAATTGCTCTCCACGTGATATTTATTTATTTATTTATTTATTTATTTATTTATTTATTTATTTATTTATTCGTTCGTTCATTCATTCATTCATTCGTTAGTTTGTTTGTATGTATGTATGTTTATATGCTTGGTTAAGTTTGTGTTGCGCTTGTGTTGCGTCTTTCTTTCTAGCTGTCCCTGTGTGTAGTTTTGCGCTTCTTACGAAGATGGATCTATACCAACTAGCCCGATTCACTTGTTTATTAACTTGTTTATTAAATTTAGTTCTGTGGGCACATGATCCATGCTAAGAGGACGACAAATTGCAGGGGAAATAAGTAAGACAATGGATTATACAACATTGAATAAAGAAATTAGTACAATATTAAGAGGTAGATTTCATTCGGACAGTTCCGTTATGTTGTGGTACAAGGGGAAAAAAAAGACTATTTATATGTATTCGGTTATGCTAAATACGGTGTTTGGACCTAACCAATTAAAAGTAACACTGCCTGAATTTTTGTCTCAGAAGACAACAATTTCTGGAAAGCTGATGTACAAATTATGTGTGAGAATGCTTCATTATAAAGTGTTATTATGTGTGATTTCTATATATTTGTTGCTGGTTTCTTCATGAAGATATGATGTGCATGATTCATAGCTATAAACTAACAGTCAAGTTTTGTATATCATTTGAAATGCCACAATAAGCTTCTGTCTCCTTAAAGTGACATCCCTTGGCAGTTGTTTGTACAGCTGTTTGCAGACGTAAATGTTATATATTTGGATGCCACTGTGATTTTAGAGGGCTGCAGGTTACAAAATACACCAAATTTAAGAGATGATAAACCTGTATCGTTTGTGTAAATCTACCTGAGTATACCACTCCATTGTTTAACACGTACTGGAGGCATGTGGTTATGTGGTTTGCTTATGGGGATTTATCTGTAAAAAAATTGTAGTATAAGCTTGTGTAAGTAAACTTGAATTTGCAACTGAATTGAAATTGCTTTGTTTGCCATCCTGTACACCTATATATACAGATGGGGGGATTGTAGAATAAAAGCTGGCCTTGGACAGCTTGATGGGTCTTCAATCCCTTCCGTTTGGCAGGGAGGATACATACTTACACATACTTATTCTTACACATAGGCATATAGCAGCATGCAAATTCTCAAGCATATTATATGCTCCACTTTCCTGATAGTTTCAATGGAACAGAAAAAGAAAAAAAAGAAAACACACATACAGGTGAATTAATGAGACACCACATAGAAATCTTATACATCAGTTTTAGTTTTTTAGTTCTTTAGGAGATGCCATAATCCTACCGAATTGCAATACATAGTTTAGCAGTGTGGGCAGTATATAGTTAAAGAATTGTTTTCCATAGTCTGTATGTGGTGTTTGTACTATCCAATGCTCAAAGTGTCTTGTGTCATAATTTGGAGCTTTTCTTTGAAGTTGAGCTAGTTTACGAAGGTTGGTGATATTTTGGTGGAATTTGTGCTTGTATACATGGGGCTCAGACGGTATCTGTAAAGGTTATGGGAGGGGATCACACCGGAGTTGCTGAAAAACGTTATCGTCTATGCTATGTAGGAGGCAATGTATGCATGGTGGATGTATTTCTTTTGTAGTAAGAGAATACGCTCAAAGTTTGTGTACTTTGTGTTACCCCATACTTGCTGAGCTTTTTTAGATTGTAGCCTTATTATCTGTATACAAAACATTTTTTTATCTTATATTTTTGTGTACTTGATGCATTTTGCATATATGTATGCTAGCTGACCATTCAGGCACTTCATAGCAGAGATATTGCCCGGGGGTGACACACCAAGCACATGCTCTGCGCCCAAGAGAATATAGGAGCCCTGTCCCTTTTGAAAGAATGGGGGGAAAGAAAAGCTTGGCATGTGTGTGCGTGTGTGTGCCTTTTTCTTTCTTGCTTCCTTCCTTCCTTCCTTTCCCTCTTTCTTTCTCTTTCTTTCTGCCATTTTATTGGTCTTTGCTTTCTACTTTCCTTTTTTCTTTCTTTCTTTCTTTCCATGTTTCCTTCTTTCCTTCTTTTGTAGGAAATCCAGAGGATTCATATGGCTCTGATAGGCTTACATCTTCTGTGTTTGCCAAGCGGGCATTGAAGGGTGTGCACATGTTATGGGTACACCTTGCTCTGCCATCTACTGCTTCGTGCGTATAAAACCTCACTTTGAAGCATGCATAAATATATATGACCGACAGTGGCAGAATTGGCTAGTACACTGCTCTTGCAACCTGGAAGACGGTGCTTCAAATCCACAGCCCGACAACCAATTTTTATTTTTACACGGCTTGGGTTTCTTTGTTTGCTGATGCCAAAAGCTTCAATGACAGTGGCACAAGTTAGGCAGTGCCAGCTTTGCTTGAAAATTTTGCCCACCATAGAATACTTAAGTGATGCGAAACAACATTTGCCTGCTTATTCCCCACTGCCCAGTTGAGAGGAGGCTCCTCAAACAAGATTCTTGGCTATAGCCCTGCTTCAGAGTCATATAGTATTTCTTTGTGTAATATTATTTTCTATAGTGACTCAATAGAAATTACACATTTATTTTAATCATGGAAATTGAGCGTACTTAGCTGCATTTGTCTGTTTCAAGAAAGTGAGTCATGTCTGCAGATAAAAGATATAGCAGATTATAGAACAAACATTTTTGTTTCCTTATATTTTAATACATATATGAGATATCTTCGTGTATTATTGTGACTATGAAAACTGCAGTGCAATAGAAAACAAGCGCAACACAAAGAAACGACCAGGATCAGCACTCGTCCTGGTCGTTCCTTCATTCCTTTTTGTTGGATTTTATTGTACTACATTTGTTGTAGTAATGTACCAACATGCCTAACTCACCATGTTAATATTGTAATGATGCTGCTAAGGAGCATTTGGTGGAAAATTTTAAAACAGTACTTTTGTGCATGCCTTTGCATGTGACTGAGCTAATATCTTGTGAAATACAGCACGTTTGAATTCTTCCAGCACAAAACTGTGTATGGGGAACATCTCAGTAAAGTGCAAGAGACTCTCGATGGCCTTTCTAACCAGACTGTGCAGCTGCAGGTGGTAAGTTCTATAAAATAAATTGACTATATGCTTCATTAATTGGAAATTGTTAAACTCAATAGATTTATGTCATAACAGCTTCAGAAGATCTGCGTGTTGAATAATTTACTTTTCGCCGCCATGATGGTTCTGTGGTTATGGTTCTCGGCTGCTGACCCAAAAGAGACAGGGTCGATCCCAGCTGTGGTAGTCATATTTTGATGGAGGCAAAGTGCTAGAGGCCCATATTCTGTGTGATGTCAGTACATGTTAAAGAACACGAGGGGATTGAAATTTCTGGAGCTCTCCACTACTGCATTCTTAGTAATCATATTGTGGTTTTGCCATGTGCTGAAACCCCAGAAATTGTTGACCTCTACCATCTGCCAGCCACAAGATGGCAAAACACGCCATTTTGTGGTTGATGGTACAGGTCTATATAGGTTGGCTTAGCGCTGTCTATTCAGTCTTTTCACTATGTCACTATATGACATAGTGACTATATGACATAGTGACATAGGATAATATATTAGATACTGTCCAGAAAATGGTTAATACATACAGAGTGTCTAACTGAACTCTGATCAGAAGGAAATGTTGGAAGACATTTACACATGAAAGTCCCAACTATTTATCTATATCCCGACTAGTTTACGAGGTTTAAAGGGACACTTAAAGGGCCACTAAACAGGCGCCTACTTTTTTTTTAAGCCGCCCAAACAAGCTAACTCAATCATAGAGAACGTTGCGGCGATCACATTCTGCAAATATGCCAGCGCTGCGCGCCACACAGACGCCGTATTTCAAAAAACAATTCCCGCGCCTCCTTCCTGCGATTGACCAGTCGCCCTCGCATACTAGGTGTCACGTTGTACTGCGAACAACTTTGCGCAGTTGTAGCTCGTTCATTGGTCGAAACCAGTTCTATGTCAGATGGTGTGGCCATCCCACCGGCGTGAGCGCCGGAGCAACCGGAACTGCAGCGCAAGCGTCAGTTACGTCAATTGCTCACGTCATGTCACGTGTCAAAAGTGGGCGGAGCCTCAACGGTGCGCCGCACCTACCCTCTCCTCGGCAGAGAAGGGTGGGAGGCAGACCAAGAAAACGAAACAGACGCAAGCGGCCACTTAAACTTCTTTATTATCGCACCTATTCGCAAATCTCTTGTGGGAGCATGTTCCATCGCACAGGAGCACAGTTATATCTTTAAAACAAACTTTCGACCTCCAGGTAGTTTAGGGGCCCTTTAATGAACATTCCATGCAGTGCTACAACATGTACTTTTGCAATATCAGAATGGTCCATTATTACCATGTTGGAAGGCACCGAAAGTTAAAGACTGTATGAGTATATTTAAACACTCATTAGTAGTGAATGACTTCATTGAATGCCCCGCCACGGTGGTCTAGTGGTTATGGCACTCCGCTGCGGATCCGAAGGTCGCGGGATCGAATCCCGGCCGTGGCGGCTGCATTTCGATGGAGGTGAAATGTCGAGGCCCCTGTGCTGTGCGATGTCAGTGCACGTTAAAGAACCCCAGGTGGTCGAAATTTCCGGAGACCTCCACTACGGCGTCTCTCATAATCAGAGCTGGTTTTGGGACGTTAAACTCTACAAATCAAATCAAATCAAATCAGACTTCATGGAATTTCAAAAGATCCAAAAAGAACCTAGCATGTTTTGAGAATATATTTCCTATAGTGAAAAGGATCAGCTACAAAAGTTACATTAAAATTGTCACCATATTGGAATACCAGTAGTAGAGCTTTTAGTAGGTATAGTCGAGAAGAGAAATTTGGCCTTGATATTAAGCGATCTTTTTCTGCAAACTACATAAGTGAAACAGTTATTAAAAACTCCCACGCCTGCACAGAGCATGAAGCACAGCCACAGTGTAAACTGGATTTTGCTGCATGCTTTCTTATTCTTCCCTTTCATCTACTTCTACCCCTCTTCTTTATCCTCTTCTTTACCCTCTTGTATTTACTTTCTTACTTTCTCTTATTTTTTTTACTGCCTTCTTGTTCCTAACCTTCATCAAAATAGTCTTCTTCTTCATTGCCTTAGCCTTCTTTTTGTCTTCTTCCTCTTAGTTGTCATCTCCTTCCTCTTCCTCTCTTTTGCCTCCTTCTTGTCTTCCTCCTTTTCCCTTGACCTCTGATGAAACTACAGCAGATGTCTGACAAACATATGATTATAGTGCCTGGAATATACTGGCTAGTGTGCCATCTGCGGCCTTCTGGGTGGCAACGGGTGTAATGAATGCTGGCGGCGACCGCTAGGAGCGTTGCAGCACGAGTGGGTGCCACTGGGCCGTGAACTCTTTGTAGCCTGCCATGTGTTCGTAGCATGCTCAGATTGGGCCACTGCACTTTTTGCTTTCCTAAAGTCGTAGCAGTAATGCACTTCTCATGTATGAATGTTTTGTATGAATTCTCTCATGTATGAATCTTCATGTATGAATGACACTTGGGCAAACATGGCTTCATTGCAGTAAGTTACTGTCATGCAGTGAAGTTGTACTGCAGCAAAGTTGGCTTCACCATGGCACAGCAGTGCCATGTGCATGCGGTGAAGCTGACTTAGTGCCAACTCTTTAATGTGCACCGACATGGCTCAGTACATGGGCCTCAACATTTCGCCTCCATGGAAATGAGGCCGGGATTCGATCCAGCGACCTTCGTATCAGCAGCGGAGTGCCATAGCCACTAGACCACCATGGCAGGGCCACCGCGTCTCAGTATGTTTACCTTTACGCCGTGTCTAAAGGTAAACATTTGCTAATAAAGTGGCTATGTAACCCATGAGGCGCATGCTATTTCTGTTCACAGTGGGTAGTGGAGTTCACAGGATCCTTACTAATCTTGAAATTTACAGGCTACATATATACTGAGTCGTATAAGCCTTTATACTAACAGTCTGTCACTTTTGTGTGCTGTTAAACCGTTTTGTTGCTTCAGTTTTTGAGTAACGAGGTTTTAAACATATGCCTATTATTTTCAAACATTTCAGTATTATGGTTGTCAGTAGCACCGCATTGTACTGCTTACAACAGGTGTCTCAGACACATAATCTACTGGACACATGCAGCCCACAGTCCTTTCGCCAGCCATGCATGAATGTCTTCATTCCGCCAGAACTGGCATCTAGAGTATATGTCATTCTGGACATTGGTGTCGGTGTCAATATGTTTCTTAAATCCCGATGATAGTTTAATTCCCATTCAGAAATGAACTGCATATGAAATATATAGGAAAGGCCTTCTTTCAAGTGGCTACCATGTCAACTGAAGTTTTCTTCTAGCCCCCCCTACCCCCAACCACAATTTGTGGCCTCTGTTAGCTGCAGTGAGTTTGAGACCCCTGACTTACAAGGTTCGATAAGTCATTTTTATAGGCCAATGTGCACTCTTTATAATTCTGAAACATATGTCCGTCATGCATCGAAAAATGTTTGCTGCTCTCCTGTGGCACTATTGCTACCATTATGTCATTTTGTGTAGTGTAATTTTTAAATAACATCCTAAGCATGAATGAGCTGTCACAAAGTACACAAGATGGAGCTTGAAATGCATTATGAAAAAGGAGATCTTGATCTCTGTCTTGTTTTCTGTGTCCTTGCTCATGTTAGCACATGCACACCTCCATGCACAATATAATTTTTGCTTTATTCTGGTTTTTGTGTACTCTTCCTACAGGTTTTGCTTCAGTCCCTGGATAAAGTTGAGGTTGCAACATCACATGAAAAGCAGCTTGTTAACCTTGCAAACGTATGTGAGAAGCTAAGGACACTTGCTGTAGTTCTGCAAGACCTAGATCTCAAGATGCTTATCTCAGCTCGCAAAATATTAGTCAAGTAGGTGATGCTAAGAGTTGCATTTTTTGTTGCTGCGACTACTGCTTTCTTGTATATAAAAATTCATGCTGCTAGTTCTTTGCCATGATTGTGTTATTATACTAACATTGCATTTGCCTGAGCACACCATGCGCTTACTCAGATTGTGACAGTGTGGAGCCCGCTCATGATTCAGACAAAGCATGTCTGAACTGAATATGCAGCCACCCGCCAGAGAAATTTGATGCCAGAAGAGGAAACATGTCTCTGTATCTTCACGTGTGTTATCATATCTAAGTTGCACTGTGAGATAGGAAGCGAGAGCACCTCACAACTTTCTGAACTGGAACATGGTGCTGTAAAAGAACCAGCCGAATGCCTTCAGAGCGCTCTGTTGGAGCGAGCTGAGGGTGTTTCACATAACCAGAGTGCTCTTGAGTGCTCGAAAACAACCAGTGGAATGTGTCATGAGTATCCTTAGCCCATGATGCCTGAAGTGAGGCTCTCTGATACTGCTAACGTATAAGAATGTACAGGACTCTTTATAAAAATTTCTAGGCCATTGCATGCACGACAAGAGCGGTTGGCTGTGTATAAAAGGGCAAATTTGTGGTCTATACATATATTACTTTTGTTTTCTGCCAATTAATATAGGAAGAGCATGATAGAAAGATGTGCTATTTTGTGTGCTTGTTACCTTTCTGTATTAAAGGTGCCATGAACCACCCTCAGGCTTTTTGAGAAATAACATTTTACGTATACAAAAGCTGAAACTGTGAACATCTTAGCCAAATATTGCAGTTGTGCGTGTTATATGGAGTTCACAAGTGGAACACAAAGTTTGCTTCTTAAACACCCTCTCTTCAAACAGGCATGCTGCCAGCAGCTATTCCCTGATGAAATCAGGCTAATTCCCATACAAAGCCACCGCTACCTGGTGGCTGACATCGGGCATGCGGGATGTTTGGATCAGTGCACTCCTTCCTAAGATCACTATGCATATAATTGATAAAGTTAGCTAAATGTGATGTAGTAGTGGAACTTTTGTTCTGAATTTTGATCGGAATTGCACATTTTTGAGAGAAACAACCTCTTGTCTGCACACACTCAGCTGTGCCTACCCAAGAATGGGGTGCCACCCTGCTCCTTCAGAGCAGAAGATATTCAGGGGCTATGGTAAAAATGACCATTGTACTCTCTCCTTGTTGTAGGTGTCTTCTAAAAAAATTATTTTGCTAATATATTCCTGGGAGGTGCTTGACTTGTTAGAAACACTTTTTGAGACTTTAAAGAAAGTTGGTTCAAGATCCTTCACATTGCTTGGTGCTAAATAAAAAACTGTACATTGTATCAAGAAAAAAAAATACACGCGTATCCACGGAGTGAATGATGATAAGTGGGCGAAGCTCTGGAGGTTCATCGTAGATCGTGCCGAGTTCCGGATTAATTTAGTTAACGCGCACGCTACGAATCCTTATGGTTCAACTACGCACAAGTGAAATCTCCCACCGGCACTTCATTGCAAGTCAAGATCCAGTGCCTATATATATATATATGGGTGGCCGGTGAACGGTTCTCCAGCGCGAGCAGTCGGTATTTTTCAATCAAGAAACTCGCTAGAAGACGCTGCCTGCGTCAACATTGTCTCTCGCGTGTGAGGGTGCGTTCTCCTTCTTTGTGAGCTGATAGAGCGTTCATCGAAGAAAGAGCGTTTCCATAGTCAACGCGCGCCTTTCGCTCTCTCTCTCGCTGTCTCTCTCTCTCTCACAAGACAGCAGATGGAAGAGTGAGAGAGCTCGCGCGCCGGGAGGCACGCGCCGAGGGCGAGCGCGAGCGTGGCTACGAACTAGACGAGGTGGCTATGACGGACAACTACGGCAGACAAGCCTACGCCTTAAGGAGCTTCGCCCCTAAAACTAACATAGGTTGACATTATTATATTGTGCTTGATAGGACATATTTTATTGAAAGGGTGAACACAAGTACCTTGAACAGTAATACTGTAACACTGATCACGAAGTACTAAGCCATCTGTTTATTTGTGCACAGTTTTACTTTGTGTAAAGCTGGGTTGATATGTTGGTGTGGATCCTTCATTAAATCTGCAGACAAGGTTCACATGCCTTAGTGCAGTTGAGTCATATCACAACCACAAATGAGTTGCTGAATTGTTGTATTTGTAGCAACTCACTTATGTCGTGCTTGTCTGCTAACCGAGTCAGCATTCCATCCTGTTACAGGAACCTAGCTTGACAGGGTTGTTACTGCAAACTTCAAGTGTTCATGTGAACTCCATGTGTTCATTTCAGTAGTGTTTGTCAGATTGTAATATGACATGATTTCAGCATTCATATGGTCTCTGTAATTGCTGGTCTTGTTGAAACATTTGTTTTTCCCAGTTCTGTAAACAGATAACATACAAATAAAAACTAACCAGGCTATGATCCCACAATTTATGTAAGTTCATTACTGACCAGACCTACTTGCCAATATCACCAAAATGCTCTAACCCCCTCTTTCAGCTTCACCAACCTTTATCCGCAGCAACCAGCCTCTTCCTTTTTGTGAACCATTAATGTGTGGAAAAACTTCCATCGTAATAGTATCAGCATTATTTTGTTTCTTTTTGGCGTAATATTGTTCTATTTCAGCCCTGTTTAAAGGGATACTTGAAAAACAATTTTTCTTGCATTAGTTGAATAGATTTTCACAATACTAAAAATGCCAATCTTGCGAGGAGAAGACATTCAGTAAGCTAGAAAGCTCGTAGAAAATATGGGTGGCGCCTTGAATATGCCACTTTGAAATCTGAGCACTAATACATGTGATGTCACAGATCTTAAACAGCATCTGCTAAGGCCTCCATAACTATTTATTGGTAAGAAAAACATACATTGTGCTCTAAGGAAGCCAAAGACTTAACACTGGGAGTGTTTAAGAGCATTTGATGGAGTGAATTGGTCGAGAATACGAAAAAAAAGGAATTGGTCCTCCAAGGTCATGAGGCCAGAGTTCCGCCATGAATCTCAAAACTAAAACTTTGACATTCAATTTCTCTATTAATAGTGAACTTAAAATTACAAAATTAACGACAATCGAGTAATCAAAATATGTTATCATTCTAAATGACTTCACATTTTTCACTTTAGTGCCCCTTTAAGTATAGTTTTTGTCTTTTTTTTCCTTTGCATGCCATTAATCACTGTAATATTAACTTGCCTTTGTAAAATTGTGAAAGGTGTGTCATCATTGTTTTATATTTTGCAACCTAAATTGTACTGTACCCACCTTGTGTAGATTTTGTCTCCACACTATGCAATAAATAAATAAGTAAAATAAAATAAAACATCATAGTCATTGAAGTTCGAGTGTATTCATAAGATTGGTGCCCCATGTTGCCCAAAGGGAATCAAAATACTTCAGATCATTATTATACTATGCATATGCACCTGTTCAATCTTACTGGTCATCGTTCAAAACTCACTCAAGGTTCACAAGAATAAGATCGTACATACTCACACAAGACAAAATTATTGTGATCTGAAGTGACGATGGACAAGAACGAAACAACCTTCTTGGTCCTTCATGAAGTATTAAGCATTATTATAGGTGGCCACATGTGACTAAATGTGACAACATTCCTGTATATGGTGCTGTATCATATGGAAGCTTTCAGCAGCTATGATGTCACTGAAGAAAGGAAAGATGGGCATGGGCTTTTGCCGACTCTTTTTTGCAAAAGCAGAGCAAGTGCCATCTTGTGATTCTGTTTGACCGATATGTAAGCCAAAACATTCTTTGTTCTAGCTCGCCAGATCATGTTTCTGATAAAAGCTTATGTGTACACATGCGGCCTCATCATGCCTTCCGATGTGGAGACTGCTGTTGATTTTTCATAGCTTTTTTTTCTTTGCTAAATTGTATTTTGCTGAATGCTTCTTTCAAGAGGGCTGCAGAAAAACATCAACTATGGTCCTGGAACATAAACAGTATATGGGACTGTTTTATAACTTGTTATAATTTTTATTTTATCCTAGGACCCTTCTTCAGTACAGAGACTGTTTGAAACGTAAATTTAACATTGACGCTGCTGTGACTGATCTCTGCTCATATGTGACTGACTGGTTGCTAAAGCTGGAGAAAATGGAACCAGGAAAGGTACTTTTTCGAACTGTGTTTATTATCATTAAGGAGCTGTACTTGGAGCTGTCTTGTTTATATGTTAATTGCATTCAGCTTAAAAGAACCTATGTATGTGTATTTTTCTGTACTGATACTAATTATACATTTATTTTTTTATCACCTGAATAGTTATTGAGATAATTAAATATTAATTACTATTATTTGGTGAGACAATAGATAGAAATATAGTGGCCAGAAAATTATTCATAATTCATGAGTGGAAAACAATGTGTAATGATTGAAATACTGGAACTAGTTTTCAAATCAAACAACAATGAGAAATTAAGCAGCCTGTTGAAGTTCAGTGGTTGTAGCATAGCTACTAATGAACAAAAATAAAGGTAAATGAAAAAGCTACAGGGAGGGAAAACAAGAATCTGCTTGCAGCACTTCTAGCTCTATGCATTATTCTTCTCATAGCAAAGGAAATTACAGCTCTACCCCTTCTAGAGCTTGAGAAATTACTGCACTAAGCAAGCAGGGTGAGTGGAAGCATGTTTTTAGAAAAATCAAGAAAACAAAGCTTATTCTGAACCAAATGTAATATAAAGTATTGAAATATATTTGGCAGGTGATTTGTGGCTATCGGGGATATAACCTGGATGCTTACTGCTGCAACGTATGGAACTCGGAAATAGTATGGCCAAAATATAGCTTGCCTTGGAGATGTAAACTGCTATTGTGGCTGAAATATCAGTCCGAGATGCGAGAAATTTGGCCAGCATCTGTGGCAATGCCTGTATGTTGCAAAAATACCATTTCGGGGAAATCGACTTTTTTTGTGATGTTTCATCTCTAAGAGCAGTGCCTATTATTCACACAACTTATGAGCAATGATTCAAACTTCCTTTATGCAGTGCGCACAAAGAAGGGATGCAACAGAAAGCAAAGAATAGTACATGTACATAGCAGTGCTTCTCTGTTGTGTCTTAGTGTGCATTGTATGTTAAAAGCCATGCTCTGCAAGCTTGTCAAAGCCACCATCATAGGATGCTTCAAACGTATTTTTTTACATCTTCACTTTACATTTGTCTTTTTATTTCTGTTTTGTAAAAAAAAAAAAAAACTAAGTGCTTTTCAGTTATTGTGTGGTGTATGTCAGAATAACAATCATGAATACTTTTGTGCACTCAAGCACTTTTGGTCACCATGATTCATGTGTAGAATTGAGTTTCTTAATGCCAAATTTTGTACTGCCTAATTTTTACATCATGTAAAAAGATCACCATTATAGTGCTGCTTTCATAAAGGCTTTAAACAGTATTTAAAAAGGCACCCTTTAATACTATGTAGATGCTTCCTTTGATGTGATTGTTTCAGTGGTGGCAGCTGTTAAAGGACAAGTAGTGGTAATATCTAAGGAACTCAAATAATTCATTTACATTGTAAATATTTGATCTCTTCACCTTACTGTAATTGGGAAATTTAAAGTGATCATCCATACATGACTGCACCAACATTTAGATCTAAAAAAACTGATTGCATTTGGAATTGTAGTACAGTGGGATTTGCAATCTGGCTTTTTGCTGCCCTTTTACATATCCTAGTAACATTTGCCGAATGGCTATGTGCACTTACGCAGCCTCCAGGTATACTTTCTGTAGAAAGCTGTAATTTGTTGTGGTACAGCTTTGTGGGCAGTCACGTTTTTGTACTGTGTGTGTGTGTGTGTGTGTGTGTGTGTGTGTGTGTGTGTGTGTGTGTGTGTGTGTGTGTGTGTGTTTAAATTTGACGGGCCACATACAGACCATTTGCTTCTGTTTTTAAGATTATGGATAATTCATCAGACTTAGTCAAATTAATATAATAATTGCTCCGTCTTGCCTACCCTCTGTCCTTTATCACTGCTGGTGCTGCGATTCAACAGAAGGTATCTTTTGAGATCTCTTAAAGCCTGTTCTTATTATTACTTGAAGATTGTTTTGAAATATCAGGTATATGAACCACTTTTGCAATACTTTTCAGCACTGTATTTCTTTTGGAATGTAAGTATATAATACATATGAATGGAATTTGCTTTCAGGAAAGTACTTTCTTAGTTGAAATGAAAGCGGTTGCCTTTCATTTACGTTTGTTGGATTCACTCCTTTCCAAGTATGAAGGCTTTTACAGCAGCAGCATGAAGGACATAGTGAAGATGATTGTCGTCCTCTCAAGGTAACATCCATCACTACATGGATTGACCTAATCGTTTAATGCTACTCCTGGCAGCTATATTTATACTCTCAATTTTCTTTGCATTCATTGCTTGCCTTGACTGTTGTTTCAAAGGTTGCCCATTATTACAGTAAATTATTATATTGTGCTTTTCTTAGTTGATGATGAGTGATATTGGGCAGTCTATGCCACCGTGCACGGCCTTTTGACGTTGGAAGTGCTCTGTGTACATCTATATAACTGTGTCCAGTAAATAATTGCCAGGGCATATCTTAATAATTTATTGAATAAAATTAAGTAGACGCATACAGAGTAAGTGATGGAATGTATCTTTTGCATGATGAGGCAGGTTGAAAATCTTGCAGCTAAGGTTCATTATTTGACAAGCTGTACATGCACAATGATTCTGATGGAAGGTCTCATGCTTTCTGCCATGTGTGTAGGATGCCTGCTGCTGAGGTCCACGCCAATGCATTGACAGCAGTTCAAAGGAGCAACTTGTTGCTACATGTCTGGATAGCTGCAGAACATCTTGTGGCACAACTTGCAGCCAGTGGTGACTTTTGTGCCATTGTGCGTGACTTTGGTAATGATCTTCATACTAAACCTTGATGCGTAGATTTGGGATAGTGTAATGAATTATTGGTTATAACAAATACCGTATTTACCCGCATAATTTGTGCCCTTGCATAATTTGCACACCACTGATATTTAGCCAGCTTTACAAAAAAAAAAAAAAAGCCTCGCATATTTTGCGCTCCCCGTCCCACCTGAGCCAGCTCGCCGGCACACGCACACGGACAGACTTAGAACAGCCACGCGGCCGCGCCGCTCGCTGCACAGGCAAGAGCAGTCATACGCAAAAGGGGCTGTGAGTGCGATGTCCCTTTTTCCCATTCTTTTCTCTGGAAGCCCCAGGAGCCCAAAGTACGGTCGCTAGAATAAAACCATGCAAGTGGGGTTGACGAAAATGACTGAAGCAGAGATCAAACGAGCCCAGCCTATCTCCGTCGCTCGGTGGGTGCATGCGGTAACATCACGCCGATCAGGACACCTGCCATCGATGCAGGAAGGAAATGCCCTGCCCGTCTTCAACGAGCATGAAAAGACGCTGAGAGGGGTGGGGGGAGTGTCGCTCCACTGCCAAGCGATCGCATGGCAGCCGAGATAGCGTTGGCGCGCGCGCTATCTCGGCAGCCATCAGTGGGCGGCTCGTAAACCCTTCTACGTGCTGCGCTCTCAACGCGAAGGGACTGTGAAAAGTGTCCATAGAGCAGCTGTATTCTCTTACACCAGCGTTTTGTAGTGTTATGTGAGATCATATCCAAAAGAGTTACCGCGCTCGTTGCATTATGTTACACATTATTTGGAATGTGTTCACAAAATCTCCGTGTAATTTGCGCACCCCCTCTTTGGAGCTCTAAAATCGCGAAAAAAAAGTACGCAGATTACACGAGTAAATACGGTAAGTGAGAAATAGTACTGCCATTTAAACAGCATTAGGAATATACATTTATAATGAACTGTCAGATACGACGAAGCTATTTCTGTGTCACATTAATTCATTATAGCAACGTTTGGAATCGGAAAAATATTGTCTTCCTGATCTCGAAGCACTTCCCCCTTTCTTTCTCCTTTATTTCTTTAATATGTAAACTTATAATGTAAAAATGAGCAAATACTATGCATGCTGATAGACTTTCATCTGCTGCATCAGTGTACACAAAACGTTTACCACCCTAAGCAAGTGCTGTGCAGTCAAACCCATCTATAACAAACTCGGGTACAACAAATTGTTTTGAAGTCGAGAGTATGACAGAAGCCCATCTGGTCGGGATGAAGCACATTTGAAGAGAAAGATCCGGACACCGACCAAAATGGTTGAAAAAATGTATTAACATTTCGACACCCCCACGGGAACCTTGTCACAATCTGTTCAACAAGGCTCCTGTGGGGGAGTTGAAGCGTTAATACACCTTTTTCAACGATTTCGGTCAGTGTCTCAATCTTTCTTTTCAAACAAATTATTTTTTATGAAACTGTTTCGGCATTATTCATGTGAAATATACATCCTGTGACAAAGTTTACATTGGATATGTCTCACACAGTACTAGGTGCCGGATCGTTAAAAAGGGTTCGGCCATATATGTATCAAGAGGATTCTGGAAAACCATGCTGTTCATTGTAACTGTATTTAACTCTTATGGTGGAACAGCGCGCACAAACAAGGACCGGTCCTTGTTTGTGCACGCTGTTCCACCATGACATTACCAACTCGCCCAACTTGCTGCCTTGCTTCAGTGCATTTAACTGTACACAGTCGGTTAATTTTATTGAAAATTTTTAAAATTTTAGTGCTTGACGCACCAAGTGGTCCTGCCAATGTGTTATTTTCAGTTGCACATTTGTGACGATTGTAGTTTTTTCTTAATGCGTGGCAGGCAATGCTACCAAAATTTAGACACTTCCACTGCTCACATTCATGACTAAATCTAGTAGTGTATGGGATATGAAAGAAACATGCAGGCAAGCATCATTTAATTTAATATTAAGTCTAAATTTTATGTTTGAAAGTACAGGTTGTTTCAGAAAATGTGCCTGAAAATTTTGTAAATACAGAAAAACGAATATTTATGCATGTTTTTACAGAACTGCTTTGTTAGCGGCGGTACACATTGAAAAATAGGTAGGGATGAACCTTTCAACATCAATTTACATAATTACACTAATTAACCATTAAACAAAATCAACCAGGAGCTCAAACCTAATTGAATAATAGAAGTTATTTATCCAGGGAATGCATATCAGTTGTAATAATGAAAAGGTTGACGCTGCTAATTTCTCCAGACAGATGGACTGTGGCTAATTTTATTCAGCAAACCAAAACTGAATTGCCCAAGAACACTGATGCCATGAACTTCAGTAGTGCCCAGTGTGACATAGTTGTTCGCCTGTTGTTTCCGAGAAACTATGAGTAAGCGTCATTATGAAGCAGCTATTCTGCAGAGTGTGATCTGGCAAAGCAATGAAATAAGATTGCCTTGTGGTAATGATGCTTGCTTATCATCGCTCAGCAATGTTAGTAAAATAACTATGTTACACAGGGCACTTCCAAACGTAGCAGCAAATTCACTCTTGGCCACTCAGTTTTCTGTAAAAATTGGTAACAGTGCCTTTTTGCAAATATTACGGCTGAAATGGATTCTTTGTATGAGTAACTCCCACTCTTCAGTTAGGTTTTGAGCATTTGGCTGCTGTGGTTTAAAAGATAAGTAGTCTAATTTTGTTAATTGCTGTTTATATTTTTACTCCTACCTATTTTACAGTATGTGCTGCCATAACCAAAGCTATTCCACATAAATTTCCAAAATATGTGGTTTTTTGTATTTGTAAAATCTCTGGACACATTTGTGAAACACCCTCTATGATGTAGAAAAGAGGAACTCGCCATATGGCCTTTTGTAGCATAAGTCTACAAAGAAATCCATACGGATTTTTCAGGAAGAAAGCTTGCCATTGATGAAAAAAGTTTGTCTTTCTTTCTGAGAATGCTTTCTTTCTGCTAAATATGGACTCCCCTTTTTTTGCGCTATGAACAAGTGGATGGAAATTTTTCTCTTTCATGAACCTTTGTTTGTGTCTCAAGAAAAGTCTTTCAAAATATCTTCAGTGAAGAGAAAATATTTTGCTGCTTTGTCTTCAACATTTGACAGCACTTGGAATTTTCTTAGTTTACACCAAGTGATGTGGGAGAAAAGAAATTAATAAAAAATCTACTGCTTTCTTTATACAGTACTTCCAACAATTAATAAAGTTAGCACAGCTTTTATATTATTATCGTAGGACACAACTTAAAAAAAGAGCAGTTGACAACAAGGGCCAACGGACTACGCATGTCAATGGTAATCCACCAGCCAATCACAGAAGCAAACGAAATTGTCGTTGTGGGACCATTTCAAAATGGCGCCGTGTTTACGCCTTCAGTACTTGTGAAGCATCTGCTGTCCTTCAGTCCTTTTATTGGTATAAGCCATGAGGTGCTCGAGAAGCATGGACAAAAACGCGTAGGGTCTCAGCGTTTCCATCTGCAAAAGGCCTTGGTACAGTTCATTTTGCTTCCGAGCCCGCTTTCCCTGTGAAATTTCATTGAACTGAGTTGAAAAACTCAGGTGACGGCGCTTGTGGCTCGCCGAGTGTTTGCATTGCAAGAGCTTGATTTCAGCTCAGTAGAGAATTAGTCTTTCCATGTTCCACTCTAATAAATAAATGAAGACATAAAAATTTATGCACCTGTCCGTTATTGCTGCCAACCCATTTCGGTAACATGGAAAGTTCAAAGAAGAGACTATTTGAAGCTTCGCGGAGGTACAGTGGCTGGCGGTTATAAGGGTGTGGGAGTGGGCTCACTGCAGACTTGAGTTGTATCCAACTATAAGTAGAGCACTAGCACATTGTTTTCTTTTGCCTGGTATACTATAAAAAATTAGGTGTTGCTCGGCCATAGCAAACACCAATGACCAGCGAAGTCGTGGGGCCTTAGAAAAGCATGCGATGTTGAGCAAAGGAGGACCGATTTCTTTGCAAAACTGCGCATAACTTTTCTTGCACTGTACAAGCGCTGTCTCTCTCTGTTTCTCTCGCCCCTAGCAAGCTGCGTTACACTCTTCAGTATGACACAGTCATATGGTTCCTATAAATGTACTTTGTGTAAGCGTGGGTATATAGCTTAGTGGCTGCGATGCTCCCCTTCGAACAATGCGTATTTGGGTTCGAATCCTGCCTCACCAAGAAATTTTATTTGTTTCCTTTTTTTTTCTTTCTCTCTTTCCTTATGGTAGTGGGTTGAGGGCAAGTGCTGGTACGCTTTTCCCTCCTGCACAACCGGAGAGTTTCCTTCTTCTGCGTCGAGGGCAAGTGCAGGTTTCCCAGCTCCCAGCTCAGTGAAGCTGCGGATGACGGAGTAGAGATAATAGCAAGGTTCTGACAACTCTGCTGTAAAATGACAAAATCCGGAATTGGACTGTTTTCAAGACTCCCTTTGCACAAAATGTTATGAGGCTTGAAGGTCCAGTAAAAATGTCACATGAATGTTTGCTGCATATATTCTATGCTAATATTATTTCTTTCTTAATTTTATCCACAAGCCCTGGAAAAAAACACAAAGTTAGCAAATCCTAGCATTTTACCTGTGTTTAGACAGTAATAAAACACTGTAGTGGGTCTTCAAAAAATCCTTTGTAAGGCAATCCTTGTAGAGAATGTCATTAGCTATTTGTACAATAGTTTGAATGAGGTAATTTTTATTTTAAGGACAAAAAAAAAAAAAGACTAATGTTTGGACCCAACATTGCAAAAATATTATTCACTGGTGTTAAATTCGGGATGAAAGGTACAGTTGTACATGTTGATTGTGGTTTAGCTTATAGTTCCGGCTTTTAGTGCATTTTCAGACATAATTTCTCCTTAGCTTGTAGGCTTTGTGCACCTTGGTTTTCATGAGAACAATTTTGAAATTGCTGTCCAGTGGAATTTTTTTGCAGTGTCTCATGTAACAGTGTGTGAGAAGATTGCAGGCACCGTCATGGGCTTGGCAGCAAAAGCTAGCATACAAAGGCCATGTTAAGGCCAATTAATCATGCCTTATCGGTTGTTTATCCTGGGCAAAAAAATGCATCAGAGTAATGTTAATGGTTGTCTGCGTGTCAAATGCCACTGCTAAATACAATGCACTTCAACTTAATTGGAGGTTAAGTATATATGGTAGTCATGACAAATGAAACCCCCAAGACTTTTGCACTTTAAAGGGCCCCTAAACCAACCAGAGGTCAAAATTTAGTTGTGGTGCTTCACTTGTGTATGAGTCATCAATGAATACATAGCCGTGAGAAATTTTTAAAATGGGGCCAAGGTAGTGGAGTAACATGCATTTCAGATTGGAACGTGGCAATCGCTCATGTCACTCTTTCCTTCACTATGAACCTCAGCTTGTCTTGTCTCCTCATCATCAATGTGCTGTTCAAAACACTGTCCACTTTCACTTACTGCAAGTGCACATTCCTTGGATAGCTGCTGTTGCGGCCATGCTCGCTGTACTGGCCCGTGCTTCCATGAAGGATCTCTGCATCCTTGTATTCTGGCTGTGTCTTGTTGTAGAGAAACCTGTAATCACATACAGTTTTCAGGAACCGCTCAATAGGAAACTCCATGTTGATATGGCAAGTGTGCACATAGAAAACCACGGAGTCCATGTGAAGCAGACACTGCCGTCTCACATGGATTGAGGTGGCGGCGAGTTTTAGCAACCAGTCCTCCATCACTAACTGGCAACGTCAGCCTGCAGCAGTTGATGAACATTGCAAAAATGGATCACTGATCCATTCTCAGAACGGCAACGAAACCTTGATATGCATGATCAACACCACTCACGCACGTCAGCCCGTGACTGTAGAAACGGTGTGCGGCAAGCTGCCGTGCAGCTAACATGAATGCGGTTTAATGCATAAGACGCACGTCTGCCAGTGGACAGTTTGAGCAACAGATGCTAAGTGCTGGGAGATGCAGCCAAGGGTGGCAGAAAGTTACGTGGTGTGGAGAAATTAAGAACATTTTAAGGCATAATATGGATGCGGATTGTGCAAGACGGAGTAAATTGGAGGTCATTGGAAGAGGCCTGCATCCTGTGGTGGACATAACACAGGCTGCTGCTTATGATAATGAATGATCTGTCCAGAGGACGCTTTAGCTGAGGGATTCATGTCTACATTAGCACAATTTTTTTGATACATTCCCTTTTTGTGTGACTTCCCAGCATCACCGTTCACCATCAGGAATTCAGTTATGGTTCTCTTGCTCTTGTTTAGGTGTTCCTGGAATACATGATTATTCAGTGCCAACATTCGGTTTATTGCCAAACTATGATTATAGCAAACATTTTCCGGTTGCTAAATTCCATGTGGAACAGAGAAGTCATGAGACGCATGATCAAAAGCTGTTGCAGCCTACCACGGCAGCTTTCCCATGGTACTTGCCCACACATGTCAAGCTGACATGTTGGCACCAGATCACTGCACTGGCCATCACACATCGTATTCACAGCTATTTCCACTAATCTTATTGCAATAGGAGCAATTCTGAAAGCACGCGTGTAGTAGTGTTGAGAGTGGGCTGCATGCTTTTATGGGCAAGAACCAAAATGCACTGCTTTCAGAACTGAAATCAGGTCATAGCTGTTGTATTATCTGCTTAGGGAGGGAAGATGCACGAAAGTTTGCAAGTCTGAAAATTATGGAAAAACGTTTTTGAAGAACCATTAGTTTTAATATCTTTACTGTATAACCTGCAGCATTAAACAACTTAGCATAAAACACACTAGTACTAGTGCCAGAAACAAATGATCTTGACAGCGCCAATGGTGGTACAGGAGCTCAGATTTGCATAATCTGGACAGTGTTCACGGGGGCATCTCTAGTCATTTTTTGCTTCCAAGCACCGCCACCTTGGTTTTGTTTGAGAATTCAAAGTTTTGCTTTCCTGTTTTGACCCTCTTTGCTTTTGAATGGCCACAGATGTAAAAAAAATTTTGGCACAGTAATTAGCACAACCAACACTGCTAGTGCAACCCCTGTCATCTGAAAACATCATCGACTTTGGTGCATCTGGTCATAAATGAAACTCCAAATCGACACTCATAAAAAATACAAAAGCCATTGTGTGTGTGAAAAGTGGGGTACAAGCATCCCCTACTTTTTATGGTAAGAAAGAGAATGCGGTTATCGCAAGGTTCCGACAATCGAGCCAGTGATGAGGTCACGCTGGTGATTACATTGACTCACTCCAAAGAAAACACATTGCATTGTACAACTCTGAGCCATATGTGGGCAGGTGACATGTGAAGCCTATGTGTCATTTGGCCTTGTTTTGTGGTTTTGTCATTGAGCTGATGCACGAGTTTCATTTCACTTGGGAGATATGTGCTGCCCTTGGTGCACTGCTTGCACCACCAAGAATGGCAGTCATGGTTCATTGCACTATCGTAGGTCAGCTCAACAGCTTCTTCGATAATGTCAAAAGAACACCAGTTTCAAGGAAAAGCTGAAGGTTTTCGAGTGCGCAGAGACTAGACTGTCCTTGGTGACTGTATGTGTGCACATGATACTTGGCCTGCTTGGCTAGTAACTTTGGTTTCACCAGCATGACACAATGTGCATGGTCAAGCAATCTTTTTATGCAAAGCCAATGCCCTTGATCTGTGCTTCTTTACATGGGACAAATATTGAACATCACAGTAATATGCGCGGCTGAGCACAACACAGCCCGTGCACCATATATTAAAAGCCACGTGCACAGTTTGGACAAGCTAAGAAAATGGAGATTTAAATGCTCATTCTGTGTTTATGCTACATGAACCACCTGGTGACACAGCATAGTTTAAATGTTGATGAAGGGTACAGCACTTTCACTTTTTGCTCCAAGTGCTGCCAGTATCATGACAGCTTGTGCTCGTGATCGAGTGAACTCTGTTATGTGCTCAAATATATTAAAGGACACCGTATTTGGTAAGCCAATGTTTACTGCAGTTTATACTGTCAACACAACCGTGGGCCTGAAGCTTGGTGGTAAACTTTTATACCTTTATTAATGATCTTAGATGACACTGTGCGATATCTTAGTAAAGCTGGATCCTATGTTTTCCTGGATTTTGTATTTATTGTTGCATATTTTTCAGAAATGTAAGAATGAAGTTCTTCTGTACATAGGAAGGAAGGCATTTGTTTTTTAGCACTGTACGTAATGTGATTAGGCTTGTTACATTTAAAACGAAAATAGGGGTGTGCAAATATTCAAATATTTATACTGACTTGTCGAGTATCACATTTTGAATATTTGTATTTGATTTGAAAATGAAGTGTTCAAAATTTTCAAATACTTGAGATGATTTGAATATCTGAAAATATGGCATATGCAATCCACTAATCTTGCCAAAAATGACTGATCTGCATTTCTGTTAGGTGCCGATATTGGTGATACCTATACGGGTAAACATCGGTAGTGCACAGAGACATGATGGTGGCTGATGACGAGCATGCAGTATATGTATGACTTATCGCTGCCAGCACGCCCTGTAATGATAAGCATCTTCAACTACATGCTCGGCAGAATTGTTGGCACTCCACTATCAACTACATGCTCGGCAGAATTGTTGGTGCTCCACTAACCATTCTGATGTAGTTCACGCTTTTAACTGGCAACCAAAATGTGCTGCTTTGCCATTCGCAGTCGCCTCCTTGCACAGGACCTCTTCAATACGGTCTGCAGAAGCCTTACCATGTGGAAAAACTAATAAGATTCCTTCATGATAGCCATTTTCATTTGTTGTCACTTGTTTTATGCTGTGATACCTTATAAATACAGTTATGATCTGACAACATAGGATAGACAGCCTGCTCCTTGTAGCTATATATTTTACAGTGAGAGTTTGTTAGCTTATTTAGATAACATAGTTATGTCTACTAAGATATTATTACTGAATACACTTTTTGTCTTCGTATTTGATATTCAATACTCAAAGCTGGATATTTGTATTTTATCCGTATTCGAAAAATTCACTATTCACACATTCCTAACAAAAATTCTAGTCACTGTAAAAAGCATATTTTTATTTGATTGTAATCTTTTTTACACAAAAACAAATTGTTAAAATTGTGAGAATGAAACTTCAGTTTAGAACCCTGCAGTACTAGAAAATATGTACTTATATACAATATCACTGTATTTATAGACAATACCAGTCTATTCAAAATCATATCATCATCACCAGCCTATTCTATGTCCACTGCAGGATGAAGGCCTCTCCCAGCGATTTCCAATTCGTCCTGTCTTGTGCGAGTTGATTCCACTTTACACCTGTCAATTTCTTGATTTCATTGCCCTATATAACCTTTTGCCTGCCTCTGCTGCGTTTTGCATGTCTTGGTATCCATTCTGTTCTCGCTGTCCAATGGTCGTCTGTCTTCACAATGCATGTCCTACCTAGGTCCACTTTTTTCTTTTCATTGACATGAAAATATCAATTGCTCCTGTCTGCTCTCTGGTTCATTCTTCCCACTTTCTGTCTCTTAAAGGTTACACCTATCATTTATCATTCCATAGAATGTTGTGTGGCCTTCAGTTGCAGCTCCAGTTTCCTTGTTATCCTCCATGCTTCTGCACCGTATATTAGTGCTGGGAGAACGCAGTGGCTGTACACTCTTCATTTTAAAGGGACCCTGAAACGGTTTTGACGATTTTGTGCAAACATGGTGATCCAGTAGAGCGAGTCATTAGGATCATTTGAGGGCAGATTTCAGCACTGTGCGTAAAGTGTGGAATTTACAATAAGGTTTTCAACACGTGCATCGGAAAAGATCGCAGCGGCTCGCCGAAAGGCGTTTTCAAACGCCCCAGCCATCGACCGATGGAATGGGAGGCCGCTGATTGGCTCCTAACCATCACGTGCACATAATTTTCCCAACCTAACTGCGAACAACGTGCTTCTACAGCGTGCTTCTTCGCTTCAGTCAACGGCATCATCGCGGCATCTGGCGGCGTACACACGAGTCGCCGGCGCTCTATTACAGAGGTTAGCACTGCCGAGGTGGGCGACCTCAGTAAGGATATCGGGGTGCTATGTCGCGACGGAGGGGTCGGCAGAGCAGCTGACGCGGGACGCGCTGTCGTCATTAGCGCGCACTCCGCAGCAGATCGAGTTGAGGAGGAACAGCAGTGGTAAGGAAGGCGACAGAAATAAGCTCATAGCTGCCTTAGCGCATGGTGTTTCGCTTTATTTATGGTGTGAATGATTTCACAATTGTGTTGCCTAATCAATGATGCAATGTCAAAAAAACGTTTCAGGGACCTTTTAAAGATAGCGGTAAGTTTCCAGTAATGATTTGGAAATGTCTGCCGCATGTGGTCCAACTTAACCCAATTAGTAGGCTCCGATGTCAGCACTTGTCCCAGATATACATATTCTTGTGCACATTCTAGAGTATGGTCGCCAATTTTGAATTCTTGTGTTCTGGTGAATTTGTTGAGCATTACTTTGGTTTTTTTGCCTGTACATCTTTAGTCCTACACTGGTACTTTTCCTATTTAGGTCATCAATCATTTTTGTAGTTCATTACCATCAATACCGAAAAGAATATTATCTACAAACCTCAAATTGCCAAGATATTCACCATCAATTTTAATTCCTTTGTCTTCCAATCTAGCCGCTTAAATACTTCTTGTAAGCATGCAGTGAATATCGTTTAGGAGATCGTATCGCCTTGCCTGAACCCTTTCTTGATTGGAATTTTTGAACTTTTACTGTGGAGGAGAAAAGTCGCTAGAAAATCATATCAACAGTAAACTAGTAAATCTCCTAATGCACACAAAATTGTTGCACTCTAAACCATTCTGAAATACTCTAACACTATTTTGAAAGTACAGCTATTGTAAAATAATCATAAGTATCCTAAAAATGTAATGTAAAGCGTGCAGTTATTACGAAATTTGTCTGCTTTAAGTTCTCTAACAGATGCGCGTAATAAGATCGTGATATCTATCTTTTGGTGCAGAGTTCAGGATTTGCCAACTTTGTGTTTCTGTACATAATTTTTAGCTTGTTATTTTTTTAATTTTATGTTCAACATTTCTGGCCATAAATCAAAACTATGCTTCCTAATATATCTAGAATTTTACCTCTCAAATGCAAGAAATTTTATCTAGATTCATACAGCAGTGTTTCCGTAAAAGCATTTTTAGATATTGCATGTGTATGAATAAGTGGCATCCAAGTTAGCCCCAATTCAAAGCTTACAATTAAGTGATATCACTTGTTTCCTTACTGAAAAATTTAAGACACCACATTGTGAAAGGGTAGTTGGGCTATTGGATTACAATTTAAAGCTAGCACTTGCACTTTTTTTTTTCAGTTTTTTAGCTTGAGATACAACTTTTGATATACAACTTGCTTGAGATGCAACCCTTCATCACAACTTTTGGCTGCCTTCTTTAATTCATCCTGGTGTACATTGGTTCTTTTTGACAGATGTTTGTGAAGATTACTGGTGCGGCTATCTGCTCATGCTTCTGTCAATCCTGGACCACATAGTGACTACAAGTGGTATCTCATTGATTTGCATCGTTTTCAGATTCATTTCTCATGTTTGGGACTGTGTAATGGTATGTTTCTATACTCATTATGGTTCTCCCTTTTCTCTTTTAATGCTCAAGACTTATGGCTACAACCACCAGGCCAAAGAAGTATTATCGACCTTGTTTTTTACTGCATGGACAAATGTGAGTTTGCTTTTCTCTTGACAGTTAGTCTATTCACATCTAATGGTCAAGGTCCGTCCCAAAATTTCATGCTGTTTTGTTTTAAAAAGTATCATTTCAAATAAATCAGTGATGTCATGTTCTTAACATTTCCCATTAAGCATAATATGCCACCTATTCTCTCATTGCTGGAAGCGCCATTGTAAGTCTCCTTGTGTTACCCTTGTGAATTGCTCTCACATCCCTTAAGTGCTGCTCTTGGAGTGCCAGTTTGCATTTAGGGAAAGCGAAATGTCACAGGGGGCTAAATCCAGTGAGTAGGAAAGCTGTACCAGAAAAATGGGGGAGTTGGGTCACAGAAACTAATGTAAATAAATGCGATGTGCACTGGGGCAATATCGAGGTGTGGAATCCTGACGCCTTATTTTGTTAAGTATGGCCACCCACAGCACACGGAATTTTTCAATGCTTCAGGACCTCCATGTAGAGAGCTGTATTTATAGGCTGACCTTCAAGTACAAATTTGTAGTTCACAACTTTATGTTACCCAAAAACACAATCAACATTACTTTCGTTTTCGCTCTGTTCTTCTGCACGTCTTTTTTGCTTTGGCTCATATTTCTTTTCCCGCTCATTGGCCAGAGACTTCAGCTCGATAATGTATTCATAAATCCAAACTTTGTCACCAGTGATGACTCTTTGAGAGAATTTAGTGTTAGTGCCATCTGAAGTTTTCCATTAGATGCTACGCTTTTCATCACAGCCTTTGAGACTTGCACATAATGAATAACATGCTTTAACATGGCCACTTTCCTGTTTTCCTTGCTGTTTTCCTGTGTTTGTCTGTTTTCTTGGCTGGATTACGTTTTTTTTTTGTGAACAACACATAATTGCTTCTAAGTCAGTTATATCTTCTAGCAGTGTTGTAATTAACTGATAACATTTTATACTGTGTAAGGCTCACTGTAATCCATTTGCTTTATGAAATAATCAGTTACATTATTGACGAGAAGGTATAACAGAAGACACATTTTTTAGCACATGAATTCGGCAGGAACTGTTGAAGAACACCTATGGTGGTGCCACTACTCATGAGTAGCTTTCCTGTTATATATATACATGTTTGAACAAGGAAATCTGGGCATTCAGTATTTGTTTCATCATCTTCACGCTCCACGAGATGTCGTAAGACTAATTGAATTGGCGCTAGTGTAGCTTAATAGCGATGGTGACTTCACTTTATTGTTCGCCATGCCTGGAAGGTCTTCTCTGAACCGTAGGAAATGTAGCTATTGCAGCACTCTTGCCTTAGCATTGTGTACATGGTGTTCATATACATTACGACACCGCACAAGGGAATGCACACAGTCAGTGTTTTCATATTTTGTATGTGGTGGAGGGGCAGCTTCATATTTCATTATTCTGGGGCTTTTCACAGCCTTCCTAAAAATGCTACACTCATTTGAACACTGTTCATTCCTTTAGGAATTTGTTTCCCTGGCCCATTTTCAACATTTGATAAATTTTGTGCTTTTTGTGTTCAGTTTCACTAAAAAATAATTTGGTCCTTTGTTTCATTCATTTAGTAATCTCCAGTATGAAAAAGGCTAAAAGGGGTTGCTCAAAAGTTCATATGTAAAACATACAGCTGCCCAGCTTGCTCTAGGGATCAAGCAGGCTCTTCCAAGTGGAGAGAGTGAGAAATTAGCCTCTCCTTACTGCATACTTGCTGTTCCACCACATGAAAATTTAGGATAGACCATGTACATCCGAGGTGTATTTGCTTGTTCATACTACTCTTCTGGATATGTGACAAGAGGTGTCACTGTTAACATTTAATCCTGTGACTACTCTAACTTTGCTGTATAAAAATAAGTTTGCAGCTATTACTCCTAACGTACAATCCTATGAGGAATAGCGCACACAAATACTCGGACAGAGGCAGCAAGACGACACAAGTGCTAACTTTCAACAAATGTTTATTCAAAAAGGTAGTGAAGACTTATGTACAGGAAAGAATGAAGGGAGGTGCACATGTCGCACAAGCATGACTTTGCAATATTTAAAATCAGCGGAAGAAACGCTAGTTCCTTCCCAGATGAACATCGAGATAGCATGGTTACACGATGTATGGGCCAAACGAATATGTCATCTCAGCCTCAATAATTTCATGTACGATCATTTCTTTATTTATGACCACCACATCACTTTATTCAAATTCAGGCTGAAAACCACACGTGCTGCAGTGCAGGGCTAGATGGCTATCCTTGTGTTCCTTCACACCATTCCAGTGTTCTCTCAACTGATCATTCAGGCATCTAGCAGTCTCTCCAGCATACAATTTACTGCAGTTCAGTGCAATTTTATACACAGCATTATCAACACAAACAAAAACTGATTGATGCTGTTTTGGGCAATTCACCAGAGATTTATTTATAGGGACACTGTATATGCTAAGGTCAACCGGTTTTCTGGGAGCACTGAACACAACAGACACACCTACACATTCAACAATCTTCCTAATATTATGCGCAATCCTATACATGTACGCCATCGCAACTACCTTAAACTTTTTATCAGTGCACTCAGAGGTGCGTGCAGTTAGTTTGCAAAGAAGACTTTCCGCCACTGCTGTCTGTAGAGTGCTGGGATAACTAGCTTTCAGCAAGCGAGTTGACTGGTTTTGAAGCACCTGATTAATCAAATGTGGACAGGATTTCAACATTGCATTGCGGAATGCGATGTTAATGATGCTTCTTTTGACCAGCTTAGAATGGGACGAATAAACGGCAGTAGAGGCTTATTAGCTCGAATTTCGTAACATGAGCAGGTGTGGTCACTGCTAAAATCAAACATGTAAAAAAATCTTAATTTTCCTGCAACCGGGAGCTCATATGTTAGTTCTAGAGGAGTCATGCTCTTACATAATGTTGTAAGAATGCTCATAGCGTCACCTTCAACAACAAATAGAAAGTCGTCCACGAATCTAAAAACCTTTAAAACATTGGTGTGACTAAGCCTATCATTCCTGTAATTCACTCTCAAAAGGACTCTGCAGCGCCTTTCTAAATTATCAGTTACTATCAAGCTCTTTCCTGACAAATCTCCTGCATCAAAAATTTTTCTAAACCATCAAATGAGCAGAGTTATCACATGTGCTCAGTGCTTCTTCTCTCCTTTTGTCACAACAAGTGCACTAAAAGCTACGCATTGGTGGATGGCACAGGATGGCACTTAATGCAATAATGCACATTACGTTTGGTTACTGGGAATCAGACAGTGCTAAAAAAGAGACAGACAGAAAAGTAAGCAGGACAAAACACCAACATGTCTTAAAGGGTTCCTGAAACGTTTTTTTGACATTGCGTCACTGATTAGGCAACACAATCGTGAAATCATTCACGCCATAAATAAAGCGAAGCACCATGCGCTAAGGCAGCTATGAGCTTATTTTTGTCGCCTTCCCCCTCACCACTGCTGTTCCTCCTCAGCTCGATCAGCTGCGGAGTGCGCGCTAGCGACGACTGCGCCTCCCTTGTCAGCCACCCTGCGGGGCCCTCCGCAGCAACATAGCGGTCCGATATCTTTACTGAGGTCCCCGGCTTCTGCAGTGCTAGCCTCTGTAATAGAGCGCCGGCGACTCGTGTGTACGCCGCCAGATGCTGCGATGATACCGTTGGCTGAAACGAAGGAGTATGTTGTAGGAGCACGCTTTTGCAGCTGGATTGGGAAAATTACGTGCACGTCACTTGTTAGGGTGCCAATCAGCGGCCTCCCATTCCATCGTTCGATAGGCGGGGGCGTTTAAAAACGCATTTCGACGAGCCGCTGCGATCTTTTGCGATGCGCGTGTTCAAAGCCTTATTGTAAATTACACACTTTACGCAAAGCGCTGAAATCCGTCCTCTAATGATCCTAATGACTCGCTCTACCGGATCACCATGTTTTCACAAAATCGTCAAAACCGTTTCAGGATCCCTTTAAAGGGGCCCTGCAACACTTTTTGAACAGTTAGAAAACTGCACCATTCAGTACTGGATGCTCCTGTGAACATGTGAGTAAAATAATATTGCACTGCATGAACCAGAGAATTAGCAGTTTGGTTTCAAGTATAGCTGGAAACCGCCTGCTCTTCTCTTAACAAATGACGTCACAAGGAGCATGGACTACGTCACTTGAGGTAGAACTAGCACTGGTGGTTTCATGATTGCAGAGAAACATCCGCAGTAATGCTTTGTTCTATCATCTTGAGTTTAACAAATTTTAAAAATGTATGTATTTTTCTTTAAGAACAAGAAACTCAAACCATGCAGTGAGGACTCCGTGTGACGTAATTTGTGAAAAAATAGCAGGCTATTTCCAGCTGTATTTGAAACCAAATTGCAATTTCCCTGGTTTATGCAGTGCTATTGGCCTCGAGATCAAACGAAGTCGGTGCTTAGCATTGGATGGACGAACCTCCCAAGTGCGGATGGCTGTTCACATCTTCTGCTAGCCACTGCACGTTTACATGCATGCGTACGTCATGCATGGCCTCCAGGATGTTCGTTCCTCCTGCTGCAGCAGTTTTAAATGCTTGCATGTATTCTAACTGTACAAAAGTATTTGGTCTTGTGCTACACTCTTCCCTATTTATTAAGATCACTGAATGCCTGTGTCGAGAGCGTGCCATGTATTGGTCACACGCCCGGTCTGCCACAATTATTTAGATGTAGCTGCTCCCATATCTTTCAAGCATATGAAAAAATGCAACTGCCGTTCTCCTGCACAGATTACGCTGGAATCATCAACTTGTAGATTCTTTGCGGTAAGAATGTCGTCTCACGATACGTGGTTGCTTCGTGGCGCCACAGATGAGTTGATATGAGCTGACACAAATATCTTTCAGCGATAGACAAAAATAATAGTCTGGCACATACATTTATGTCATGACGTACTCGTTAATTGGCATATAATGGCTTGACTGTCGCTTAGCAGTTTCATGACGAGCCTTCATTGAGCTTAAAATGTCGTCCTATTGTACAGTATTGGTGCCACCACGGAGGAAGTATCGGCCTCACAAGTGAACTCTTGCAGACAGGCAGTTATACTGTTCGCCAAAAAGGAATCAATGGTGTATTAATCGAAGATCACGGATGATGTGGCAACCTGGTGTTTAATATAAGTTTAGCGTTATTGTGGCATTATTAGCATGACAAAAAATAGCGCTTGAGCTGGGCTACATCCGCAGAAAACTCACCATGCCATGCTTCACCATAGCAACCATGCCCAGCTAAGTATAGCCGAATAAGCTAAGTATAGTTGAGGCTAATTAGGCTAAGCCAAGTATAATTAAGTTAATACTAATTAAGCTAGGACTAATTATGTGAGACACAGTCAAGTTAAGACTAACAAACCAAGCCTAATCAAGGTAGCATTAAATAAGGAAAGCCTAATTAACTCATGCTAAGTTAATATTAATTATATCATGTCTAATTAGGTTGATACTGAATGACCCATGCCTAGTCAAGACATGAAGTAAAGGCTAAGTGAAACTAAGACTAATTATATTGAGCTAAGCCTCATTAAGTCATGTATGATTATGCTGGCAGGTCTAATTAAGTTTAGACTAATTGAGGTGAGCCCAGTTGAACTAACACGAAACAGGTTGCTAAGTGAAACCTTGAAAAACTTAGCAAGGCCAAGTAAAGGCTAGGAAAACCATGCCAAATTTCAGATCTACCAACTTTGGCAATTTTTTTTTGTCACTTGAAAAACGTATGTTTTTGCTCCATAAATTCTTTGGAATTTTTTCATCTCACAGTCACGCAAGTACTCACGCGATGCCACAGTTTTCAGTATTATAAATTTTACTTAGAAAAGCATGTGCCGAACATTCTGATGGTGATCGGGCAGTATTGCAGTCACGTAGTTTGACTGACTGAGCTGGTTACTTGCTTTGCATTTCATGGAAGATGCAAAAAAAAAAAGAAAGAGATTATACATATGCATGTAGGTGGTTGTGTAGGGTACACAAGCTGCTACTTCATCTGGATGTGCAGTAACAGCCTTTTTTCTTTCTGCAGCCAATTGTGAAAAACGAGCAAGAACTCAACACTGAACTATATTTCACTCATGTAACACAAATGCCAACATTGTAGCACCAGTGTTAACATCATAGAGAAAACGCTACTTAATTATGGCTAAAGAAAAAATGGAGACGGAAACGCCAAGGAAGTCAGACTGTGAGGCTGGGTGATGCCAGTGCCCCTGAAATGGTAGATTACACTTCTTTCACATGTAATATGAAGGTTGCGCATGCTTCGAGCATTAACATGACATTGGACCATTTTACTGCAGTCAACGGTTTCATTTAGCTAACAGTTGCCTCAAACTGCTCAAAATGTTGCATCACTTGTACATTTCAATGCAGGCCGCCTACCGCCTGTCCAGACTAATGCGGTGACGGTGCTGCCACCAGTAGGTCGATCTCGAGGCCAATAATACTTGGCTCACATGTTCACAGGAGCCTCCACAACTGATTAGCACCATTTTCTAACTATGTTTGAAAAGTGTTACAGGGCTCCTTTAATGTGCAAACTATGCAGCACATGTCTTTGCTAGCATACCATTAATGAAATTGGCCGATACCTGTTGGGCCTGCTCACTTTGTAGTTAGCACAATATTGCAAATGAATGAGCAAGCTATTTTTGACTGTTTTGACATGAAATTGTGTCAGAAAGAACTAAGAAGCTTTCATTTTTGAGAAATCCCTATGTATTCCCATGCAGCTTCGTGCTACAAATGGGTGGATGCTAATTTTTTCTTTCATAAATAGTAATTGCATTGCTGTACACAGTGCAGTAATATGTGACCTACATGTTCATGAGACTCTGGTCTGCATATTGGAAATGATCTTGCCACAAGCAGGCAAGAAATAACTGATCAGCACCTGAGAAAAGCAATAGACGTTTTGAGCATTGACAGAGGAAAAAAAGCAGGGAAAAGATTGATTGAACCGAGTTCTTACAGCTGTGTACCTGTACAGTGTAGAAATATAGGATTTAGTGAAGGATTGAGAGATTAGAATCTCTTAATCCTTCACTAGATGTAATAGATATAATATGTGCAATTAGATCTAATGAACCCTCATTCAAACAAACAGACTAGGATTCTATTTGTCACTCCCCGTGTCAAAGGATGTGTCAGTAACAATGATGATGATGATCACCATCACCACCATTTGTTGGTGTGGCAGCTGTTACCAGTGTTTGATTCTATCATAAGGAGTGGTGTCACCATCTCATGATAACAGTACAGTAATATATTACACCACGTAATGATGATAGTAAAATAGTGCATTAAAGTAAAGGACTGCATCAGAATTGAAGCTTGAGCAAGTTAGTATGGATTCATATTAGAAAATGTGTGCACTGCACAAAGTTAAGACAAAACACCCACCATTTCATTTTGTCTGTGATCTTAACTTCATGTAGCACACACATTTCTTAATATGAATCAAAGTACTGCAGGTGACATTGACTCTGAATATTGATGTTACAGCTAGCTGTGCCATGGCAACACCTACAGAGCACAAGTATCAAAAACAAATGGCTCATATATAGCACATGTGTTTCATTGTGTAGTGCATGAGACGACTTTACATCTCCAAAGGATCTAGAACTGAAGCAAAGAAAATGCACTGTGGTCATGGTTGCCATAAGTAGTGCATTGGACTGAAGAACCTCCTCTGTAGCAGCTCATGGCAGTCCAGATTCCCTTATTGTTGGCCCAAAAAACTTCACTTATGACTGTCTATCACAACTAGAGCCTGTAGTATAAGAACTGTTCATTGTTTGTGATCAGCAACTGCTGAAAGCAGCGCATATCTTGACACACTTCTTATTAATCATACTTGTCACTTAATGACAAGCTGCATTGCTATGTTTAAACTTTTGCTGCTGCTGTTTTATGGGAAGCTCAAGACTTCTACAAAGACTTGTAACTTGTGTTTGCCTCCATGTAATATTTACCATGTGCTTTATTTAGGCATCTTAGAGCTTCAGTGCCCAGTGTCACTGGATTACTCAACTGGTGATGGCAAAGCACCAAGGTACATATATTCAGCAGCATAGGCAGTATAAGGCTTACTAATTTTAAGTAAACCATACGAAAGCAGCTTTGTACAACTTCTGGTCACCTTTTCTCTTTCAGAAAGGTGGGACTCTACGAAAATGTTTGCATCCATATGTGCCGTTTTGTTGCCACACTTCCTGAAAGCCACTTTCCAGTTTTGGTATGCATAAATAGTCTCTCTTTCTCTACCTCAAGTTCACTTCCCTTCTCTTTCCCTTGTTCTCCTGATGTTACCTGTATATTGTTGACTGAAAAAAATAAGCCTCTTTAGCAGTTTTCCTTTCTTTCTTATTCATTACTGGGGGAGTGCCAACAGCAGCATGCAAGCATAACCAAGTCAGTGCTAAATGCTTGAAGGAATATCTCTGCTTTCTTCCAGGAACATGCTCTCCTGAAAAATGTTCTTTGTGAAAGCCACTGGAGATTCTTCCTGGCGTCTGACATATGGTGTTTTGTTGCTAGGTGAAGTGCATCTTCATGTTAAACGTGGTGCAACTCTTTCTTCTTTAAAAAGACTGCCTTTATTCAATAACGAATTTCCTTTAATCTTTGAAATTCTTTAGGTATGGCTCTCCACAGCTATGTTATGAACATGTCCAGCTCCTCATCAGACTTGTCAAACTTACTGCCAACGTGCACATAAAAGGCCATGCCCATGTGAAACAACTTCTGACTCGTCTCTTTCACTTTTTGGCTGATGAACACAAGGTAATCATACATTGTGTGAAGATTGACCAAACTATGCCTCAATTTTTTTTTCGTCCTGAGACAAAACTAGTTGCATGGATATTTAGAATTTGCAACAATAGTGTTTCCTGCAAATGTTAGTGTTGCTTCACTCTTCCTGAACATGAGACACTAATGCTACAGCAGCCTGTGAAATTACTGTAACTGTTGGTCAGAAATAGTGCATTGCAACTGAGTCATTACTAGTGAAGAAAAAAAAAACTGTTATGGCATTATTATTTACCTAGGTCCAAGAAAAGCAATTCAAGTGTTATGAATACACCATGAAACTGTATCAGCCTACTGGTGTCTGTGCCTTGACAGGAATTTTTAAAATATACATATTAAAGGAGTGTTGACACAAAAATTTTGTCTGATGTGTTGTTTCTGGAACGTGTAGCTGGGGGTCTGTTAGTCATAGCACGGAACATGAGTTGTCCCAACGCACAACAGATAAATATTTACAGCCTGTTATTATCGACTAGTTTCAATTCTAGTTTGAGAGAGCTCCAAAAACAACAAGCCACCAGGTCTAACTAGCTCCACGAAGCGTTTGTAATGGGGTAAACAAATTTGCCCACGTGAGCACACAGAACTGTGACACATTTCTTTCTGCACGGCCTGCAATGCACATATTTTCACTGGTTGCACATCTCGTGCATTGTCATCGTCACTATCGTCGCTGGGTGGCAATGATTTTCTTGAGGCCTGATACCACCGGGAGCCTACTAACGCAATCACAGAAAAATGGCAGTGATGGCTATGACATCATCATTTCTAGCTGTAGTGCTAGAAATGATGATGTCGTGGTCAGCCGTGGTCACCTTTGCTATTGTTGATATTGTGAGAGTGGCATAGAGCACTTTATTGCACATGCAAACTGCCATAATTATTTAAATTACTTTCCGAGCTATATTCGCTGTTGACACTTGGTAGATGTTATTTGCATGTCTACAAAAACCAATCGCACAGGCTATCTAAGCAGCGAAATTTTGGTGTCAGTGCCCCTTTAAATACACACAAGGCAGGAAGTACAGTTATAGAGCAATACCACATTGCTAATTTAGCAATTTAGCATTCTTATCCTTTCGTCTTTGTGAAACTCTCACAAATGTGCCAAAAGGTGCAAGGTTTAAAATCATAATGCAATTTGTGCAGAAAGAATATGTACTTATGCCCAGAATGCAAGCTTTTGCAGGGAATGCCTGCATATATCCTAGTTTGAAGGTCTATTATTTAAGGAAAACAAGTGGGAGAAATACCGAGTATGTAGGAAGCATGCAGCCACTCTTTACAATATTTTTATGTGTTTGAGAGGAATAGTTCTCAATAAAAAAGAACATCTGGCATTACTGTCTGATCAATTATCATAGTTCTGTTCAGAAACCTTCAGAATATTTTGTTGTGACTTATATTTATTAAATTATTAAGTCTTTGGCTGTACCTGAAGGATGGCTGGTTTTACACTTCCTGTGGCTGCTCTACATTTAGGTTATAAACAACAAAGGTGTGGTTATAAGATATTTTCAGGAAGAGTTATCTTCATGTAGGAAACTTAATTGCTAAAAACAGACAAAGACTAAGGGAGACAACGTAACATGAGCTTTGTGTTCTCTTCCTCCATGTTTACTTTATTTTTAGAGCAAGATTTTCAACATGAATCAGTATCAACTTACTCAGTTTACCCTTCTTCTGAGCTTAATTTACAGTTGCTTTATTAATAGGATCATGCAAATGTCAATATTTGGTGCAAATTAAATAGTCTTTGCTACACTTCAGTGTATGTTTAAATTGAAAACTCTCTTAGATGTTGTGCAATGTTATCTTCAGTTTAATGTAATGAGAAAAAATTGAGCAGCCCCTTCCCTATTGGGAAAAGGGGCTCGAGTGAAGCTTGGCATGTACATGCCTTCTTTTTGCGTTTTCATTTCTTTCCTTTTTTTATTTCTTCTTTCCTTTTATTTCGCCCTATTGAAACGCAGCTGTGGCTGTGGGGACCAAACTCACAACTTCGAGCTAAACCTTTTCCACACTTTGTCGCACATTGGCCTTCGCATAATCACAATCATGTTGCATTGGGCTGAGGGCAAGAGTAGGTTAAGCACTGCAGTGGGTAGTGTGTTGAGGACAAAAGCAGATCTGCTTCCTCCTCCTGCATTTCTTGCTTTCTCTCGTTCTCTTTCATTTGTTCCTTTGGTGTCTGCTTACTACTTTCTCCTCTCTTTTCATGTTTCTTTCTCAACTGTGTTCCTCAGTTTTCCTCAGTTGTGACAAGGCATGTTGAAAGGGTTCATTTTACACTCAATCTACACTTCGTGGCTTGGGGATGACTGGCAAATGGTGTACTCGTAGCTAAGACCCCCACTAACCAACCAGCGCAGTACCTTTCCCCTCCTTCACCATGTTTTGGTGGGGAAAAAATCAGTCGTACTACTTTCCGGACAAACCCTGTACATGTTTCTTACACTGAGACTGAAAAAAATTAAAATGCCACAACTATTGCTCACTGAATATGGCGCACGACACAGAATTCAGTGGCTCCTGATATGACCTTCAGGATCTTACAACTGCTCATAACACATTAAAAAATCCCCAAGGCAGCCTGCTGTAATGGATCTGTTTAATAGAAGGGGCATACATTGTCTGCTTATTTGCTGTTTTAAAGCAGCTAGTAAGAAAAACAATGACCAAGTATCTTTGTAGCTTTGCCATGTTGGCTTGGCTGATGCATAGCATTCATTCATAAGTATATGGCAAATGAGTTCTGCGGAAACCCGCAAGGTGGAGTACCATTTATGAAAGGGAAAATTAGCATCCACCCATTTTGTAGCACAAGGCTACAAGGAAATCCATACGGATTTCTGAGAAATCAGTATGGATTTTCTTGCAGCCTTGTGCTACAAAACGGGTGGGTGCTAATTTTCCTTTTCATTCATTCATAAAAGCATGTAAGCCAGAGTGGAATGTCATTCTAGTTGCATTCTAGTTGGCATTTGTAACCAGTCTAGTTGTGAATGCCATTACTTGTTTGTTCCAAATAACGTAAATAACCTATTTTTATTTCATAAATGGACTTTGTCCAACTTCTATACTTTGCTTCATTTAAAACGTTTGTTCAAGTTGTATTTGATTGTTATTTACAGATTATTTTCTCTGAACGCCTGTGTTGAGTTCAATGAAGAAATATCACTACTTGGAGCCTCTGCTTATATGGCTATGGCACTCAGCTACTGATCTGAACGTCATGGGATCGAATCCCTGTCATGGAGGCTGCAATATATGGAGGCGAAATGTTGAAGCCCATGTACTGTGTGATGTCAGTGCACATTAAAAGACCCCAGGTGGTCAAAATTTCCGAAGCCCTCCACTACAGCATCTCTCATGATCATATTGTGGCTTTTGGATGTAAAACTCCATAAATCAATCAGTTGGTCAATCAAGAGCTGCTACTTATTAATTAATAGCACAAAAGGCTTGTATAGGCCAATTGTACCAATTAGATTTTAAAAACTGGGTCTGCAGTTTGCACTGTGTTGCAAACAATCTGGCACACCTAACGTAGCTTCACATATTTTATACACATGGACAGATATGTTAATTTGCATTCGTTCAGTGAAATTTGAATGAGGCTGTTTCAAACAGTAATCCCACACCTCGTTTTTTTTTTTTTTTTTTCTAATTTTCAGGCACAGCTCATACAGTCACATTCTGAGGATTTGTTCCTCTTGAGCATTCTACCATCACCAGGAGGTATATCAACACTTAGAGCAAATGTCCTCCAACTTTTGAACAAGCTTGCCTGTAAAAACATAACATCGGTGGAGTTAAAAACACTGGTATGGCACACACTTTTTTGCATATGCATTACTATAATGTGTCTGGTAATACTCATATCTGCTGCTCTAGTACAGCAGAACAAGTATCTTTGACCAGAATGTTTCCTCTGTTTTCTTTCTCGGACTGCTTTTCAGGAGCACCTCCTGTGTCATACGAGAAATATCAACAAAGCAAAGGATCTCCACCTGCCTGTTACCATTCTTTCACAGGCTCTCAAGGCTATTCCACTTCACAGGTCATTGGTTTGCAGCACACTAAATGAACACATTATCTCAGTTGTAATGTCACAAGTGACTCTTCTGAGTGCCAGTGCCCTTAGTGATGTAAGCATTTTACTTCCTCCATGTGCATGTGCCCTCAAAAGTTTTCAGATTATTATAGCCCCCACATTCCTGATTACATTTGTGTGGCTTAACCACTAAAAAAAAAAAATCAGGAGGTTCACCATGCTTCTTTCTATGAATGAGGTGGTACATCCCATTTTCAGGTGCTGCTGCCACTGGCAAGCATGGAAACATGGACCCTAGCAGAATGAAGGGACAATGTGATCACAGATATTCAGCATGGTTGTACAGGGGCAGAAAAGCAGGAAGGCTCAAAACTTACTTGTACATACTAAAACAAGATCAGCAGCAACCTGTGGATCAGACACAAGTATGCATTTATGAAAGATGACTGTTTAGGCATTTCTGTTATTCTTTGTGCAGCATAATGACAACTTACACATGTGCTACTACTTAGATTTATAAATAATAATATCAATAGATAATATCAATAATAGACTTAAATTATAATAATAATATCAAATGGGCTGGCACTACCTTCCTCGAGCATGTGCAGGTAAGTTTTGTGCTTTCCTTTTCTGCCACTGTACAGCGTTTCGGTTGACGGTTAGTGTTTGTGTTGATGTTCTTCTATTGTAGGGTCCTTTTACATTTGTATGCTTGACTTTCAATATGATTTAATAATTCATCCTTACCAACATAGGCGAACATGTAAGGGGGCTGCCAAGTCCTTCCAATACCTTTATATTCATGGTCAGGCCACCATGAATATAAAGATAGCCTTACCATTTATTTGTGGACATTAAAGGACCCGTCACCAGGTTTGGCCATATTGAGCTGACAAAAGCATTGCATGCTCACGATCCTGTCTGTCAAGAACCACATCGCTACGCACCGCGATGTGGGATTTCAAACTGAGTGTCGGTTCCTTTTTTCTCGTAAGCATCGTGGGCCAAGTGGAGGAGGGGATGATTGGAGTGGAGTGGAGAGTCATTCTTTGGTCATGATCGGATCATTATTATGCTGTACCTGCATTATTGCAACAACTCTAACCTAACTTGTGTTGCTTACAAACTTTGATTTGTGATTTTCAATCCTTGATCTTTTGACCAGCAACTCGCTTTCATAGTCATTGTCATGGGAATGACCTAAAGCTGGGCTATCATCATGCTCATTACGCCTCAGTCCTTGTCTGCATTGAATTTAGGGGTTGTTTTATTGCGATAGAAATTATATGAACAGTCTCGGCTGGGTTTTTGCTGTCCCCGTCGCCGCCGCCGTCATGCACCGCATATGTACAAGTATGTATATATAAATAAAAGTCCCAAAGAAAAATAATTCAGATAAATGCTTCCGAAGTGCGGAATCGAACCAGGAACCTCTCGCTCCGCAGCACGTGGCGCTAACCACTATGCCACAAAGAGCAGATCCTTCAGGGAGCTAACGGCGAGCCTTATATACACATGCTTTACCGCTGGCAGGACTCAGAGACGGCAGGTGCTTATAAGGGTTTCTTCATTACCAGCGAGATGGCACGAGGAGTGCAACGGGTGCATTAAAAGTCTTCGGCCAGCTCGCTCACTTCTAACATTTGCGCAGGGAGAACCTTGCCCTTCCGCTGTCTGCTCGCACGGTTGTCTCATGGTGAGAGGAAGAGGGATGTTTCGAGCTTTCACCGTGATGTCCGCGCTGATGTTACGGGAGCGTACGAAAGTCACTCGAGCTCAAGGGACGCCGCTAAATGAGCAAACAGAAGATGAGTGCGAACTATCAAGTGTCACAGCTCGACACTTGAAGCACGCTAGTTTCCTTCGCTGCTTCGGCCGCCTTTGCAACAGGAGCGCTGTTCAAACTGATAGTATCCATTGTGACATCTTATTTGCGCTCGTTTGGTGTATATCTGTACGTTCGTTTCGTGCGTGCTTCACTTGATAGTTCGCGCTCATCTTCTGCTTGTTCATTTAGCGGCCTCCCCTATAGCTTTGTATGTGTAGCTTTATGACACACAACGTATAAATCCCTTCATACCAGCGCGTGCTGCCCACTGGAGACGCTCACTTAGCAAGTGCATGTTTGCTACACTTAATATTTGCTCCTGAAGCTGCAAGCCTCACTTTGTATAGCATTACAGTTTCTTGCTATCGCATTCATTGCTTCGCCCTTGCGGCGAAACTGTGACTTTTTATATATCATGCTACATGATTGGTCATTGATTCTCAAGGTATAGATTTTTTATCTGATAATGTTCCATAATTTTTGAAGCAGCCTCTTTTAACGTCACCCTAATTGAGACATTGAGTGGGATGAGACTTAGTGAGTGGGACAATTGTTAGCAAAAACAACAGTATTCCTATTATGAGGTGAGTCATCTTACAACAGTAACTCAAACAAAAAAGAGGACACATGGTCCCCAGTTGCCCAGTTTTACTGCTGCCAACTGGCCCCACTGGTTCGGCCGCTGCCCATGCAAGAACATGCAAAACAATGCTGACAGCAACTGTCCTGCCAATAAACCAGATCCCATGCACTCACAAATGAACCTACCTAACGATTCCACAGTGTTTACAAAGAGTGAAAGCAAGAGGTTGCTGACACACAGAATGAATGCATGCGCCCGGAAGGAGAGCCCGGAGAGCAAACAGTTCAAGATGGTGCTGCCGCTAGACGTCACTAGCACACCTGTGGTATGCTGACACAAATAAGCTCCATCTAATCAATCCCCTTTTGCGAAATTGCCTGTCGATTACCAAATCAAGATGAAGTGAAGTACTATTCTGTAGACCCACAATAGGTCACGCAGAAGGTGCACAAAATTTCTGTTTAATGATGGTGAACCTGATAACTCTGGTAGATTGTGAGAGGCCCAACATCATTCATGCTTTGCTTGAATGTCAACAAGCAGAAGCAGAAACAAAAAACCCTCTTCCCCTATCTTAGAGAGAGAATGTCTCCCTACATCTGGCCAGACTCAGAACCATTTTTGGACAACATTTTAAAGTTTTTGAAAAATGTTGCATCATCAGTGCACAATCAAATCAAAGAGAATTTTATCACACAATATTACGAAAAATTCATACAAAAGTATTTGGTCCCATAGCCTTAAGGGGAGACACGGGTCTTTTAAAACAAAAAGATCGCCAAAAAATCGACTTTTTGAAATATTTTTTTCGCAATCTAGACGTCCAAAGAAGCTATTGCTGCAATATTAACACGTTCTGGTTAGTATTTACTTTGTTATTGTGCTCTAAAGAGAGCTTCATGATGGCTTTCGCTCGGAAAAGCCCCCCAAAAAGGGGCAAATTCAATGCCGGGGGTCGTCTGCAGTAACCGTTAGCCGCAGCGCGGCCATCTTGGAGTCATTCGAGAGCTGAATTTTTCTAAATTCCATTTTTAGAGGGAAAATCCCCTAAGTCTGGCGACTATGGAGCTACAAGTCATCGAAAAAGAGGAAATACTCGCACGGCATTGGCCCGTTTGTACCACGTAGGGTGAATCCTGCTCTCTGATTGGATGATCGGGGGTTTCGTCTGCCTGACAATTCGCGACGCCATGTCAAAAACTCTTCAGACACGACAATGGCTGGCGGGCAACGCACGTTCACGACGGCTCGTGCCTTCAGCAAAAACGCAAGTGTCGGTCATGGATACCTAAAGTAGCATCGAGTGAATCGACGGCGACCAGCTCTGCGACGTGCGCCAGCGTGGTTACGACATCCACCGAAGCTGCAGCCACGCAAGCGATGCCTGCGGCCAGTGACACGTCAAGGGCAACGCGTGACACGCCGAGGGCAACACACGTCGACATGCTTTTTGTCACAGAAGCAGAAAAAGTGGCAATTGAACATCGCGCGGAATAGCAACGTCAAAAGCTGTCTTCCTTATCAGCTACCCGCCAAAAGCAGTCGCTTATCGGAGATTCCCCGGAAGCAGCGGGGTGTGGCACCGAGTTTACGCTTCTAAGCCTACCGCTTCTGAACCAACTGCTTCGCTGCGCGAAATACGAATTTTGCTGTGCCCCTTTGAACGTTTCGAGGGGCGACCAGGGAGTATGGCGTGGCAGTGAAACTAGTGATGAACTGTGCCGTCTGTGGAGATATCAGCACCGGATGGAGCTCGCCGAGAGCAGGGGGGGAATGCGACCTGCAACCCTTTCGAGGTGAACATGCTTGCAGCTCGTGCAGTTATGAGCACGGGCAATGGGCAGACCGTGCTAGATGACATTTTTTCAGCTCTGATCGTTTGTCTTCGTGGTATGCATAACAAAACGTACCAAGACTACATGAAAACTAAGATGAATCCTGCCGCTATGAACGCATCTGCAGGTGTTATGAGTGAGTGCGTGACAGCTGTGAAGGCCATCTATTCCGAACTGAACTTCGGGAACCCCAGCAATATTGCAGTTTCATTTGACAGGACTTGGCTCACTCATGGACACTTGTCGCACATTTGTATGGGAACTGTCATAGAACTCTTTTCGGGCTACATGCTGGACTTCAAAGTTCTCTCGAACTTCTGTTTGGGCTGTGAGATCGGCCCCAAGGACGATGACCCTCGTTACAATGAGTGGCGAGCTCGACATAAGTGCCAAAGAAACTCTTCGAGCAAACCTGGCCAAATGGAGGTGGAGGCTGCCAAAATTCTGTTTGGCCAGTCCCTTGAGAAACATGGATTGCGCTACACAACGATGTTGTGCGACGGCAATAGCCACTCTTTCAACAGCCTCCAGGAGGAGAAAGTCTATGGCTTCGTAGATATAGAAAAGAAGGATTGTGTCAATGACATACATTAACGGATGGGTGCTGCAGTGAGAAACCTCTTGCAGAAGAGCAAGGGGGAAGGTAGGCCAAGCCTCGGTGGGAAAGGAAAGCTCACTGCTGAGCTAGTGACAAAGCTTACCAAATATTATGGCCGGGCACTCAAGGCACACCAGGGAAACATGGAGGAGATGGAGAATGTTGTCCTTGCCACTTACTATCATGTGACTTCCACAGATGCAATGCCGCAACATTCGCGGTGCCCGAAGGGCGAAGAATTGTAGTGTGCACACAAAAAAGCAGTAGGAAGGCAAGAGGCTCCTCCTAAGCAATCAGTACAAGCTGCCTGAATATGTTGCTGAAGCTCTCCTTCCAGTCTACACTCGCCTCTCAGATCGAAAGCTGTTAGAGCGTTGCCAATCAGGCAAGACTCAAAATTCAAATAAAAGCCTCCATTTGGTAATCTGGTCGCTTGTGCCAAAAACCAAACACACCTCGCTCTTCACAGTCGAAACTGCTGTTGCGGAAGCAGTTTCCCGGTTCAATGCTGGAAAGAAACGTGCCTCTGAGGCCATTCTGAAGGAGCTGCATTTGGGCCAAGGCAGCACAGATGTGGAAAGGTGTCTGGAAAAGGACCAGCGGCAGCTAGTGGCATGTGACAAGAAGCATACCAGAGCAGAAAACTTCAGGAATGCCATGAAGAGGAGGCGTGTGAAAGAGAGTGATGGTGATTATGTGCCTGGTGGCTTCTAGAGCAAAAAGGACTCTGATCTGTTGTTTTTAGTAGCAAGAATAAAGCTATATCAAGTTTTCAACCTTCTTTCTGCGTTTTCTCAAGATCCGTTTTTCGCCTATGTGCCATGCTGTTGCCCACAGTATCTTTTGATGTTGTGATCAGATCTCACTGATTCTTGTTGCATTTGAAAGCTTATGAGTTCCTATACACAATAAAACTACTGAATTATAGAATTAGTCAAGAAAAAATTTTTTTTATGTGCTGATAAAACCGATAAATAATCTGGGGTTCCCAACCATTACATTACAGATGCCAATAACTTTTATACAAATAGAGCTAAAATTACAGTGATGGTTTAGTTGTGATCCCTGATTGTTCTAGAATATGGCCATATAAAGTTTTGGATGTTATTCAGTTAATAAATTGCAGAACAATTGGGCAATTTGATTACTCATGATCGATTAAATACCTCAAAAACTATTTTAGATAAGAAAAAATGGATTGCATATTTGTTTATAGCAGGCTGAAATATACACTGCCTGAAAATTTCATTTCAATATGATAATAAACAAAAAAAAAATTTTTAGAACACCAGTCTCCCCTTAAGCGGCTAGTGATGGGCCCAATAAAAAAATTTTGTAATAATTAGCAGTCTTATACAAAAAATAGCGAAAGTATCATAAATAAGCAATAAGTGCTAATATAATCACAGAACTGTGCTAGAGAAATGTGCACATTGACGCACATGAGACAATTGTTTTTTTGTACAAAAATGTCAAGAAAGCGCTTCGTAAGATAGGAAGTGGCGTTTGCATGTAAGATCAAAATTTCTTGCAAGATTTATTTCAAGAGGCAAATCATTCCACAGCCTAGTACCTGAAAATTGAATTAATCTTATGCCATACACATTGGAACATAAAGGAAGATTAAGATTACTGCTGCCTGTATGCCGTGTGTTTAACGCCGGAAATGTGAAAATGGTATGCGGCAGAGGTGTGTTTGTGTTTATTTTATTCACTAAACAGGAAATCTTGTAGTTCAGTATGTGAGTAAAAATAAGTATACGCAGACTCTGATATAGAATATTAGAGGGATGACGCACCGGGGAGAAAGCAGTCACACGCACAGCTCGTTTTTGTAATTGGAATATCGGAGTGAGATATGTTGTGTACATTTAGCCCCACGACTTGCAACAATAGCTCAGGTGGCAGTGGAATAGGCTAAAATATAATGTTCGCAGCAATGACAAATCAAAGTATTGCTGTGCGCGTATTAAAGTGTAGCAGCTGAATGACAACTTTTTGCAAACATTATTGATTTGGTCTCTGCAGTTAAGGCTACTGTAAATTATAATACCTAGATATTTAATAGTCGGAACACATTCAATGGTGTGATTGTTTAATGATATGCTAATTGAATTGGAGTTCAGAGTTTTCATTCATGAATGGAAAATAATGTATTTTGTTTTATCTGCATTTAGCACCAGTTGATTCTCATGAAACCACATTGAAATAGCTAGTAATTCATTGGATACTGTATATTGCAAGGTTTCAAGTGAACTACCTATAAATAGAATTACAGTATCATCCGCGTACATTAATGCTTTAGATGATTGTAGTATTTGCGGGAAATCATTAACGTACACAGCGAACAAAATGGGACCCAATACGGATCCTTGCGGTGCACTACATGTGACATTCCTGGATTCTGATAGAAAACTGTCAATTAGAGCTTTCTGCTTTCGCAATGTGAGATAACTGGAAAATAAGTCATGAGCACCATCGATGATACCGTAGCACTTTAGTTTTTCCAGTAGTGCCAAGCGACAAATGGTATCAAACGCCTTTTTCATGTCGATAAAAACGCCAATAACAATCTTTTGATGGTTGAGGGCAGAGTTGATTATTTGAGATAAAGTAAGTACAGCTGTAGATGTAGATTTCCCTGGGACAAAACCATGTTGTTCCGGGCAAATTATGTTAGTCTTGCTAAGGAAGTCCTTCAGCTGTTGTGTGATAATTTTTCAAAGATATTGTTTACAGTACTCAATACAGGTATCGGTCTGTAGCTGCCGGGAATATTATGGTCGCTCGTTTTGTATACTGGCACAACTTTGGCCATTTTTAGTGCATCTGGATAGGAATTCGCTTTTAACGAATGGTTAAATAAGTGACAAAGTGGAGCACTCAGAATATCTAGATTGTCTTTCAGTACTCTAGCTTGTATACCATCAATCCCTGTAGCTTTGTTGAACTGTAGGTATTTTATAACGGACGTCACCTCCTCTATTGTTATGACCTGAAAGTAAAATCTCTTTTCACTTTTTCAACGTAACTGGTGGGCCGTGTAGGGCAAAATTGTTTCGTAACATTTTCGCCAACCGTGGCGAAGTAATCATTAAGATCATTTGTAAGGTTAATTTTTACGTTGTCGGGAAGAATTTTCTTTTTGTTGTCGAGCCCTGTCACTTTCCTTATTATTTGCCATGTTTGTCTTGTATCGCAGCGGTTCACGAGGCGTGCATAATATGCCCTTTTAGATTTATGTATTAGCCTGACTGACTGATTTCTAAAATATTTAAATTGAGCCTTGTAATACTCATTTGTTTTGTTTAACTTTAGCTTATTGTAATGGTAATCTTTTTCTTCAGTAGTGCTAGAATAGGCTCTGTTATCCAAGAACATATGGTGTGGTCATATTTACGTCGTGTGCATGTATGCAATGATTGCTTTATTGCATATGTGATATTGCAAATAATATCACATTCTACTTGCACGTCGTCATACAGTGTTTCAAACATAGTGTGTTGCAAGAGGGTGCATACTTGCGAATAATTGATGCGTGTGTGATATCTCAGGGGCGACTTTTCTGTTTTACGAGTATGATGTAAGTACGATTGTGGCATGAAAAGATAGGTCGAGTAGTGATCAGCAATCGCAAAATCATAAACACCAGCTTCTACGCTAGTATCAAGACTGCACAGAATGTGATCAATAATTGTGGCAGTGCATTCCGAGAAGCATGTTTGTTCGGATATGATGTTCCTAGAATTAAATGACTGTAGGAGGAACAAACATTCATGGCACCAATCCTTTAGCAGATCTATATTGAAGTCACCACAGATTATTATCTGGGAATGTGAGGTTACGCTGTGAATCAGCACACTTTCCATAACGGATATGAAGTCATCTACACTCGAGTTTGGAGGGCGATATACTACACCAGCTATGACACCACATTCAATTGTCGCAAATAGCGTTTCTGCAGATTGTTGAGTGCTCGAGATGTCACTTAGATGCTGGAAACTGAGGGCGTTCCTGATAAACATGGCCACTCCACCGTCCCGTGTCGCATGCATTCTCGGCTGTGACAACATCACATATCCAAGTATATTTACATACTCATCTTCCCTTAGCCATGTTTCCATTATTGCGATTATGTCGTATTGAAACGAATGTTGTGACAGATAGATTAGTAGCTGGTCCAAATTTTTCTTTATGCTCCGGATGTTGCAGTGGAACATTGATATGTTCTTATGTTTGTGCCACGCCCTTTCAATCTGTCTTATTAGCCATCTTAATCGCTTACTGTACTCTTTCGAGGTTCTCTGTGCATGTCACGTGCAGAACCCTCGAATTTTCCGTCTTGCGCATTAACACTTTGTCATCTGACACCCAGGCAAACTTCCAATTTCTTTCGTGTTTTGCATTCAGTGCTTTTCCCAAAAGTATCTTATTTGCTGGACAAAGGTGTTCATTCATGAACTTTCGTTCATTCATGTAACTGCTGCAATTGTAATATTTTGTATATGTGCCTCTAGGCCTTTGGCCCCTCACCACACCACTTGCCAAATTTCACTTATACACTGGGTGTCATGTGCCCAGTGGGAAGCATTCTACTGCAATTTTTTAATTTTTCAAATTGATTTGTTATTAGCAGAGATTAAGATGTTTTAAGCGAGATAAAAATAATTTCAAAAGGCAAGAGTGACTGCTAATACAACACCCTTGCCACTTGCCAATGCTGTGGTGCAAGGAGTGCACTGTTATGCTAGGAGCGCCACCTCCTGATTGGTTCAGGCAGGTCGCCACATGCTCCGTCGAAAGTTCAGTTACTGGCTTTTGCACCATAAAACACCACATATCATCATCATCACACTGCCACAGTTTGCAGTTGCTTAAGTAACATTTTAATGTCATAAATTCTGTATACTGTCACTACTGGAGTTGTGCCCTTGTTTCTAATTGTGGTCACACTTTATCCGAGTGCTTCATGCAAATGTTCAAAGTGGGTAGATGTTTGAAGTAAATTGTGAAAACAAAATATCATGTTGGCATGTTCTAGGTGCTGAGCACTATTGAATCCCTGTATGAAAGTGAAGTTGACTTTCTGCAAACATTGATTGTCTTGCACCTGCCATCCTTTGGAGCAATGCCCAGTGTCTCTATTCCACAGGTGTGTCCTTTTGTGCTCTGCCTGTATGAATTTTGCATTTCTCCAGTACTGTTAAACCTTAATAAATGAAGTTGGTAAAATCGGCTGTTTATTTCCTTATATTAAAACTTTATGTTGAAATTTGACGTTCCTTTGATACAAAGTATAGTCACCGAAAGAGTTTTTTTAATGAGGAAAGTGTCACAAGAATATTCAAATAACGGGACAGTATGCAAAAAACTGATGTCAACAATGTAAGAAAACTCAGCTATGTTGAATCAGGCATCTGGCAACCATGACTTGGTGCTGAGCCCGCCAAATCTTCTTCACAGTGGCCGTATGCCGAAAGATACACAGTCCATTGCACTGTGATTATAATGGTTAAGCACAACTATCTCACCTATTCTGCCACCGTATCTTCTCATCAAATCTTTAGCATCAAAACTGTGTCGCCCAGATTGAGCAGTGAACACCAATGCTATCATGTTAACCGAACTATACCACTTGCTTGATCTAATCAATGCACAACATCAAAAAGCCTGACATGGCACAAAAATAAAAGAGCTGCAGTGTAAAATTGCATGAAAGGAAGGCCACAATTTGAATTACAGCATCTCCGTTTATGGTGTCCACGTTTCCTCTTTTGCAGCATACATGTACAAAGAAGAGAGAAAGACCCAGTACACCATTGCGAATTTCAGTTTCTGCTTTGTGTCGGATCAATAGAGCTTTTTGAAGTGGGCTTTATCGCAGAAGGTGTACATAAACTTATATAGAGTGGTAGCTTTTTAGGTGGTTACTCCAAGCAACTCAAGATAAATAAGGAAAATCAGTCAGCTCCTTAAAACCTTCATTTGCCCTAAGAGCACTCGTGATTGCTTGCACTGGGAATTCATCCTATTGTTCGGATAGTAGAATGGCTTCTTTTGAGTTCAGGACCATGGAGAGTTCTATGATATCCCGAAACAAGCAGCAATGTTTCTTTTTCTTTTGTTTGTCATCAGAGATAACTCTCAAGGCACTATAACCAGGGTTGTTTGTTTTTGTGTTGTACCCAATTTTGCCCTATTCTTACTCGCCGAACGTATCAGGAGAGTCAGGTTAAATCTGATTTCTCCCCAAATTCAGTGACCACATACTGGCCTACTTTTTATGCTGATTGGAGTTTGCATTTCACACATGCTAGCTACCCATCTGAGTGCTGTGAAGGTAGATCCTGTTGGCTGAAGTGAATGGCAGTGACGTATAGTTCATTTCACAAGCTACATGCAGTGCTATGGATGCTACATGGCTCTCATTTGTAAACCTAATTATGTAAATATAAGCCGGAAAAAAATAACCTGAATTTTGGAATCATTTTACAAGGAACACCATTTCTCTAAAATTATCACTTAAAAAAAATTGCACCCGACTTTACTCTTTACATATGAGGAAATATGGAACCTGAAAATGTGCAACTCTAACTAGTCTTGTGGGTGACATCCATATCCTGAACAATCATGATAGCTTGTAAAATACATGAGAGGCTGTTATGAGTCCTACGAAGGTAGATCCTGTTGGCTGAAGTGAATTCCAGTGATGTATAGTTTATTTTACAAGCTGCATGCAGTGCTATTTTATTTTATTATTTATTTTCAACTACTGCAGCCCAATGGAGGGCTATTGCAGGAGTGGGGTACATAAATACAATAGGAACGAATAGCAGTAACATCACAACAACTTCTTCAAGAGAACACATATTGTCACATCCTAAGCACAACCAGATACAAAAAATTGGATGCTGCATGGCTCTCATTTGTAAACCTAATTATGTAAATATAAGCCCCCAACCCCACTAAAAAAAACCTGAATTTTGGAATCATTTAATGCTACTATGTGTAGCAGCTATTATTTAATACATGTGTAGCAGCTTGTTATTTAATACATGGCACTAACAAAAATGCTAAGTCCAGTGCTTGCACACAGATGGTGCGTAGAGTCACATATGATATCACGTGCCGAAGTTCCTACACGCTACGCATCAACTGTATGCTCTCCCTCTCTGCCACTCCAGAGGCTAGAAGAGCACTGAGCTGTGCCCTTGGCCCCTAGCCACTGCTGGTAAAGATGGCAGTCACTCTGTTTTGCACAGTTAGATTTCAAAAATAGTATTTGCAAAGAGTGCACATAACTCAACTATTTGAACACTGGCAGCAAACAAGTTGAAATTTATTGCTCCTCTCTTCGTCTGTGGCAGCACTAAACCTGTTATATTGAAATTATGAATGAACGTGCTTCGTGATAGTGAGGTCATAATGCTTTGTGATCTTGAGGTTAAAAATAGATGGTGTTTGTGGACATGAAGCCACAAAAAAATTAAATACTTCATTATGTCAAGAATTACATATATTGAAGTTCATTATATCAAGGTTTGACTATAAAAGCTTAATTTTGACTGTCGGCTAGTGAGCATTAGTATGTATAACCAAACCCAAACAGTGGTCCACTAAGGAAGAAGCTACAGCTTTTGTATTTAGTGCATTACTTTGTGTATGGTGCAGATCTGATAAAGGTTTCTGTTCACTTTTCCAGGAAACAGAGGTGTATTGTGAACAGCTGTCAAGATTGTTCAGCTTTGTTTTATCATCTGAAAACTATGTTATACAGCACATGGCAATGCTTTCATTCGCTCAGTTTGCACAAGTCACTCACCATGACATTGTCATTACGAAAGCAATACAGTGGCCATCTTTGAAGGAAGCAGTAACATCATTTCTGACGAAGGTACGGTGCATCTGTTCGATTTTTTTTTAAAGGACCTGTGATTACAGTAGTAAGAAATGTTTTAGCATGAATAAAATAGCATCACTATCCCTGAGCTCTTAGGCTGTACTCTTAGGCACAGTTATAGCCATGTCAATAGAAATGGTGTTGCTGGAGCAGTATTCATGGGATTCTTGTGATTGTGCATTTTTAAACTTTGTTAACAAGCAAAAGGAAATGAGGGGCTGAATATGTATCTTTTTTAATGGGTAGCGACATGCAAAAACAGACACTGAAGCAAAGAAAAAAAATCAAAGGAGGAATTAATTATATTTCACTGAAATGTGCAAATAAAAAGGGATAGGAAAATTAAATGAAAGACTCACATATGCAGCATAATTCTTGTTTAGTGGGCACTTCAGGCCAGCTGTAGTGCTTTATTATTGCTTACATGTTGCCTTAATGGAGATAGAGGCTACATGTTACCAAGGCTAAAGATCATTAAAAAATATATTTGCAACAGAGAGGCATCTGCAGTTATGTGCAAGAAACGTAAGAACAGAGTAATAATTAAGTTTTAAAGAATGCATGTGATATTTTAAGGTTGAGTAACATTAGTACTGTATGATTGTTTCCGAAATACAGCAGTGCTTGCTCACTGTACATAAAGCAGAAAGTTTCCGTGACATATGTGCTCACGCATACTTTGTGGGAATTTTGTTTACCGCTTCTGTTTCAAATTGTGGAATTCTGTGCAACCTTTTAGGCAACGCTTTTGGATATGCGCAAGCATGAAACCTTCTTATATAGTATTTTTCAGTGACTTTCCTTTGTGGCCCTAACTGCAGGGACTGGTGGACCTAAATTCCACACATAAAAACATGTCTTTGGGAGCACCCAAAGAGGCATAGAATTTTGAAACAGTTTCGAATATTAAAAACTCCCAGCTACATAACATCATTACAGATTAACCTAAATTTTCACTCGGTGGTGTATATGTACAGTGCTGTGACCTCTTATAAAAGCCTTCAATGCCATGAGACATGGTGCACAAATCATAACTTTGTTGTGTGAAAGGCCAGTGACATGAAGAGCACGTATCGGCATCACATTCAGTAAGTTTAGCTTGATTTCGTCAATAGGGCTGGTAACAGTATAATTTAAAACTGATGGGGGACTCGCTTGAGCAAGGCCAAGCTCTAAAGAACATTGTGTTAATTTGAAAGGACTGCACTGAAGTGGTGTTACTGGAGAAAGTCCAGAATTGTGTGGTTTTTTGTAACAGTTTGAGTAATATACCATATTTTTGTGATCCTAAGCCCCCCCCCTGCCACCCCTGTTAAAAAAAAAAGAGCTGAAAAGAAAGTCTGCCTGTGAATGTGAGCACCATTTTTTCTTTTGATGAAGAGCGCTCAGCGAATGCTAGGCATGCTTGCAACCATGGTCGGCACAATTTAGACGGCTTCGCTAAAAGACCTTTGGTTCTAAAGGGAACACTCAGAGCACTTTTCAGCAGATAGTCATAGTTGATTTCCTTTCCCCGATCTCCACTAGCTTCAACACTAGCTGAGGAGGGAAGGTGTTTGAAGGTTCGAATCGGCGCCCCTCGATGGCTCGAGTACTCGATGGCAGCGCGAAGGAAGAGCCGTTGCCCGGTAAAGAGAAGCTTTATTCCACACTCAGGCGTCTGCCTGGGTCGAAACCCAAACCTCCACTCTCCGCTCACATCCAAGGCATCGTCACTTCAACCCTCGGTTCGACAAAGGGTCCCCCAACAAGCCAATCACACTTGGGGGTTGGCATCACGCAAACCAATCGCACAAACACTTTTATGACACACACGGCATTGGTCAAACATACGTCACAATCTACAGCACCCGAGGGGATAGGTTCACTGCGCAACACACGTCATTTCCCTCTCTCTCCTACGTTGTCGCCTGTGTATTAGCCCAGACGACCGCCGACGCTGGAGGCCCTGCCGCGCACCACGTCTCTTTCAAGAAGCCGCCACACAGCCGCGAGAATATTTGCCGGCCCTGTCCACTAACGATATGTCATTTTTCATCTCGGCCTGTCATCATCTTTTCATTTTAACGACCTTCGTCGTTAAAACCCTGCACGCTTCGAGAACCGTAATTGTAACCCGAATGCGGTTGCACACAAAAGCATCCTTCGGTCGCATCCGGCGGAGCAGCAGCAAAGGACGCGTACTGATGTCAAGCTGTGACTGAAGCCAGGCGTCGTGCGTCGCTTCGCTCTCTCTACACGGCTCGCTTCCCATTCAACTCTTTATCACTGCCCTCCGACGGCTCCCCCGCTGGGTCGCCTTTCTTCCCTACATGGAGTCTTCCGCGGTTCTTTTCCGCAGAGCCTACATGTGTCTCTCGTTTGTGGCAATGCTCCACCGAGGTACAGGGAATCGTTCTGCGCTTTGAAGTATTCGCACAGCTGAACCACCAACACCACGCCGGCCCTGCATACCTCGAACTAACTGTCATCTGATTACAGACCTTTTTTTATACCTCTGTAATCTGTCTTGTAGTAATGCACCCTACGAGCCAACAAGGAACAGGGCCTGCGAGCCACCACAACCTAGTGAAACATAACCGTCCTTTATTTGACGATGCCCGCCATATATATACACAGGGACAACAGTTCCACACCACAGATATTCACAGAGATACCAGATGGGATATCGAAACCAAAACTAACAACACTATATATCCCCCCCCCCCCTTTGTTTCCCACCTTAAAACCTCCAGTTGATTAGTAAGCTGTTAGTGGGTCAGTACTGCAAGGTGCTTTGTACATATTGTGCAGAAACAATTGGCATTGATTGTAAATGTAAGCGAGTAACCAGACACCTCTAAAAGGCTATTTGCTTCCTTAAATGAATTGTGTGTCTGATGGCATACATTTGTGGCAGCGAGAATATTGAGGCTGCATGTTGTTGTTTTATTGGGTGATTTCATAGACAGTAGGGCTGTTAACTAGCCGCTGTGAGGCTGTAGCATAAGCCGCTATAACACGTAAGGTGATGTCTTGAGCAGTGCAGACACTCCACTGGTGTGGAAGGTGACTGCTATGCATTCCTTCCATTGCAGAGCCCTCTCCTGCAGCTGCCCCAGAGAAGTAGCGGGAAAAGAGGAGGGCTGCCCTTCCTGAGTGCTTTATCATCTCATCTAAACAGTTTTGCAAAGAACTCATGCTAGAGCATGTACTTCTTAAATAGTTTGCATTCTATGACAAATTAGCATGCAACTCACTCGCAGGAGGTGTGATATTTACTTTGGTACCTTTGTATTGACAGTAAAAGTCCAGCTTCAAACTTCCAACCATGAGAACACACAAAAAAGGCAAAGAAAGCTATTCGCTTCAGTTCTTTTGCACATAGACTGTAATTCTAGGGCAACTGCGTGCTCACACTGTAAAAATCTGCTGTGGCTGTCGTTCTACCTTCATCCAGTATGCCTTCTACAAGAAATTTTGTGCTGTCATGGCCTTGCCATGGCTGGAGTGACCATTTACAGATGTATTTAGAGATATTCTATTTATTTGTTACTTATTTTACAAACTTGCACTGCCCATATAGTATTGGGGTACAGCGTAAGACATAATAATCCATATAAAAGCAACAAGAATAAGTTAGATTGCCATCTCTTGTCAGCTAGAAGAAAACTTCGTTTGTTGTGGAAGTGGCATTTTCCCAATGGTGAAGTTTGGAGGCATGGCTATTTCAGCTCTCTCCTACCTTGCTTCTCGCATTTTACTACAGGCTTCATTAAGTTTGTTCGTGTCAGTAAAGTGCAAGGCAAGGTGTCAGCCTGCCATGGCAGCTAGCAGCTAGGCTGCGCTCTCCAGGCAGAGTGCCCTTTTTCACAGCATTGTCCAAATGTCTGAAATGTCCAAATGTCCAAATGTCTGTCAAATGTCTGGTACCACCAAGAGGTACTGTCTCATGTTGGGATTTCGATCAGCCTAGACACTCATCATCATCATCATCAGCCTATTTAGGTCCACTGCTGGACGAAGGCCTCTCCCAACGATTTCCAATCCACCATGTCCTGAGCGAGTTGGTTCCACTTTATGCCCGCAAACTTTTTAATTTCATCGCTCCATCTAACCTTTTGCCTGCCTCTGTTGCGTTTTCCCTCTCTTGGTATCCTTTCCGTCGCTCTTACTGTCCATCTGTTATCTTTCCTCCTCATGACATGTCCTGCCCAAGTTCACTTCTTTCTTTTAATTGATGCAATAATATCAGCTACTTCTGTCTGTTCCCTGATCCATTCCGCTTGTTTAGCGTTACCCCTATCATTTTTATTTCAATTGCATGTTGCGTGCTCCTTAATTTCATCTCTAGTTTTTTCGTTATCCTCCATGTTTCTGCACCGTACGTTAGTACTGGGAGAATGCAGCGATTGAATACCTTACGCTTTAGTGAGAGCGGCAAGTTTCCAGTCATGATTTCGTAATGCCTTCCGAATGCACTCCAGCCCATCCTTATTCTACGGAGAATTTCTTTTTCGTGGGTAGGAGTTCCTGTTAGTAACTGTCCCAGGTTTACGTATTCGTTTACACATTCTAAGGGCTCATTGTTGATCTTAAATTCCCGTTCCTTAGCTAGGCTATTGAGCATAACTTTGGTCTTTTGCCTATTCATATTTAACCCAATTTTAATACTTTCCCTGTTTAAGTCATTAATCATGTTTTGTAGTTCGTCTCCATCATTGCTAAAGAGTACAATGTCGTCTGCAAATCTTAAATTGCTGAGATATTCTCCATCTATTCGAATGCCCTTTTCTTCCCAGTCTATACATTTAAAGACTTCCTCTAAACATGCAGTGAATAGCATTGGGGAGATCGTATCTCCTTGTCTGACACCTCTCCCGATCGGGATTTCTCTGCTTCTCAAATGGTAGGAGTAGTATGGCTGTGCAATCTTTGTATATGTTGTTTATGGTTTTCACATAGTATACGTCAGGTACCCCTTGTCGACGTAGAGCTTCTAGAACTGCTTGTATTTCTGTGGAGTCAAATGCTTTCTCGTAGTCTATAAATGCCATATAAAGAGGTTTATTATATTCCGCGTATTTCTCAATTACTAGGTTGATAGCCTGGCTGTGGTCCATTGTTGAGTAACCTTTCCTAAAACCAGCTTGTTCTCTTGGTTGGTTAAAGTCGAGTGTTTCTGTTATCCTCGTAGAAATTACTTTTGTAAATAGCTTGTATAATACTGGGAGTAGGCTAATTGGTCTGTAATTCTTTAACTCCTTTATGTCACCTTTCTTGTGGATTAGGATTATATTAGCATTTTTCCAACTGCACGGTACACTATGTCTTGATACATTTCGTGAAGAGTGATGCAAGTTTTTCAAGCATAATATCTTCTCCATCTTTGATCAAGTCGGCTGTTATAACTCTAACCTGCTGCTTTACCGCAGGCCATGCCTTTGACAGCTTTTTTGACTTTGTCAGCGGTGATACATGTAATTTAAGTGTCCTCCTCTGATTCTATTTCAATTAAAGTTGTATGGTCTGTCTGAGAGCTGTACGGTTCAGAGTAGAAATTTCCTGCTGCCTTTACTATTTCATTGAAATTGTTGATAACACTACCTTGTTTATCTTTTAGCGCATGCACTTTGTTTCCCGTACGTGCAGTTTCTTTTTCACCAATTTAATGCTGGTGCCTTTCTCTACTGCTTTCTCTATTTCTCTCATGTTAAAGTTTCTTACATCTCTTTGCCTGGCTTTACTGATCAATTTTGATAGTTCTGCGAATTCTATATTATCTTTTGATGAAGTTACTGTCATTTGTTGGAATTTTTTTTATCAAGTCCTTGGTAGGTTGGGACAACTTACTTGTTGCTTGCTTTGTTGCTGTACTCCCGACTTCTATCACTGTTTCAAGGATTGTTTTCGTTATGGTTTTGTTTATTTCTTCCAAATCATCATCATTTTGCCCTAAGGCCTCGAACTTGTTGCTTACGGTGACTTTAAATTCTTCGTTCTTCGCTCTGATTACCTCTATATTTGCATTATTTTCAACTCTTGTCTCAACAGAATGGAAGTGTGAGTCTGTGTTAAATTGTAGGACAATAGGGCATAAAGAAACACATGACATTGCTGTTTGTACAAGTGTAATTGGCCTGAATTTAAGTTTCATCAAACCTCCACACTTCTTTCACACTTCTTTCTTGTGTTCGTGGCTGTGAACTGAGTAGCAGGTGCATTTCAGGTTGTCCTACAAACTGCTGTGGCCAGTGCATGCTGCTTGCCTATTTGTTCACTTGTCCTTAATGTTTAAAGGGCCTCTCACCAGGTCCGGCCATTTTGAACTGACAGTTGCACTGCATAGCCTACATTGCATGTTTACAATCATACCTGTTAACAATTACACTGCTACGCCCCATGGAAAGAGCCCAAACTTCAAACTGAATGTTGTTTACTCTTCATCTCAGAGGTGCTTGCTCAAAGATGGAGGGGATGATGTCACTTGCCAAATGCACAATGGGTGACATCACCTGTAGCAGCATGTGACACCTGTTGAGGGCATGCCGTAATGTGCCCAAACCTATCAGGAAGTGGCACTTGCGGTGGATGCCTCCTCAGAGAGGACGGGCTCTGCGAGCACAACAAAGTGCGCTTCACATTGTAGCATCAGCAAGCAGCTACTAGCAGTGATTCCCATCTCCAGAGGTCATGGCTTGATCTTGCTTCAAACATTTCTATTTCTGCTAACAATGGACCATTTTCAAAAATTATTTGGTAAAATTATTGGGTAGGTAGCAATATCCAATGCATAACGGAAATTTACCATGTGGCCTGGTGAGGGACCCTTTAAAGCTGGATTTTTAACACGATAAAAAATATTGTGTTTGCATGCCAATACCATTACTAAATGAGGATTATCTCCGTATTGCTAAGTCGAATTCTGCTTATGTGAGAGATGTTTGTACAAGATATCATTTTTATTTTTGTCTAGAAATCTGGCATTCCTCAAGTGCCAGGGATGCATATGCATACTTTGAAGGTATTGGCACATCTGCTTTTTTTATTACAGGATGACTTGAAGAAGCCATTTTACTGGGCTGATTTTGTGAGGAAACAGGAGAGAGCACTCTCTTTTTGGATGGACTTTGCAAATAAGCCCCAAAATGACAAAGTTGGCTTGATATGTGACATGGCGGGAGAGGCAATTCCTGAAAAACGCAGGAAGCGTGAGGTATCTTTCATACTTTGAATGGCCACCTTATAATGCTACTGCTGTTTTAGCCTAACTAGAACAAGAATGAAAAAGCCATGTAATGCTCTAGGTACGAGATTAATGTCTTGTTTCATGAAAATTGTGTTAGATTACAGCTTGTCGAATAGCATTTAGAGCTGAAGTTTACACTGTTTGTTGCTTTAGAAAAGATAGTTACACATCTATCTTATAATAAGATAGATGTGTAAATGAATTTGCTAAATGCACTAAAGGCTCATCATACCATATTGGAATGTGGCACTCTTTCTGGCAAAAAAATTTTTGGGACTACATTGATAGGTTCATGCTTGAGAACGTCAAACACCAGTATTATTGACAACTGCACTTCAGTAGTGAAGCTCTGAAAATAAATGTAGGACATGAATTGTGGTTCCAGCGTGGCATCTGATGATTTTAATTTTGTCACTTGCACTCCACCATTCAAGATTGCAGCACATTCTTTGGTTGAAGCAGTAAAATGCTAGCTATACATTATATTTTATTCGATTTAGGGAGAAAACATCTTTTCATCCCGCTGACAATCTAGGTACTTGTCTAAGTAGCAGTAATAAGAGAGAATTATTGATGGACTCTGGTAGCGGCCACAAATGTCAAATTCTCTGCTTTTGGGTTCTGTGAGTGCCAGACTCAGCAATGAGAACTGAAAATATGTCATGGCCTCCTTATTTAAGAAACAATCCCTACAATACGGCTGATGCAGTTGGCCACACATGCCCTTTCATTTGACTAGTATTGTTAGTGTGCACTGCTTCACTGACTTTGCTTGATTATAGAAATCACTTTAACTGTAATAACCAGACTATGCTAGTATGTCCATGTTGTGTTGTCAGCATGCTTTCTGGATGTCCTTTGCACTTTAGACACATTATAGGCAATGGAGTTAGTCGGTTATGCAAGAAAGCATAGTGCCACTTGTCAGGCAGTAAAAGGCAATGGCAGCGTATGTGACATTGCACTCCCCTTGGGTGGACAACTTAGACTGGTGGGCCTTGAAGCACAGTTTTCAATTAAATGAATTATTTTCTTAGCATGAAACAAGAACTGTGGGGTTTCTAAAATTATATTTTAACAATGTATGTAGACCTGATATTTGCCATTAGAACGGCATTCCTGGAAATTATGCAGTTGCTGTGACCTATGAAACTAACAGAAAGGAACATGCTATTCGAGGACTGTATTCAGATAGATTGCACAGCCTTCGCAGAATATTAGCACAAGAAAAGGGTCTGTTAAGTAAATAAAAGGCTTCAATTCATCAAATGTGTACTGACGGAATGGAGGACAGCATACCACCAGAACATTTTGTGGAAGTGATTTTATTTCTTCATACAGATCTCGTACATTTTACATATAGGTTGTTATTGAGAAAGAAGCAAAGTAATAAATGCCAGCAATCCCTTTCTGCAAATTATATTTTGACTTGTAGCATGCTATTAGATAAGAAAAGTGGCAGTCCTGTTAACAGACATTATGATATGCTAATGCCACTTCATCCTTCATTGGGCTTATCAGAAAACACTAATATCTCCTAATTTCCTAATAATATTTTTGGTTTTTAATGATTACAGTATGTCATATAAAGTTCAAAATAATGATTTCTGTTGCTTTGAACCCTTTTACCAAATTTTAAATCTCACCTTGTGGTTAGTGCATCATAGCTTTAGTTAGCGAAAGGGAAAAGTAGCATCCATACATTTTTAGCAAAAAGCTGCAAGGAAATCCATATGGATTTCTCAGAAATTAAAACTTCTTAGTTGATGAAAAATTTTTACTGGTCTGGGGTTCAATCCTAGGACCAACACCTGTGTGGGCCACTTGCTTTACCAATTCTATCTTTCTTTATTCCATTGCAAACATACACAATGGCAGGGCCCAAGATAAAAGCTGCTATGAATTGAACTAACCAGGAGGCTAGCAATAGGCTGCACGAGGACAAGTTGACTGACAACACCTTGCAGAATTCCGCAGAACTCATTTGCCATATTCGTGCCCATGTGCTTCAAGTTGTCTGTCAATTCTAATAAGCTCTGAAATGACGAAGAGTGCTTGATATGTGGCATGGCAGTGGAGCCAACTCCTGAAAAATGCAAGAAGTGCGAGATATGTGAGATATCCTTCATGCTTTGGATGGCCATTTTGTAGAGTGCTACTGCTACTTTGGACTAACTAGAACAAGAATGAAATAGCCATCTAAATGTGTAGGTTTGAGATTAATGTCTTCATTTTCATTAATGATTAATGCCTTAATTTTTTAGAAATCTGTGTGGACATCCATGTAACATTGTGCTACAGACGGGCAGACGCTGCCTTTCACAAATGTTACTTTTTACTTTACCTTGAGGAATTCCACAGATCTCATTGCCATATTCATAGCTTTATTTACATTTGCATCATAAAACCCAGCATACCAAACTAAATTTCTTCTTTCCCTATAAACTCATAGTAATAACATTCACACTTATTGCTCTTGAAGAGTGTGAATGTTGCCTTAAACTGCTACCAGCATAACTTAATAACAAAGTAGTTATTGTGCCCTCAGAGTGGCTTTCTTGCTTTCTTTATCTTTATCAGCTTGCTAGAAGCTACACGGAGAAGGGTGGAGCAGTAGGGAGGGGAGGGGAAGGGGGGGGGGGGGGGCTAGATAAAAGTTGGCATGGAATGACGGTTCTGCCAGAAGTTCTGACATCACACAATCATGAGTTTTGGCATTTTCTCTCTCTTTATTTTGCAACATGTTGGCCACATCTACTTGAGTCGTGCATACCCCTAGAAACTCCTGGGCATAAGTTTATTTTTGCCCTCAAGATACAAAAACTGTTTATCCCATCTTAAGGAAAAGGGGCTGCAAGAAGGTAACAGCATTTGCCCAACAGTGATCAATGAATGTAAAATGTGAATTGGCGTATCAAGCCAATCAGAACGTACAGCCACCATCGTTAGTGCCACGTAATCAAACATCACTTCCTGTAACAAAATTCACTGTTGTGTGTTGCCACAATTCAAGCAGAACTCTGCAAAAGGCAGCTTCTTCGTTTAAATAAAATTATAGCCACTTTACTTTTGGCATTTCCAATCTTACTGTGACATCCCCGCATGCCGCAGTTCCAGAATAAGCGATAAAAATCATGCTCAGGTTTTATCAGAGAGAATGTTGCTTTAGTCACGAAAAAGAAAATGTAAAATTTCCTTATGAAACCACATTGCTGGTTCGCTGCAATATGCCAGTGTTGTGCAGTGAAGAGTTTCAAGAGTGGTAAGGGACCACTGAATTTCCTAGAACCCAGCACATTTCATACCTCCATTGGATGCACATGCATGCATGGTATTATTGAGAGTACCAACTTTACTGCCATTCATTCAGAGCTGCTGAACAATAAAGAAAAACACTCGAGTTTTTTCTCGTCACTTCACCAACCATTATATGTAAAATTCACTATACTTATTGAGTATTCTGAAGTGTAGTGGAGTGGACAAAAAAAAGGGGGCAAGACAAACAGGACACGCGCTTCCCATCTTGCCTGTTGCACATGACATTATGTGAAGTCGAGGTTTTGATGGAAGCTTGTCTGATCGGGAAGCTTCAAAGCCAGGCTCCAGGCCCTTCATATGAAGTAGACACATAAAAACAAACTTGCCAGACCGTCAAAACCTGCTGAAGTCCTACGCAGCAACGTTTCACTGTCCACAGTGCATAACTTCTGGTCGCACAAGCCCAGGTCTGCCAAACTGGCTGCCCTGAGCCTAGGCTCGAACTTCAGTCTCGGTCTACAAAAAATGCAAGAGTTGTGTGCGCTGTTGAAAAAACCATAAACCAACTTGAACCCTCAAGAAGGGCGGAGGCATAAAAGCACACAATGTGCCATATTTCACGGCTCAGTGCTCAGTCTCCCCGCTTTCAGCTGATGAAAGCTGTTAAAGATCTTCATGCAAACCAAAAACCCTTCCAGCTGACAAGGGCAATGTGATGGTATTGCTGAACAGGGCTGACTACCCTGACAAGATGTTATCATTGCTTGCGGATGAAGCAACATGCTGTCATCTGAATAAGGATCCTACGCTGAAGGTACAGCGCAATCTCCAGAAGCTTCTCACTGACATGTTCCGTCTCATTGAACCAAAGCACAAGGGGCTGTACTTGTCCTTCCTGTCCACTAATGATACTACACCAGTGCTTTACGGTTTGCCAAAAATCCATAAGCCCAAATCCTGACGCAACCTCTCATCGGTTTTACTCATTCTCTGCTTAAAAAGCTTTCCAAATACCTTTGCAAGGTTCTGTCCCTGCTTGTTGGTAGAAGTGCTACACATGGTCTTCATTCTGAGGACTTCATAAACAAGGTTCGTCATTTCAGCCTCGACGATCAAGACGCAGTCGTCTCGTTCAATGTAGTGTCACTTTTCACTAGCAACCCTGTTTGACTTGCCACAGAAGTATGTGTCGCGATTCTCGAAGGCGACCCAACGCTTCCAGAAAGGACTCCTTTCGAAGTTCCTGACATGAGGAGGCTCCTTCTTTTTTGCCTGGAGAACACTTATTTCACGTTTCAGGGTGTCTTTTGCAGACAAAGTGCATGGGACACCTGGGGTGCCTATGTAACTGCCGCAAACCTGACAATGGAACAGCTTGAGCAGCACATTCTTGCTACTTTCAACTCTCCTCCCTAGGTCTTCCTACGCTACGTAGACAATGTGTTCTGCGTAATTCAGCACAAAGAAATTTCTTAATTTCTGGCTCATTTAAACAATATGGAAGCTTCTGTTCAATTCACAGTTGCGATAGAAAAAGTCAGCTGGCTACCCTTCCTAGACGTTCTCGTCCAACATGAACAGCACAGTATGGCGTTTTCTGTTTACAGAAAGAGCACTCATACAGGCAGGTATCTGCATTTTGATTTCATGCACCCTAAAAGCCAGGAGAGATCGGTGGTTACCTCCCTCGTCGCCAGAGCCAACCTCATCTGCACAACGCCAAGAATCAGGATGGTTGATCTTAAACAGGTGCGCTGAGATCTTTTGGTATGTGGCTACCCGAAGTCTTTCGTAAACTTGGTTGAACACCAGCTGGTCTCGGCTTGCAAGGCCTGACCGTGTGCTCTCAAGAAAATGTGCCATTATACCTTACATGCCTGATGTGAGCAACGGTTTAACCCGCATTCTGCGCCATTTTCTTGTTAATGTGAGAGACAAACTGCCAAAAGAAAAGTTCCCTGGCGTCGTTTAGTAGATACTTTATGAAGACTGTGGCTGCGTGTATACCAGCAAGACAGGAAATTTTAAAAAGCATGTGAAGCAAGATATAAATGACGTAAATTAGGAAAAAAGCTTCCTGAAATGCCTTGGCAGAACATGCAGATGCCCTGGGCCATCAGATCAATTGAATAACGCTGTTGTTTTGGAAATGATAAAAACCTATCTGCAAAGATTCACTTGGAATCAGTTTTTATACAAATGACTGATAATACACTAAACAGAAATAACAGAGCGCTCCCCCGTATCTACATACACTGCTTGCGTCACGTTTTAAAGCCATCATAAGCATTGTTTCATACGTTTTTGATCCATTGTGAACAAGGCTCCTGTCAGGGGAGCTGAAACGTTTTTCTCTTCTTTTTCTTTGTTGGTCGGTGTGTGTTTTACTCTTCGTCATGACATTGTGTGTTGAATCATCATCATCATCAGCCTGTTTAGGTCCACTGCAGGACGAAGGCCTCTCCCAACGATTTCCAATCCACCCTATCCTGAGCGAGTTGGTTCCACTTTATGCCTGCAAACTTTTTAATTTCATCGCTCCATCTAACCTTTTGCCTGCCTCTGTTACGTTTTCCCTCTCTTGGTATCCATTCCGTTGCTCTTACTGTCCATCTGTTATCTTTCCTCCTCATGACATGTCCTGCCCAGGTCCACTTCTTTCTTTTAATTGATATAATAATATCGGCTATTCCTGTCTGTTCTCTGATCCATTCCGCTCGTTTTTTATCTCTTAGCGTTACCCCCAACATTTTTCTTTCCATTGCACGTTGCGTGCTCCTTAATTTTATCCCTAGTTTTTTCGTTATCCTCCACGTTTCTGCGCCGTACGTTAGTACTGGGAGAATGCAGTGATTGAATACTTTTCGTTTTAGTGAGAGCGGTAAGTTTCCAGTCATGATTTCGTAATGCCTTCCGAATGCGCTCCAGCCCAACCTTATTCTACGGAGAATTTCTTTTTCATGGTTAGGAGTTCGTGTTATTAACTGTCCCAGGTATACGTATTCGTTTACACATTGTAAGGGTTCATTGTTGATTTTAAATTCCTGTTCCTTAGCTAGGCTATTGAGCTAGGCTATGTGCATCACCAATTAGTCCAAGATTTAACCTCTTTTGAAGACCACTATAAACAGCGCTTTTATGCAACACTTGAGTACTATCTGTCTGTGTTACCCAAGCGTGTACTCAGGACAGAGACAGCCTTTGGAGAGTATTTGCTGGCTGTTTATTTCATTTTGCTATGGTATCAGTCAATCAATAACTTTTATTTTCATCTTTGAAAAGAGAGACATGACTAAAAGCAAAGGTGTAGCTTAAAAAGGGTCCTGCTCCCTTGTACAGTAAACAGCAGATAACTGCAGTAACACCTCGAAAAGCACAACACTTGAAACACAATAATACTTGAGACCAAATGCGCCCTCAAGCAAAAACAAGAACTCTGTGTGATGTTAATGTCATTCGATACTTGTCTATGTTGTCACTCTCGAGCATCCCGCTCTTTTGCTGGATTTTTGAAATCATGAACAGCACCTTTATTATAGCAGTTGTGCCATATTAAATTGCTGGCTTCATAATTCTGCATATTCCAGCTGTAACCACAGTCCCCAATAACCAGCTTTTCACAAACGATAATAAAATTGTCAAAAAGTTTTGGTGTCTACACTCTAAAAGTAATATTTAATTTGGTCACTTCTTTCTAAACACATGAGAGGAGTCATTTTTCTCGGCCCTCACTGCACCTATCTGGGTCAAATTTCTTTCATTTGAAAAGAAAATGTAAAATCCAGTGACTGTAGCTAGCAGGGTTTTTTTTATTATTTAGGATACCAATTTCTCTTACAAACAACTTAATGAGCAAACAGACAATGAAGCCTAGGAAAGCATAGGGGAAGTTACTAGTGGTATTGTAATTGTGGAGAAAGTACTAGAAAGGAATTAAGTTGTTTCTAACAAACAAAGAACGAGCCCTTGACCCCTTCCCTTTCGTTATTTCATAGCTTGGGCCTCGCTGCGGCAGACTTGGTGCCTTAGGTAGCATGCGAGGGCTTATTAGGCAGCAGCCATCTCATCTAAGTTCACGTTCTACATGACGCCTCCTGGCAATAAAGTGTGTTCCACGCACGCCGCCTTGGCCACGAGTGGCGCTGCCTAACACTCCCAGGATAATACGTACATAAATACACAATAAAGTAGACGGGGGGACGACCGCCTTCGTAGCTCAGTTGGTAGAGCATCAGACGCGACATCCGAAGGTCATGGGTTCGGTTCCCACCGAAGGCAGGTTTGTCTTTCGTCCGCTTTAATTCCTTTCTACTTTCTCCACAATTACAATACCACAAGTAACTTCCCCTATGCTTTCCTAGGCTTCATTGTCTGTTTGCTCATTAAGTTGTTTCTAACAAATTTCTCTTACAAGTATTATTCAAAATTGTTAATTTAGCAGAAATTAAACTATAACGGTAACAAGTAGGGGTGTGCGAATATTCGAGTAATTTTCGAATAGCACTTGCCATTGGATTCGATTTGCACTGAACTTTTACGATTCGAAGTTGGTTATTAGGGAAAAAAGTCACAGTTTCGCCGCAACGGCGAAGCAATGAATGCGATAGCAAGAAACTGTAATGCTATACGAAGTGAGGCTTGCAGCTTCAGAGTAATATTAATTGTATAGCAAACACGCACTTGCTAAGTGAGCGTCTCCCGTGGACAGCGCGTTCTGGTACCAAGGGCTTTATACGTCGTATGTCACAAAGCTACACATACAAAGCTAGGGGAGGCCGCTAAATGAACAAACAGAAGATGAGCGCGAACTATCAAGTGAAGCACGCACGAAACGAACTCACAGATATACACCGAACGAGCGCAAATAAGCTGTCGCAGTGGATACTCTCAGTTTGAACAGCGTTCCTGTTGCAAAGGCGGCTACCTGTTGCGCTCCTCACGCCAGCTCGCTGGTAATGAAGAAACGCTATAAGTGCCTGCCGTCTCTGAGTCCTGCCAGCGGTAAAGGGTGTGTATATAAGGCTCGCCGTTAGCTCCTTGAAGCGTCTGCTCTTTGTGGCGTAGTGGTTAGCGCTACGCGCTGCGGAGTGAGAGGTTCCTGGTTCGATTCCGCGCGTCGGAAGCATTTATCCAAATTATTTTTCTTTGGGACCTTTTATTTATTTATTTATTTATTTACAAATACTGCATCTTGCACAGCAAGATATTGCAGGAGTGAGTACAACACAAGATAAAATACAATACATTAAGTCACACTAAATCACATTAAGTCGCATTAAATATAACACAAATAAAGTATACACATTGAGTATACACACTGAAGTATACACACTGAATGGGCAGAACATCAGGAAAGTATACACAGCTGATCAGTGAAAAAAGTATATATATATAAAAAAAAGTATATATAAAAGTGTATATAAAAGTATATATATATATATAAAATATATATATATATACATCCTTATACATATACGGTTCATGACGGCGGCGACGAGGACGGCAAAAACCAGCCGAGACTGTCGATATAACTGCTATCGCAATAAAAGTATCCTATGTCTCGTGACAACTGGTCCATTCCCGCGTGTAGTATGCTTCGCCACATAAAATCCGTGTACTGCAGCGAAGCTAACAATCGCGTACTACGGCGAAACTAACGCTCGTGTACTGCGGGAAAGCTAACGCTCGTGTACTGCGGTGAAGCTAATGTTAGTGTACTGCGGTGAAGTTAGCCCAGCTTTCCGTTGAACAGTTCTTTGTTGGGCTGTTCTTCAGGACGTTGGAATGACACTTTGGGAGTACACTAGCCATGTAATAAAACATTTTTTTTTTGCCTATGCTTAGCATCACATTTCTCAATAATTTGACATAATATTTGAAAATTATTTGAAAAATATTTGCTTTGATTTGCACCTGAACATAAATATTCAAATTCGCACTAAAAATTTTGCTATTCGCACAGCTGTAGTAACAAGTCTAACTGAGAAATAAATAAAAGCTGCCATATTTTGTAAGCTGCATCTGATATGTCTAAAATTATCAAAATTTATGTATTACACATCCCTCAGAAATATATAACTAATCTGTGAGGAAGACCTAAAGTACCTTTGTTTAGAATTGTGGCACTGTCCGCTGCAGTGGTGCAGTGATTATGGTGACCCACAGCTTGCGGGTTCGTTGGGTTCAGTGCTGGCCTGGTGGTCGGTTGCACCTTCAATGTAGATGAAAATGCTAGAGGCTTGCATAACGTTTTGCTTTCAGCGAATGTTAAAGAACTCCAGCTGTTCAAAATTAACAAGGTCCTCCATACAGTGTGCCTCATAATCAAAGCATGGTTGTGGCTTGTAAAACCCAAGCAGTTATATAGAGCTGTAACATTATTGCTTGAGGTGTAAACATTTATATCTCATTTTTGTACCTTCAATGCTCTAAGAGATGCAGTTTACAGACAGTGGTGTTGTTACTATGTGTTGTGCATAAGTGTGCCATGCTATTGAAGCAGAATTTTGAAATTCAAAGACAAAGAAACAGATGGGGTGCAGAAGCTGCTGTCGGCATTTCTGCTTTAATATCGCCCTAGCATATATTGTTAAATACACATTCCCATCTTTTCTACCTACTTTTGATCCCTCTGGCAATATCTTTTTTTCTCTAATATGGCTGTCTACAGTTTGTACTTTTATTCTTTTAATTAAATGTGAAGCATTTCTTGGTGATCTTAAGCCACTTTGACCATATCTATCTATCTAGCCGCCTTTCAGTGCTCTTGTGGTCACCTCGTTCACTTGGTATTCACAAAAATTGGCATGGTACGGTATGAATATATGATGGACATGAATGGTTGATCTTGACATAACTAACATGATATTCTTGTTGTGTACATGACAGTTAATAATGGCATGATCATGTGTGGCTCCTATCTGCAATGCTCAGGTCAGGGTATGCGCCAGAGGTGATTGAACTTCAACATCGCACCTACCAAGGGCTAACCAAAATAGACACTGAAAACTTCATGACAGTATGCTTTGCCTGGCTTAAACAAGAAAGAAACATGCCACTTCTAGTAGCTTGTGGTTGAAATGCAGACATAACACAAAGACAGACATAGATAAATGTGCTGTAATAACGGAAGGTGACCTACTGCACTGTAGGCATCGAACCCAGGCCATTGAGGTGCAAAGCGGGCATGCTAGAACTCGTCTATGGTTGCTGTTTGCATGCGATACCTATAGTAAATAAAGCAGTCACGTCAGCAGTTGTGGTGATAATGCTTGTCTAATGTCAATTGTGGTTCTAGTTTGTGTTAGCCACTCTTCTAGCAACGTAACAAAATATACACACGCACTACAATCACGCACCGTGGCATTGTCCAGCTTTGCTCGACCCCATAGAAATATGCCATAAACGATGCTTATGGTGCACACATCAGCCCACCACATTTCTCTTGATAAAAGAGAAATCTGTGCAATGACGTGAGTGCCCACATACATCATACGATCAGCTTCCTTTTAGTGCCTACAGTGCTGTCAATGTGCCTGGTAAGCCACGTTATGCACACAACTACTCAGTTTCCACAGTGTTGCTGATCTAGCTCATAACACTTACCTGCATGCCAAAACCTTCGGCTTCGGCATTTGCTCACTGGCTGCTTCGCATGGCATTCTTTCCCACACTCCATGGAATCTGCTGGATTTTTCAAACTTACAATTCATAGCAATTTTTAAGACTGCAGGCTTTGTACTATAATTCTCATTCCTACAGTCACTCCCCAAATACATAAAATTTCCCCAGTTTTTCCCCAAATGCATAAAATTTATCCAGAGTGAACCAGCACTTGTTTCATAGAAACATTTCTCTATATTATCTACATATATATAGGCAAACTGAAGATGGCCCGAAGAACAAATTTCTATTTAGGTTGCGAATTGACCTTGGAAAATTAATCTGACACCCTGAAAAAGCTACTCCAACTTACTCATGGCAAATAAGGATGCTACCCCTTTCTTAAATGGCTGTTGAAGAAAATACGGGGCACGTGACCACAGAAACAAGTTTTCTCTTCATTGTACATTGGCCATAATCATTCAAACTCAACAATAAGACCTATTCCTCAAGGTGTTCCATAAGGGAGCATTCTCAGACCACTCCTCTTCATTGTTTACATGAATTTTGACTTTTTTTGACTGCTGAAAATATGAGGATTGCATATTCTGATGATACCACCATTTTTTTCAGGGGCACAAATCCAGACACTCTTATAAATTATGCAAACATTGTGCTAGAGGATATCGTAAACTGGTGTGATAGAAATTACTTAAGAATTAATGCTAAAAAGACCCAAGCAATCATATTTTACCCAAAGCATAAGGCTGTCAACCTTAAAAACAGGTTATATTTAAACAATGAAGAAATTAAAATTTTAAATGAGGTTAAAGCACTAGGAGTTACATTTCTAGAAAATTTACTATGCAACAAACATGTCGAATGTCTTTACACAAATCTAAACAGAATAACAGGACTGTTACGTAGACACTGACATGTTTTGCGAGCTATTTGCAAAACAAACTGTGTATAACTCACGATTTCTTTCTACACTGAATTATTGTCACCTAGTATGTGTGACAACATCAAAACAAAACATTACTAAGCTAAAATTATGCCAAAAATGAGCAATTCGTGCTGCAGTTAACCTTTTCTTCATAGAACACACGTCTAAAAATATTCTCGGAATCGAATGCTGGTTCAATTCATTTATTCACTTCGTCCGGCATGCATTTAAGGAACTGTGTTGCGATAGGGAAATATAGATTATGTGAACTTGTTGAACTTGAATTGTCACCAAATTCTATATAATACAAGATGTGCAGATATTTGGTTAGCATGTTTTTGTCGTATAATTATGGGCAGGAATCCGTATCCTACCGCATCGCTGATCTTCTAAACACCCTAACTGCAAGTGGATTAAGCCTTGATGCTATGTCTACACATTCCTCTTTTACTCATTTCCTTTCCCATATATATATATAATCATCATCAGCCTGTCTAGGTCCACTACAGGGCAAAGGCCTCTCTCATTATCCCAGTCCTGCACTAGCTGTGACCAATTTATCCCCGCAAACTTCTTGATCTCATCTGCCCACCTAACTTTCTGCCGCTCCCTGCCACACTTGCTTTCTCTAGGGATTCACTCTGTTGTCCATAGTGACCAACGGTTGTCTTGTCTTCGCATGACATGCCCTGCCCATGTTTGTTTCTTCTTAATTTCTACCAATATGTCCTTAACACGCGTTTGTTTCCTAACCCACTCCGCTCTCTTCTTGTCCCTTCTTGTCTGTTTATATATATATATAGAGAGAGAGAGAGATAGAGTAAAATAGCAAACAAGACTTTGCAGTTGTCGTTCATTGCCGACAGTTTCGACCGCAGGACACCGGTGTGTGTGTGTGTGTATATATATATATATATATATAGAGACGACAGATGGCAGGCTAGTTGGTGATGCATATCTTCTAAGAACAACACAAAAACCGAAGACACAGATTCGTGTCTTCCTGGTCTGTGTCATTGGTTTTTGTGCTGTTGTTTTTAGAATATATATATATTAGAGAAAGAGAGAGAGAGACACCCTAATGAACCAGCACACAATGGAGCCTAGGAAAGCACAGGGGAAGTTATTGTAGAAAGGAATTAAAGTGGACGGCAAAACACACCTGCCTTCAGTGGGGACTGAATCCACGGCCTTCGCATAATATGTCTAATGCTGTACCAGCTGAGCTATGAAGACAGTTGTTCTCCCGTACATATAATCCTGGTAGCACTAGGCAGCACCATAGCACTCGTAGCCATGGCGACAAGTGTAGAACACTCTTTGTGGGTTCAGTTCCCACCAAAGGCAGGTGTGTTTTCTTGCCACTTTAGTTCCTTTCTACTCATTTCACAATTACTATACTACAATAAAGAAACTGCAGTAACTTCCCTTGTACTTCATCAAGGTTGACCGTAGGGTTAGTACCTTCTGAGGCTCTATCGTTTGTTGGTTCATTAGGTTGTTTCGAATAAATGAAAGGGCCCTTGACCTATTCTCTTTTGTGTATATATATATATATATACATACATACTATATAGAGCCTTTCCTAGGCTTCAATGTTTGTTGTTTCATTAACTTATATATATATATATATATATATATATATATATATATATATATACACACACACACACACGTGGGCATGCGTGTATAAATGCACGTATATGTATGTCGTCTCTTTCATATCAAGTTTGATGTGTTCATTTCTTTACTGCATGTATATCCATGTTGCTGTATTGGACTTCTTTTGTCACATTTTCTGTAAACTGCCTAGAATGTTGCCATATAGCTGTGTTACTACTGCACACTGTCGAATTCTACCACAGGGGGCCGGGTATAGCCAAGCTGCAGTAATGCAGCTTTTCCCACCACCCCCTTTCTCTTTCTCTTTGTTGAGGTGAAATAAAGCTTGGTTTGATTTGATTTCACAAATAATTTTTCTTGTAATTAGTAAATTATCCTGAAACACCTTGCCATGAGAAGGCCCTCGGTAAGAGAGAAACACGAAAAAAAGGATAGTGGTGGTAACACCACCTTGAAGTTCATGTACCAACTCACTGTGATTTCATAGCTATTGAGAGTACCTGTGAGAGTCTACAGAGAGTGTAGTTGTTAATTGAAAAAAATGAAGTGCATTGTCTTTTGAGGGGGCTACAGACCTAAGGTGCCAAGTTTGAGGAAATTTTGTTGAGCAAATGTCACCAGAATAGTTAAACTCATTCTGAAATCCACAATGTCATGCTGACATTCACGTGCAAAGATTTTGGCACAATATTTAAGATTGAAACTTTCCCCTGCATTTTCTTTTCTGCTAACTAATAAATCTATGACATTGCAGTTAACAGCAGTCAAAGTGTCAAAGAATAATTTATCAGTCTGAACTGATTTACCTTTTTTCTTCGGTGTCCTTTTAATACTACTGAAGCTGCCTGAAACCACTCATGTGACTCCTAGCATCACATGCAATAAAATATTTTGGGAAAGGAATAGGAGAACCAGAAGATGAGGCTTTTTATCTTTTGCTCTTGTAATCTTTATTATGGTGGTTTTGCTGCGCTTCAGTAATAGGCCAGACTAGCTTGCTCATGTTTCTATGCCAGTGAGAGTTAATGGTCCTCACATGCACCTTATATATCTTCGTGCCTGGTTAGAGTAATGATTTTTTTTTTTCTATTTGTAGGATGAAACAGAAAAACTGGTTGAAGGCATTGAGGATGCAGTTACAAAGTTACTACACGCGGCCAACTTGGGACCTCTGCAGCCGCGTCTTTGCCACCTTCAGAAACAACTGAGCGATATTCTCAACAATCTGTAAAAAAAGCACACTGAAGTTTGCAAAATCAGTAAATGATTTTTTATTCTAGCTGTTGCAGTGGTTATGCCTGTGTGGATTTCCTGTGCAGTGGTATTTTTTCATAGGCTGGTTTCCTCTGCGCTCACCTAATGCTGGTGTTTTTAAGAGCATGAAGCCTAGTTGGCAAAATTAAAGATATGTGTGTGCTCATCATTCATAATGTTATAGAAGATGCCTTGCAATTTATATAAATAATTGTTTCATTGTGTCATCTTTCGTGGCCTATGCATAAAACTTCTTGAGGAGTAACAGAGATAGTGCATAAAGGCTGCCCAATATACATAAAACCTGAAATTTACACCAGTTCTGTGTTTACAACACTCTATTATTCATTTTTTAGCAATTATGTTCAGCTCAGGAACTTCTTACAAAAATATTTGGTGCAAGCCGAAGCAGAACTCCTAATTGTGGTTTTATTGTACCCCAAGCAGTACAATGTCATCGGTTACCTGGCTATATACAGGGAACAAAAAATTTTATAAATTCAGACTTCAAGCATAAATCCCATCAACTGTGATATAAACATTCGTGGACACTACTTGCTTTTCCAAGTTCAGTTGACTAGTGGCCAATAAAAGGCAATACTTTGAGCTTTGGCTGAGCTGAACCTTCAGCACATTCTGTATGTCTTCCTTTAACTTCAAGGTGCTCCATATTGCTTTTTGCTCAAGGCACTACTATGTTTGACAAGTCATTTGATGTGCCAAGTTCCAGGAGCTACGTGAAAAGTGCAGTTATTTGCTGGAAATGAATACATCCAATAATAAATTTCATGTGCGCTTCAAGCCTAAGATTTAATTATTTTTATTAAAAAATGTGTGACTGACTCTAGAACCATTAGATGTTTGATTACACCTGAATTATCATGAATCACTAAAAACGCACAAATCGACACAATACTACCATGTCTTTCTTGTAAATAAATGTCAAGTGCCTTGGAATAAATTTGTGCAATATTGCTACATTTATGTTTTTCATATTTTGCACCTGAAGGGGATAAATGATGCAGAAGAGATAGCACCATATAAAGGAAAAAAGTATTTAATCACTGAATCATTGGTTTTTGTGGACACATATTGCCTTAGAGGCAGTAAGCCAAGAGAATAATTTTTTATTGCAGAGTTTCTTTTGTAAATACAGAGTTTCTTTTATAAATACAGAGTGTCTGGCTAAATGCATTTGGCCAGCACTGTGTGATACATAGTGAATAACTTTTGTTGGTTCACAGCAGGAACAAATGAAGCAGAAAAATTTTTGAGTGGTCAGAAGGGAAAGACCAGTGTAGGGCACTTGGCTGCTATTGTACAATATATAAGTGTATGTGCAGCTCTTTCACATCTACGGAGAACATTCTATACAAGTACCAAACAGTGTGACTGGTGGCTTGGGATGAAGCTTGCTTACAGTATATTGTGCCAAATGTTGGCCAAAGAAAATAAAACCTACTGCTCAAAAAATTCCTACATACATTTTATTGTCATTCAACATTCTTAACGTTGGTGTATTTTGCATTATTTAATTGAATATGCACTTTCTTACCTTTAAGGAATCTAATCCACTTAAGGGGGGACACGGGTCTTAAGACCAAAAATATTGTCCAAAAATCAATTTTTGGAAAAAAGCATTTTTGCTATCTACATCAATCACTCTCCATATATGCCAAGTTTCGTATCTGTTAAGACCATATTTCAGCCACATCATCAATTAAAAGGCATATAAAGCACCCGATTTTTTGCTGTGTAAACGCTAAAATGAGACATATCCAATGATGCCACGCTCACATTCTAGTACCTTGAGCATATACTAGTGGTAGCCTACCAAATTTTTATAAGTGTGTATGTGTATAAACATTTGCAACTGCTACCACCTAAACATGGCATTTATTTGTTTTCTTGGTTTTCTCAAAACGCTAGCTTTACACACCCAGCAAGACATTTACTCCAATATTTAAGTGGCCATCACAGATAGAATAATAATTCTTTTTGCAACATGAAGCTGGATGTTTCAAGCACACAACATAGAAAAGAAATTTTTAATATTACTTGCTTAAGTTTATGAAATTTGTTTTTTGTGAGACATTTGCATGGCCATTTTTGAAAGGATACAGTTCATTGTACTATAAAACAAAAAACAATGACCTAATCACAAAAGTGCTTCCATTGTGTTCCTTATGCCTTCTGCTAACAATTAATATGCCATTTGTATATTTCGGTGCGGTGGTAGTCTCTCTATTTTAGTAAGAACAAAAGAGGTTGTCTTGTTAATTATGTCATTAAATAATGAACTCAGGGGAAAAACAACAGCATTTTTAGAATCAGAAAAAGAGGGCAAACGAGCATGCAAACACTAATCAAATTTGGTTCGTAAATAAGTAATGACACCTTTAAGACCCACGTCCCCCCTGAAGTGAAATTTTGGAGAGAGAGAGAGAGAGAGAATAAACGTTTATATTGAGCAAGCGCAGTCTGCGTCCCAAGCGGGCGGCCTCTTTTATTCCAAGTATCCGCGGGCCTTCGCTATCTCTCGAGCTTGTTCAACCAGTCTGCGCTGATTCAAATTTTAGAGGCTTATAAATACACTTGAACAGAAGAGAAAGGTCAGATAACAAATGTCTGAAAGGTAGGTAAGTTATGGATATGCTGATAATGTCAGGAGAGAGAATGAAAATAAACTGCTGGTTAAGAGAGTCTTCAGCATGGTTAGCAGCAGTATTCATAACACTTTGTATTCATAACATTCTATCCTCACATGTGAGAGAGCAGATAGGAGACCAATTTGTGCATTGCAGCTTTGTAGGCCAACGTGACCAAGCTTTCCAACCATTCAACTCGGTGCCCAGAAACCTAAAGTTCTTTACATAGCAAAATAATGCAATATTAAATTTGCCAAGAATATCTCTACAAACACAGCATCTGAGGAAATAAGCAGACCCTCAGAATCGTATAATCAGCAACATCGTGCTTCCTGAGTGAAGTGCCTTGTTGCACTATCATGCCCATATGGTCTCAAGCCTATGTGGTTGCTGCCTATATGGCAGTGAGGATGAAATTCATCATACTTCTGCACCAATTTCATGTTTACTTCAGCGCAGTTAACATTTTAAAATATTCGGGAACTATTCAGATTTACAAATGGCCTTTTGATTTGACATTATAAACCTTTGAATACTTGCACACCCCTAATTTAAAAAGAGCAAGGAAAGACCAAATTGCAGTCAGTCCCCCTTCCCCCAAGCCCACAGTAATATAATATTACGTCGAACATGTGTAGGTTTAGAGTCACAGTTATTCCAAAAGAAATTATGACATTGAGGATTTAGAAAATGATTGACAGAATTTCTCGGTGGCTATCAGAGTGCAGCAAAACAAATGCTGCACAAGGGTCGTTTCATAAGTATGGTTAAAATACAAGATATGACGGTACGATTGCATTTTCTTCTGGGTGGTGCGTGAGAAGCACCCTTTATATGAAGGCAGTTGTTTATGCTGTTTGGTGATTCCCGCCAAAACGAAAGAGGTGGGTTTCGAGCCGTGACCAAACATTTTTAGTTAAAACACTGGACAGCTGCCCAAATTAAAGCTGAGCTCACTGAAGAGTAATTACTAGTGGTTAAATGAATTCAAACATAACCGAACTCGACACAAGATGAAGCACCTCCTGTGCATCCAGTGAAGCTCACCACACCAGAAATGGTATAGAAAATTCATGGAAGGCCACCAAGTGAAGGTGCACGAGATAGCTGAAATTCTAGGCATCTTGTCAGAGAGTTCACAGTATTCTTCATGAGAAATTGCAGGTGAATAAGGTCTGTACACATTGGGTGCCATGACTGCTGACGATTGACCAGAGATTCATGAGGACAGACGTATCGAAGCAGTGTTTGTCGATGTTTGATCACAATCCACAGGACATTTAGCGTCGATTTGCGACAGTTGAGACATGGATACACTTCTACACTCCAGAGTCTAAAGTGTAGTCAAAGCAATGGAGTGGGCCTGATGAAGGTGCTCCAGAAAAGGCAGACTCTTTGTTGAGCTGGAAAGGTGATGTTGACCGTCTTTTTTAATTCATGAGCAATAATCTTTGTAGACTAATCACAAAATAGCAAGACAACAACAGGACCATACTATGCAACATTCCTGGATGAACTGAAGGAACAATTGTGCGCTAAACAACATGGGTGAACGTGCAAGACTCCTCTTTCATCAAGACCATGCTCTGCCCCACAGATCAGTTGTTGCAATAGACCAATTGCACAAGTTATGCTTTGAGGTTGTGCCTCATCCACCTCATTCTCCAGATTAGGCCCCAAGTGACTTTTTTCTCTTTCCCAGTCTGAAGATTTCGCTGGGTGGAAGGAAATTTTTTTCAGATGAGGTTTTTCTCAGTCGTGAATGAGTACTGTGAGGGCCTCTGGTCATACTTTTTTTTTTTTGAGGGGATAAAAAATTAGAGCACCGCTGGAAGAAATCTGTGGAGCTGGAAAGGGACCATGTTGAAAAATAAAATATTGTTTTCTGGAAGCATGGTATCTTTAGTTGCTTTTTACCATATTTATCAAATGACCCTCATACATCAGGAGAAATTGACACCCAACACTTTGCAGGAAGTGGAAGTGCTTATAGAATCGTTTGTAGTCCTGGTATTGTTTTTTACCCCAAAATCACATGTACTGCTTCATTACATTTTCAGAAATAAATTGCAAATCCTAATAAGCAGTTTTGATTTGCCACCCTGTGCCTCTGAAGTGAAGGGTGTGAAATCCAAGAGTGGGTGACATCAACACAAGAGGAGCTGGGGCACTGAAAAGTCCCATAGTGTGCAAATAATTTTAAATACTACAGCCAGTACACACCATGAAAACGATTTTTGCTTGGGTAAATGCCCATTTCCAACAAGCCAAAATGGGCACGAGCTTTTCCTGAAGGGACATACCTAAGCCGATCCTCCCCATTTTCTGCACAGTTAATTCGGGGGGCCACTGTGGTTCCAACAGTTTTCATGGCATGGAACTGGCTGGAGTTTAATTGTACATCCTTTCATGAAAGAATATATTAAAGCAAAGTTTTCATTCAAAGATTTGTTTTTATTAATAAATTCCTCAGCCTATTGTGTTTCACTATTGCATCATGTAGCCTTCCATCGGAGTGGTCAGTCTGCTTTCCTCGGTCTCGCCAATAGTCATTCCAGCTTGTGTTGCTGGGCGTTGCACAGGCTCCCGATGCCATTGCCACCACTTGCATTTGACAGTCACAGCCAGTTCCGCACCCTTTTAGCCTCCCCCTTCGGAGCGAGCCTTCTCCCAATGCCAGCTGCTAGCAATATCTTTCTCTGCACCGCTCTCAACCTTCCAGAACAAGCTCTCCTGTACTCTGGTCACAAGACCTTCTACCATTACGATGACAAAGGGTTGTCTTCACTGTTAAAATTACATGCTTAAGGCCCAACCACAGTGATTTCTGACCACATCAAGGTAATGGCGATTCTATGCTTATTTATTTTGCCGGCTCATTCAGGGGCGTTGGATAATGGGAGAGCTAAGGTAAATTCAAAACAAGAATAAAAATACAAAATAAGTAACAAAACAAACCTTACAAATATAAAAGTGAACATCGTTATACATTATTAACAAGCAGAGGCTGATTTGCCTATCACAGAATGATTCATGGTGCAATGTGATCCAGAATGATCTATATGCAATGTGATCCAGAATACTGTTCCAATGAGCAAAAATAGCTCTAGGAAGCAGTGATGAGTTAAATGCTTGTGTTTGACCACGAACGCACATGAAACTAAGTGCGGTAGAGACGAGAAATAGGAAGAAACAATCGGTCTGATTGTTGGTGTTCATCATGTTAAAGCTAAGGTGGGTCGTGAATTCGAATAACTGAGTGTCACACGAGTAACCTTCCCTGAATCCATGCTGACTGTGAAAAAAAAGGGGGGGGGGTGGAGGAGGGGGTTTCATTTTCGAGGCGACCGTAGTATGCTCCTGTCACGTGCCTGATGGTAGAAATACTTAGCAGATTTGAAAATAAATTTTAATAAGCAAAAATGTGCCAAACCAACTGAAATCCAACCAAAATGCTGTCTTCACACAACGTCAAATGAGTCAATCAGCCTTTGTGACAGTGCATGTGCCCTTCCTCTGGTGATAAAGTTGCAAAGCACTTTTGTATGGTGGTGGCCCTTGAGATTTGGTGCTCCGGCAGGTGGCATGCACAAATCTTGAAGGCCATAGTATTGTAATGGAGCTTGCAGAGAAAAACAAGTAGGAGCGGTAGAAGAGGAGGATAGAGACATTGTCATGGCTTCCTGTAAGGCTGCGAAGGGACAGCAGGCGTAAAAGCCATAGCGTCAGTGTAGGGATGGTCGATTAAATTTTTTAATCGATTAATCGTTCGTTGATTTAGCCTTTCATCGATTGTTTTCGCTGTGATGTTTTAATCGATTAATCAACATTTTTATCAAAAATGATGCCTTGTTGCTTGAGAGGCATTGCTTGTGTTTGATATCAACACAAGTATTTATCTGACGTGCTACAGATCACATGTGCTCATTAGGTACTGCGTCAAAATTCGCGCTTTCGCCCACTGAACAACACGAGCCCATCGTCTTTGGATGTTGTCAAGGATCCAAGATTCCGTGGGTGGCCACGATCCACGGATGACTCCGCAGCAGGTCGTATTTCCTCGAAGTCTGTCTACTAGAGGCCACGCCACGGTGGTCTAGTGGCTATGGTATTCGGCTGCTGATCCAAGGGACGCGGGATCGAATCCCAGCTGTGGCAGCTGCTTTTTGATGGAGGCGAAATGTTTGAGGCCCATATGCTGTGCGATGTCAGTGCACGCTAAAGAACCCCAGGTGGTCAAAATTTCCGGAGACCTCCACTACGACGTCTCTCATAATCAGAGCTGGTTTTGGGATGTTAAACCCCACAAATCAATGAATCAACGCCTACTAGAGCGAACTGAAATCAGAGGCGCTTTCTACGACCACACTGGTTGGAAACTCGCACCGGAAACATGCAGTGTGGCCGAGGGTGAGCGAATCCCGAGAGTGGTAAAAAAAAAAAAGAGAGAGAGACACGAGGAGGAAAGGAAAGTTGAAAGACGCTCGCTCTTGCAGGGACGGCAACATTTCTTGGTTTGTCCCTTAAAGGGACCCTGAAACGGTTTTGACGACTTTGTGCAAACATGTTGATCCGGTAGAGCGGGTCACTAGGACCATTACAGGACAGATTTCAGCGCTGTACGTAAAGTGTGTAATTTACAATAAGGTTTTGAACACGCGTATCGCAAAAGGTCGCAGCGGCTCGCCAAAAGGCGTTTTCAAACGGCCCCGTCATCGACCGATCGAATGCGAGACCGCTGATTCGCCCCCTAACATGTGACGTGCACGTAATGTTCCCAATCTAAATGCAAGAACGTGCTCCTACAATGTGCTCCTTCGTTTCAGCCAACGGTATCGTCGCGGCATCTGGCGGCGTACACACGAGTCGCCGGCGCTCTATCGCAGAGGCTAGCACTGCCGAGGCTGGGGAGCATAGTAAAGATATCGGGGCGCTATGTAGCGGCGGAGGGCTCCGCAGGGCGGCGGACGAGGGAGGCGCAGTCGTCGCTAGCGCGCACTCCGCAGCTGATCGAGTTGAGGAAAGAACAGCAGTGGTAAGGAGGAAGGCGACAGAAATAAGCTCATAGCTGCCTTAGCGCATGGTGCTTCGCTTTATTTATGGTGTGAATGATTTCACAATTGTGTTGCCTAATCAGTGACGCAACGTCAAAAAAACGTTTCAGGGACCCTTTAAGATATTGTGGAAGCCCTCGATAATACTGTAACCACGAACTGACGTATTCTCCTTGTTGAGGTCACTCATGCGAGATTGCACAGCAACATACTGGTCTCAAACCGGCCATCACTGCAGGCACCTGTGGGAAATAGAGTGACAAGAGTTTTTCGTCCCGGCTAGAATAAACGGCAGCTGTGCCAGGTTTCACCTGGTCGCCGACTTAGCTCGGGGCTACGCGCACCTTTTGAATTGTGCGTACAGCTCGAACCATGAGTGCTGTCTAATGTATCAGTGATTGCAACACATAGTATTTCGCAACTGTCCCCCATTCGTGCCACAGCAGTAGACGGCAGCCTCTAGGCTGGCTGGCATGGGAGTACAAGCAATAGGTGAAAGCTGAATTTCACCCGAAATAGGAGACCATACAGAATTACCAAATGCTAAAATGTCATTTTTTCAATAGAAATGGACTCGATGCTAGACGTTCGGTATACCAATACGCAAAGCTGCGGATTATGAAAAGCAACTATTAGACTTAAATGCAGTAAAGTGGCTTCCTTCCATTACGTGACTATTAGACCTTTTTCATAATCCCCGAGTGCATTTCCCTGCACAGCATATTTCCCAACTAATGGCGGCCCCTGTCACGTTTCAAGTAGATGTGAGGTCCCAGTTACATGTGCTGGGGTTTGACTATTACCAGTGTTGATGTAAACAGAGCCGAGTCGACATTTTCCGTGTCACAGCACGCTGTTTTGCTGAAGTGAATACCGTATTTGCACGAATCTAACGCGCACATTTTTTTCCGATAAAACGGGTCTAAAAATCGTATGCGCGTTAGAATCGAGTGCGAACAAACGACACCGTTACCATATCGCCGTTGGCGTCAAAATGGCCGCCTCCTAACGCGCGCTTCGGGGGCTGTCGAACGGTCACACTGCTGAAAAAACAAGCTAGCGGCGCGGCGCTCTTTGGCGCGCTTAGTTTCTGTAGTTTCTATGTCGCCGCCAGCCCCCGCGTAATGACGCCACGATACGCATGTTGCGTAGGCCGATGATGCCCGCCGCGGCGGCTTGGCCGTCTTGCGGCCAACCAAAATCGCCGATGCAATCTCTGATACGCCCAGCCGCACGAGCTTCCGATAGCGTTCGATCTTTCCCATCACCGCACGCAAAACGGCTCATCATCGCATTTCTCCCTCATATCAGTGCTGAGCCCGAGCCTCTCAGTCGTGCGCGCAGCTTGACGTCTGAGATTGCATCGCGGCAATCACGGAAACCATGCGACCACGCCCCGACCATGCTTAGGCTTAGCTGCGCCACCCTGCGCAGTACGCACGGCAACATGCGGCAGCGGGCGTGAGGGAACTGCGATAGCACGGAGGAATGCAGCACTGCGAGTAAATGATGCTATCGCCGCTTGCACGCGGCTACGCCCGGCAACGTGCGGCAGTTTTATCGGGACGCGGGACTTATGAATGGGCGCGCCGAACGTCTTCGAGACACCGCGGATGAAGTGAAGCGGGACTGCTGGGGTTGAAAGTTAGCGAGTTTTATTATGCGAGTGCGTTCATTACGTGAGTACAGCATTTAGTTTTATGAATGGGAGAAGGTTGATTACTATGTTTTTTTTTTTTTTTTAGTGTCACGAAAAATGGGTGCGCGTTACAATGGATGTTTCACTTTTTTTTTTTTTTTCGTCGCGGGAGACTGGTGCGCGTTACAATCGAGGGCGCGGTAGAATCGAGCAAATACGGTAGCTGTCATAAGTTGGGCCAACTGCATTGCAGGGAAGCTAGCATTACAGTTACCAAAGGGTACATATAGGCTTTAAGGCGGACAGCCGGGCCAGTTGGTATCGAGCGTAATGAAATACGATTACTAGCGTCCTCGTCCCCTTTGCGCAAGCAGTCATGTCTCATTATGTATATAGGGATAACTGATTCTTATCCCCATCATCATGCTTCATCACTCTTTTTCCCCTGTTGCGTTGTCCGCAAAGTAGAGTAGAAGGCCGGGGCGTACTAGATCGGGCCACCCTCTCTACCTTCTAATACGTTATCTCTCTTTCTTTCATTGGTGACAAATAATCTTTAATTCGCTGAGGAGTGAAATACACCGGCAATAAGAACTGAACTAGTCAAGAAATAAGCAGCATATATTACAATGTGGCACTTACACAAGAAGCAAGTAAAATCTGGGGGTTAAATAAAACACCAAGTAAGTTACAGTAGCCCCTGCAGGTGACGAAAACCACTTGTTTATCAAAGACAAGAGTTGACTTTGTGCGGTAACACGATGAAACAGTGCACCGCCGAAAACGAACGAAATGCGCAACAAGCAGAAGCACTCGCACGTCTCAAACTTACAGAAAAGAACCAACTTCCCAGCTGAGGGTTAGCACACCGCCTTGCTGCTTTACAGTCACCTTATGTTTCTTTTCACGGTGTTGCTGCTTCAAACCAGACGTTCTTTTCTACCGAGCGTAGAAATGTCAGTTGCCCGAGATGCTCAGGCGACAACCGGCACCTCTTTTGGGTCGCCACACATCCAGCATCCGAAAAAAGGCGCTCGGATGCTAGTGCGGCTCCGGCCTGCTACTTGAGTAGAAATATGCGCTAGGCATTGCGTCTGGGCGTCACGCGCTTCGCAATCATGCGCTCCGGCCATGGGGCGGTGTTTGGGGGAGGGTATGCCATGATCGATTAATCGAAGAGCTTTGACTGATTAATTCAATTAATTGAAAGGGGAGATCGATGATTAATTGATTAACGGTGTACATTTAATCAATTAATCATTCATCGATTTTACGATCCCTACGCCAGTGTTGGTAGACATGCCAGCTGGTGATGGTTGAAGACTCCCAAGGCGACAACTGCAATGAAAGCTTGGTGAAGCAGCTTCCATGGTCAGACATACTACCCCGCACCTCTACCACAATGTTAGAAGGCGGGAATCATTTAATGAAAAAGCCTCAGTGGCCAAGCACTGAACGGAGTCAGGCAGCAGAAGCCACAACAACGACCTCGTCCTCTTCTACCACTCCTGCAGCGCTTCTCTACAGATGCACTGTTACAGTATCGTGTGCTTCCTGCATACTTCCGTCAATTCCACATCTCTGCCTATGGTGATGCCACACACGCAATGTGGCGAATAATTTTGGGAAGCCAGGTGAGCAGTTTGAGTTAATCAGAAAAATTTATATATGAGCAATCTGCACATCTATAAAGCCTGTAACCTTGCATAAATTTATTGATCGATTGATTTCTGGGGCTTAACGCCCCAAAACATTGATATGATTATGAGAGACACCGTAGTGGGGGGCTCTGAAAATTTTGACCACATGGGGTTTTGGCCAGTGTACGTGCATGGACATCACACAGTACACGAGCCTCAACATTTCGCCCCCATCGAAAAAGGCAGCCTCCATGGCCAGGATTTGATCCCACGACTTTCGGATCAGCAGCTGAACACCATAACCACTAGACCACCATGGCGGGGCAACCTTACATACATGACGAGTTTGTGCCAAAGAATGTACACAGCAAATTTCATTGCGATCCACTGACCGAAAATAATAGCCAGAGCTTGCCTTTAACATGGTCTTCAGGTCTCAGCTTAAGGACACAGCCTACGGACATAAGGTCTCTTCATATAGTAAAATATGACCGACAGATTTGGAGGCACTGGGACATTTGTTACAGTGCCAGATGGACATTGAGATCTTGCTGAATAAAATGCTTGAGTGCATTACATGAAATGCTTCTTTTGAACTGTTGTTGACTCATGCACACAAGAAAAGAGAAACACAGCTACAAATGCATATAGTGTTGAACATGGATATATTGAACCTGAAAGCAATCATAAAAAAGTTCAATGTATAGGTAATTCGGCATATAAAATCATATACAGAAATTTACAAAAGGCAATTTTACATCTTTCCTATATACACAATTATTCCTTATATGTGGGTGTGCAATAATGGTATGTGGATGTACAGGGTCATCCACTCTTGGTGCAAACACGGCTCGGCATGCCCGCTCCACAAAGTGCCAGTGACCATGGCGTTGGGTCGTGCATCGAAGCGAATCTAGCATGTTCGCACCGGGGCTTCGAAGCGGGGTTTTGTTTTGCTTGAAAAGCTCCGAAGTGCTTGACTTGCTTTGATGCACAGCATCCTTGTGGCCCGCGGATTTCGAACAAAACAAAGCCTTGCCTCCAAGCCCTTGAGTGCATGTGCTAGATTAGCTTCAATTGCGGCCACACCACCAGCACTGGCACTCCACGAAGCATGCCCACGCTGAGCTGTGTTCGCACCAAGAGTGGACGACCCTGTACACAGAAAATACATAGGCAATTCAACATATAAAAATTTTACATCTCCTGTTATCGTCTTACAGTAGTAGCACATTTGAAGCTTTCCAACAAGCACCTGAAATTAGGTGCCAGCTACACAAACCAGTAAAACTACAAAAACTATGTTGCGATGTCCATGACATGTCCAAAGGGGTTGTGAAACGTTTTCTGAAAATTCTGTATGATGCTGTGACGTGTGTATTTGGAATCCTGCCCTAAAATCTAATACACACCATTTTTTTTGTGTTGGCTGGGATAATTTAGAGCTGGGTTTCAATTTCCACGGGGTGCATTCCCCTCAACTCTGCAGCTGATGTGTAGTCACCACCATGGCATCAGAGACGGGCGTGCCTTCGGAGGCCATGGAAAAACAAACTGTGCTCCACCCTTGCTTCCGAACACTGGCACCACAGTGTCCAAGTATTTTCTTACTTTCATATAAATCTATTATTTTAGAGCAACTGAAAGTTAGCGATATGTTTACACTTCAAAATATCTCCAGTTGACATTACTTAAACATCACTGAATCGTACCTACGCTGGCCTGTAGTGTCGCATGGCGATTTCGGGAGCGCAAGAACGCTAGGGTTTCAAACGCGCATTATTGCACTTAAATTGAATATTGCACCAAAATATTTTGGAACTGCCATGTTGAATGCTTGTGAAGCAGTGAAAAATACATCTGGGCAGCTCCACAATCTTTTCACAACCTCTTTAAATGATCCCACATGTACATATTAAAGGAACCAATAACCAATTTTTAAGGCACCTGTTCTTTTACTGAAACAGAAAACTTGAGGCTTATGGGTAACAGCACTAACAGATGACCACAAGAAGGGAGAGACAGATGCACAGGCGCTGTGGTAGTCTTGTGGTCATCTGTTAGCGCTGTTACCCATAAGTTTCAAGAATGAACCAACTTGGCCAACAAGAAGTTTTGATGAACAGAAATCTTACCTGTCATCATCTAATCATGCAATGGCAAAGGGAAAAATGCCATAAAGTCTTATCAGAATTTTTTGCCAACAGAGCCTTAAATGTTGCAAATAGTGGCCAAAAGCCATTGAGTATGTTTGTGGCAGGGTCTTCTGCAACGGAACACATTCGCACAATGCCCGAGACACTGCACGCACATGCCACAAAACACAAGTTTCCGGTAGCTGTGAAGGCAGTGTCACTTCTCAGCACACTTTTGTTACTACAAAATAAGCAAAAACTAAGGTGGGGATGCATTTTACACACAGACTAATCTTAAGCCTGAGTTATAGTTATTGGAATAGCAGCAGGCAATGTAGAGCAGTTCAAGACTCCAAAACTCAGTACCAAGGCTTCACCACAAGATGAAGCCACACTACAGTTGCCAGAATTTCTAAACTCAATTTAAAATACAAACCCCACTCAAATTATGAAATGGTGGTCGATTCAATCGCCATAATTGAAGGTCCAAATGAACAAAGGTTGCTTGACATGTTCTGGTGAGTCGTTGGTCCCTTTAAAACTTATAATCCCCTGCATGCATAGGTACTTCTGAGATAGTATTAATGACGACAAACATATGCTTCTTCAAGTTGACAGCACCCTCAAGATACGACATCAATACAACACATTTAGTGGCCATTCAGGTTCCCTTTGGAGTTCCACCTATGCCTCCCCCGCCCCTTCTCCTTCTTTCCCGAGTATTTTAGATGGCCCAAGGGACAAGTTTGCAGCACTCATGAAGGGGCGCCAGTCTTGCTCTCTCCTCCTTCACTAGTTGTGCCTCTTGCTGGGTGGTTCTGCCTAGTGGCAAAACGAGGAATTTTATGCACAGGCAGGTGCGTCACATGTCATTTTATGCTATGTGTCCCTCGTTTGGGAGAGCCAAGTACACTGGTGCAGCACCGCGACTGACATCACAGCTGCTGCAATATTTTATTATAACCTCCCTGCACAATAGGTGCTTGTTCAAAAAGTGCACCCATCAAGGTAACCAGAGTTTGGGTGCGCATGACCTTACGTTTGGACAGTTGCCACCTTTACAGTGGGGTGGCGGTTTACGATTCTTGGTGAGCATTTTGAAGCAATTGCAAAATTGTTACTTAAAAATTCTAGCAATAATTACACATCAAATTAGAACACTTACAATTGAGCTTTGTTATCACAAGACACAACCTTACTCATTACAGCATAAAAATCACAAGGAAAAAGGAAGTAACAGCTCAGCTCTAAGATAAGCCACTCTTTATGATTATGACAACTATTACAATAGCAGTCTAGCTCACACTGACAGCCATGCTGTGAAACCACATGTAGCAGCATGGCAAACATACTGCACCGCATGTGTCCTGAACTACGTTAGAATGATAAAAGCACACATACAAATAACACCTTTATTCTTTCAGTGTGCCCTCACTACAAGCCCTTGCAGTTTCTTCACAAGAATATCAGCACCTTTAAAGTCGCACTTTTTAAGAACACTGTGCTTTCCTTCGAGTGCAGACTGAACCCGTTCAATTGCTTTCGGGATACCAGTCTCCAAGAGCTGCACAAGAAAAAAAGCTCCAAAGTTGCACCCAATCCACGTTGACAAAGTTTCCTCCTTAACTTCATCGGCAATTACACCACAAAAGGAATATTGTCCTTTGTCACCAATGTCTTTGTCATGGGTGGCCATCTTCTTCAGGAAGAAACGCGCGGAGCCTTGGTCAAAGAGGTGTGAGCTTTCCTGGTCCTTGCAAATCTTGTAGGGTGACGCATCAAGAAGCTTTGCTATGCTTTTAAATGCGACTGCAGCTTCACTTGTGCTAAGGCTGGTCAGAATTACATAGAGGGCTATTGCAGTAGGGCCACCACAAGTTAACAGTTCCTCTATATTATCGGCAATCGCTTGCCCAAGCACACTTGCAGGCACCTTGCGAAGTTCCTGCTTGCGTACCTAGAATGATGAATGAAATGCATGTGCATTAGAGCATGAGCAACAATAGAATACACGCATTTGAATTATTCACTATTTGAACTGATATGCATTTTTAGCAAGTTTACAAAATACGCTGACGTATTGACTTCTGAGCTATTAGAGACACTATTCTTGCATTTGTTACACGTACAGGAATATCAATTACAATTTAAGACCACATTCAGGTACTCAAACATAGGTTCACAACTATAACAGGATGCCACTGCATCTATTATGATATGATAATCCTACTATAGACCCTTTCACCAGCGGGTTCCCGACGACGGAAAAACCGGTCCGCACCCCTAGGATGCTTCCGGTCGCTGGGGTCCCCAAGCGCTGCGATCCTGCGTTCTATTGTTGTTCTCCTCACCCCCAGCAAGAGTACACAGGAGAGTTTTTCACGTGGTGTTAACATGGAGCCAAATAATGTTAGCTGGCAGGGAGAAGTCCCCTGTTCACGATACTTGCCAGTTGCGCAGGTGTTAAAAGCATCAGCATGCTTCAAGAGTGTGATAAAATGAAACGGATGTCCACATAAACCCTCCAGCTTTGTGAAGGAATGGTGAAGTGTGCATATAGGCTTTTGTACCATGTATTTCTGCCTCTCAGAGAATTAAAGGGACCCTGAAACGGTTTTGACGATCTTGTGCAAACATGATGATCCGGTAGAGCGAGTCATTAGGATCATTAGAGGACAGATTTCAGCGTTCTGCGTAAAGCGTGCAATTTACAATAAGGCTATGAACACGCACATTGCAAAAGATTGCAGCGGCTCGCCGAAATGTGTTTTCAAACGTCCCCCCCCCTATAGAACGATGGAATGGAAGGCCGCTGATTGGCCCCTAGCAAGTGACGTGCACGTAATTTTCCCAACCTAACTGCGAACAACTTGCTCCTACAACCTGCTCCTCCGTTTCTGCCAACGGTATCGTCGCGGCATCTGGCGGCGTACACACGAATCTCCGGCGCTCCATTAGAGGCTAGCGCTGCCGAGGCCGGCTACCTCAGTAAAGATATCGAGGCGCTATGTTGCTGCGGAGGGCTCAGCAGGGCGGCTGACGTGGGAGGTGCAGTCGTCGCTAGCGCGCACTCCGCAGCTGATCGAGTTGAGGAGGAACAGCAGTGGTAAGGAGGAAGGTGACATAAATAAGCTCATAGCTGCCTTAGCGCATTGGTGCTTCGCTTTATTTATGGTGTGAATGATTTCACAATTGTGTTCCGTAACCAGTGACCGTAATGTCAAAAATACGTTTCAGGGACCCTTTAAAATGCTGGGTAGCCGAGTGGTTTTACCTATGCAGATTCTTGAGTTTTTTACTCTCCCAGCGCACCAGCAATACAACAAAAGAATGCAAGAACGCAGTGCCCCAGCCATTTGGGTGCCCCCTGACACTAAACCTTCCAAATCCTCCCCTTTTTAAAAAGGGAATGCAGATGCTCCTGTGCGCTTGGATTGGGTCACCAGCAACTGTTCACATGTTTTTTCCTTGTAGCAAAGGTGTACTTGCATACGGAGTCGTTCATGGAGAGGTCGTTCACAGAGGCTCATAATCTTTGCTGACGAAACAGTGCACTGCGAAACTGATATTGCTACATGAACAGCTCAAATTAAAAGCTCAATTTACTTTCGTCACCGATATGTAGGCTCTTGCTGCTTCACCATGTGAACCCCGCAACTCCACCGCAATGTTACACAAACGACAAGCGGATGAGAGAGTAAGACAAGAGACTATGTATAAGCTCTATTTACAACAGTGGTTGCAGTGCAGACCAGTTCTGCTCACAGCCCCACCGAAGTCCACTCTTTCTCTTTTTTGCTTGGTCGATTGTGCCTGCAGGCATCGTCCAAGAATGCAGCATGCGTGTAGCAATATGTATCACGTGATGTTGGTCAGTTTTTGCCTAACAAAGGCACGGGCATATAGTATTGTTTTGTTTGTCATGCAAGAACAGCCAAGGTCAGAAGGAATCTGGCTCTTGATATAGGGCAGTGAAATGTATGAGTGCTCTATTATATTTCTGGAAGCAAGGAACCTGCAGGCACTGCTGTCTTGAACATGCATAATCAGTCATCAATGTAGCATGAAAAAAGAAAAATACGAGATCTGAGCAACCACCATGAAAACTGAGGCATTCAACAGCAGGTGAATGCTTCTAATAGCGTGCAGTAGTCAACACTAGGGTAGGCACTAAGTTTGTGCTAAATGACAATGATTTTGCCCACTTTAGCAGCAAAATTTTTGCTGATTATAGCGCTGAAATTGCATGTAATTAGGTAGATTCTTCATAAAGACACAATAAAATGAAAAGGTGAAGTAGTTTATAATGATAACTTATATTTCAAGAACTTGAATGTCATTGATTTCAGCAATTTAGGTTCAATATTAAAAGAGAAAATAAATGTCAGTCTGAATTTTGAAATTCTCTCCAGAACTTTGGAACCTAATGGCATCAGAAGGTAGGATTTTTTTTTTTTTTTTGTATTCTCTCCAACTTTGCTCCATCAAATGTTCTCAAACTCCCCGTGTTAAGCCTCTGGCTTCCTTGGAACACAATGTAGGTTCTTCTCAACGATAAACAGCTATGTTGGCCTTAGCATACGCCACAAAATATCTGTAATGTCACACGCTTTAGTGCTGGAACTTCAGAGCGGCGTCGCCACCTTCATTTTCCTTTCGCACGTTTCCTACATTGCCAATGGTCTTCTCCAGGCAAGATTGGCGTTTTTGGTATTGTGAAAGAGTAATGACGGACGCATGATGTCATGAGCGTGACCCAGCAAAAGCTCAACGCATGATGCGGCACACCCCCGACATCTAGCGAGTGATGGTAGGGAGCCGTTTTAGTTTTTGGTAGTGCCTATATTGCCTGCAGCCGGCTGAGGATCCCAGCCAAAAGGCTGCCGGCAGTTCCCTCCCATTTGGTGCCCACGACCATACGACTTGTCGGCACAAACAGTGATGATGGTCTCACCGGGCCCTTCAATATTTTCTCCCTAAAGCGCAGCAACGTTGAGTGGATAGTGGTTTAGCGTGTTGCGCTGCGCTCGGGATTCAGATGACCATGGTTCGAATCGCAGCTATCGCGGAATTTTTTTCTTCTCTTGAGTTCACATTTGTTAAAGCGTAAGCAGTTACGAGATCACAGCAAGGGCCGTTTTTGTGCCGTAGTTGTCCGCCGCCACCAGTGTCCATAACCACTATCGCGCAAATTTCAGAAAAAATAACCAGGACCGAGGAGTATTCCACCTCGTCCTCTGCAAGGCGGTCCAGCATTCTACAACTGAACTACGCCTGTGCTTGAAAAGTCATTGCTAAAAGACCTAAACAGGTAGAACTTCTATCTAGGAATCGCCTTAAAAAATGTAATGTTACGTGGCAGAATAATAATACGCCATTACACGTCGCAGAAAGTGGATTGCATAACGAGTTCGAGGAATCATTTGAAAGAACACGGGCGCATGCTTCGTAGCTATGCACCCATTACAGAGGCATCATCAACATCATCATTACAAAAAAATCTTCAACTTTTCTGCCATCATTATTATGAAGCGCTGCCCTTTGAAGCAGTTTTGTCGTATCGTGCCATGCGTCATACAGCAGGCGAAGTGCGCAGCCCCGACAGCAACCTGACTTGACTCTTTGGAAAGGTGTGCACCGCTGCTGAAGAAGCGAATCGCAGAGCTACGCGCGCAGCTGCAGCAAGGCAACTTCACGCACAACAGACAGCTGTGCAGAGAGAAGCCCATACCGCAGCTCGCCGTTGACGCCGGGCCGAAAGTTCGGTTCGTTCTTGGGAAAACGATGCCAAGAGACTGTCTAAGATCTGCAGTTATACAGATTTGCACGTTACAGTACCGCAGTAATTATGACGTAGTGGGTACTTCCCTGCTTGGCAAAATGTGGATAGCCACCGCCTGTACTTGAACAAGTTTCCCCAAGCGTTTAAAATGACCTCTAAGGACGTCGCTCCTCCAGCTTACGCTGTCACTGTCCTGCGGTTCCGCACAGGCCTGGCTCTCTTTTTAAAAGAACTATTTTATTAACACTAACAATACTGCTCCGAAGGAGCCACAATGTTTTTCTGAAAACAGAATCACATTGGTGGCAGCGGCAGGTACGCTATTGCCTGACACGAGCAAACCACGGACATGGTTAAAATAGCCATAACAGGAAATGTGCCAGCAGGGATAAACTGCCGGCAACTATTTTTCCAGTCTATTTTACCAGCTCCCAGCACTACAGGGACAGCCGCGTCATGCATGGAGCTTTTGTCGGTTCACGCTCACAGCATCGTGTATCCAGCATTACTAGCATTACTCACTGTGAAAAGCTAACCTACTAATAAGAGAAAAATTGTTCTTTACTTCAGTGTCCCTTTAATGACATTGTGCAGTCTACGGGGGCAAGAATTGGTTGGCCTAGCACACGTCTGGAAAGTTCATTTGGAGAAATGTATTGCTTTTAACTATCATTATAGCACGGAAAATGCATCACTGTTTCATCTGTGAGGTGTCGTTTCAAAGAAAACTCCAATCGCCCAAATGCTTATCAGATTCATCACTTCAAAAAAGGGTATAAATACCGCTGCCTGTCATATATATATTGGCCAGAGCGATGGTAGAGCTCTGTGCTTGGAAATTAGTGGCCATACAAGATTTTTGGAAGTGGCTACGTTGCCGGCAGACTTGGCTGCACGGGATAGTTGCCGGCAGTTCCCGCCTATTGGGTGCCCGTGACCATGTGACTTGTCGGTGGCACGGTGATGATGACCTCAGCGGCCCCCTGAAGAAGAGCAGGGTTGGGTTGCGTAGTGGGTTAAAGCGCTGCGCTGGCTGTGGGTTTGGAGGACCATGGTTCTAGTCGAAGCCGTCGGTGTTCTCTCTCATTTTTTTTTTGTAAGAACTATTAATACTAACACAACTGCTCCGAAGGAGCCGTAATGTTCATTTAAAACAGAATTGCGTTAGTGTCAGCAGCGGGCGCACCAGGCTCTGGCAGTGGTGACACGAGCAATATAGTGAGAGTGCCGAAGGCGCACCGTGATTTCGGAACATATGTGAATGGGCCCTCCAGTGATACGGGCAAACCACGGACACGGTTAAAATAGCTATATAACAGGAAATGCACCGGGAGGGATAAACTGCCTGCAGCCTTCCCGTGCAGGCTACTCTGCCGGCTGCTGGCACAGTAGCCAGTTTTAAGATTCTTTCAGTTCCATTTAATGTCGGCTAAACATATTCTTCCACGTGTAAAAAAAAATGCATCACCCAGCATTGCCATCATGCTGCCAGCTAGGGGAACGCATCGGAAAGGTCGCCACGGCTGTGCCTGTGGGTATTCTAGCTGTGGCTGTGGCTAGGATACCCACAAAACGATTTCAATATGGCTGTTACCAAACACGAGCCCATAATACTGTTGTCTCCCCCACTGGGCAAAAATTGTCTGTTATGGTTGCTCAAAAGGACCCCTTCTTCACTGGGGACACTTAGCGAGATGCTACCTCACAAAACCATAACGTCCGTGCCACATGATCTGTAATCCTGCATCAGCAGCCGGGAGACCTGCCCTGTATGAATCCCTGGGGAATCAAGCTAGAAGTAGGACTGCAAGTCTGTTGGGGCCACCGATGCACAAGTTTGCCACGGGGTGACCACATACAAAACAAAGTGTCTGTGTACATCACAGTCTTATACACACTCAGCAAAGCACGACTCATGTACCAGCCTCGGTTCAAACTCTGCCACCAGTGAACAACAACAGATACCAGTACACTGACGCCACCTGCAGACAGTGGTGCTAAGTATATGAGCAAATGCCAACACAGATATGTTGGCTGTACCACTTCTTTATTCTTTGCACTATGGTGAAATACTATATGCACTCAGTACTCAAAACATGGGGAATAATTATGACAGGCAAGGTTCCCGCATGCAAGATATATTTGTATCAACACTTGGTGACCTTGCTTCAGGCAACCAATGGTGGAAGACTGCCAGATGAATAGATTCACCTTAAAAACAGCGCTACATTGACCAGAAGCAAATATATTGTTTTTCGAAATTGCTACACAACAACTCGTATGCTTTCTCATGTGCATGGGCTAAGTCGACATTTCTCATTGCTTCGAACATTAACATACTTGCCGGATATGTGCCACTCCGCTAAAAGTTTACTTTCCCAGTTTCAAATTGGAAAAAAAAAAAAGGAAGCTACAAGGGATTTCTAGCAGCTTCACGCTACCCATGGAAAACACTTTGGTGAACTTTTCTTCGCATTGCTGGTTTCTGCAAAACTGTTTTTCTCTTTTTTTTTGTCAGACTTTTATCAAGTACACAGTAAATATAGGATATTGAACTTACCTCTGAGTCCTTTCTGCTGGTGTTACTGCTGTCACCCTCTTTAAGGATGCCAACCACATGGGGGTGAAATATGCGAGCATCCCTCGGCGCAACGAGGTATGCCAATACTCTCTGCCCATGTGGATCCGTCAAAAGTTCAAGAGGCTCCTTCAGCAACTCTGCGACAATAGTTCCTTCAACAAGTTTTGTGTCGTCCACGCAGTCAAATATAGACAGAAGCACCATGTGGCCATGCTCTTCCCGTGCTATTTTGGCAACGTACGTCTTGAAGGACTTGATTATTGTCTTTCGGTCCTTTGCAGTTCCATGCCAGATGCACTGCATAGCTACACGTGCACCATCCTTTGTGTGCACCATTTGCACGAGCGATCCTCCAAGTGCTCGAATCATTTCGGCCTTAGAGTTGGAATCCGCGTTTTTGAAAAATTCAAGCATCACATGGTGTACGATACTGTGGCGAATGACTGGCTTGTCGATGATCTTCATTAGTGTCTCCTTCAGATTTTCGATCATTTTTGTGGAATCTGCGGATTCGGCCAGCGCGTCTGCAAAAGTTACCACCTTGTCCTTCTTGAACAAGGCGAGATCGCGGCTGTAGAACTCCTGCAACAACAGGGAACGCTGCAAGGCATTGGCATGCTCGTTGTAGATGACCTCTAGGATGGCTGCAGCATCTACATGGTGTAGTAGACTCACAACTTGTGTGCTGAAAGCCTTGATAACATGCTGTTTCTGCTCAGCTGTGCCGTTCCGAAGAATCTGTCTCACCATGAACTTGGCGTATTTCGACTTGGTCATGGGGATGATGATGTCTTTCACCTCTTCGAATATCATGTTGCGGTGAACAGCAGTGCCCAGGTGTTCCATGCATTCAATCACTCTGGACGTGTCATGTGCGAAGATTAGCTGCTTTATGCTGCCCTTTACGACTTTGACCAACTGGGCTAGCAACTCCTCGCGCCTCAGCGGTGTACAGGATTTCAGCCTCAAATCTTCCCAGATTCGTTTCGCTGCTTTGGAGATCTCGTAGAACTTGTTCTCGTGCTTTTTTCGCTCTTGTTTTCTCTGTTTCTTCTTCATTTCAATCAGCTTAATTTTCTTCGGCTCAAATGCATCGTCGTCGTTGCTATCTGGGCCACGCTTCTGGGGATGAGGCACTAGCTGCACGGTCGCTCTTTTGTCTTCATCGGCAGCTTCGCTCGGCATTTCACTCGTTGCTTGCGTGTTTTTGGGACTGGCACTGCCACGTTTTCCAAGCCTTCCAAGCTTCCCAGCAGTAGACGGGAATATTCTCCGGCTGCTTGCTTTTGCATACTTGCCTTTGACGTCTACAGCTGCCTCACTCGTCTTCACGCCTGGAGATGGAGCAACGACACGTTTCTGCTTCGGCAGCTTCGTCCCACTGGAGACCTGCGGCAGAGCTGTAGCTACCTTCAATGTCCCTTTCTTTGTCTTCATTGTGCGCGAACGGGATGGCTGAGGCAAGAAGACAACCACGCTGAATGCGTCAGACGCTTGTGCAGTTCTGCAACACGTGCAAACGTACTCTGTGTGTCTTTTTTCTGATGTCCATGATGATGGGAGGCCAGGGCCAGGGGAGGCTCCAAGGGAGGCTCGGTGTTCGTACTTTTTCTCAACGTAATTGATAACAATCTAATATTGTTTGACTTAGTGTTTTATTGTTGCCAGTTTTTATAGTATGCTAGTATTTGATAAATGATGACAACAGAAAAACTGGCAGTACCTCAATCACATTGATCTGATATCGTGCCAACACAATCCAAACCAATACAGTTGAAGCCATTTGTTTTGGAGTGTTTCTTATGCAGGGAGCGAGAACGACTATATTTAAAGAGCACAGGTTTGTTTCGTTCCATTATTTCTTCATCTGGTGTTCCCTGATAGCTCTTACAACAATGGTAGTCCTTCGAAGAACGCAAAGAAAAAAGTATTTCTTATTGGATCAACGTTTACGCGAGTCATGTTTCGGCTGGTCATAGCAAATGCTACGGGCATCTTAGACAGTTTTATCGGCAGTTTGATTTAAGTGCGCGGTGTCCCAGCTCACCTTCATCGTATGGAGGAAGCGTGAATGGCATGAACTTTCTGAGAAGTAGTGTCAAGGGACTTTGACTCGTGCTAACATTCTGCATGCTTTCTAAAAAGACGCATTTTACTCGCGAAGTCGATCCTGTTTAAAAAGAAGGGGATAGTTTTCTAAAAACCACATCATAGCCGCTGTGTAAGTTAGCCGCGAGGAAAATGATTGTTCGTGCAAAAAGCGCATGTTGGTAGTTTCGATGGGAAGTTTCTTGCCACTTTGGTGGCTGGCTGTGGGCGCGGGAAAATTCGACATCCCGTGACACGCTGTGCTCGATAAAACTAGCTCTGCTGTTGTCTTTGCGACATGCCAGCAAAATATGTAGTGTACGTTATGTGTTCAAAATGAATGTTACATTCCTGAATTCAATTCAGTTACATATGTTCCCGACATATGTTTTGTTAGGTACGACCTGCAAAGGTGCTCTTTTACTTTGTTTATAGGTGCATAATAAACAACCTGATTTAGTCAGAGTTAATGTGAAGCCCCTCAACATTGCGACACTTGGAACTTCGTTATATCATCTAGAAATGTAAAGGTCTGAGGTCATAGGTAAAGCTTTTCCAGCTATTGACAGGTCGATGTCAAAGTGACAGGATGTTTACGGTCACAAAAATTTAAATTGTGGGTTTGTCGGGCAGAAAAATACACAAAAGTTATTTCCATAGAGACCGTCACAAGTAATTGTCAAATCCAGCAATATCTCGCATTACCATTACTATGTGTGTGTTAAAATGTGCGACTAAGTGGTCACACACATAGGCAACTTGGACGTGTACTCGATGAAATTGCAGTAGAATCTCGATGATACGATTACTGTTGGTGTGAATTTCGCGGTGATACGAATTTTAATGTTCTTATCGACGGACTACGTTGTGTGAAATGCGCCGTCTTTCTGTGTTATACAGTTTCCCCAGCCATTGCAGATGATACGACAGCGCGAAATGACCGTTTCACGCGAGCGACTGGCTCAGATTTCTTTACTGCAGATTTTTTCCGCGAGTTCCTTACGACATTGGACCGGAAAATGGCAGCGAAAAACAGAAAAATTTTGCTTTTCGTCGGCCAGTGTTCGGCCCATCCCAAAGACTCCAAATTCAGTAATTTCGCCGTGAGGTTCTTGCCCACAAACACCACGAGCCGTGTAAAGCCGCTGGATACGGGATTAATCCGAAATGTGAAGCACCATTTCAAGGGATTGCTAGTGCGGAGGCTTCTGGCGAAAATTGAGCGCAAAGATGGAAACTTGCAGATTAGCCTGCTTGACGCGTTACATTTCTTGGCCATGTCCTGGGATAATGGGACCCAGGACACGATCGCGAACTGCTTTCGCAAGTGTGTATTTTTCGCGGAATCTGATGCGGCTCTGATGGAAGAAAACCAAGAGGCTTACGACGGTTTGCACATCGAGGGTTGGAAGAACCTTGAAACTCGAGCTTCGGCGCGAGACTTCGTGAACGTGAACGACAACGTAGCGACCTGTGGGCTGCGATCCATCGAAGAATTGGTCGATGAGGCAAAGGATACCGAGTCTGAGAGTGATGGTGAAGATGACGGTGAGTGTGATCTCCTACCGTCAATGTCGGAAGGCCTTGACGGCCTCGATGTACTGCGTCGCTCCGTAAGCACCGGCAGCGTGAGTGGAGAAACCGCAGCACGGTTTTATTTCTTTCATAAGGCTTTCTTGAGGGACAGCAAAGTTTAAAAAGTTCAAAAGAACATCATGGACTTTTTCAGCAAGAAGTAGTTGACGCCAATAAAGTTCTTGTTCATCTTCATAATCAGCTTTAACTTGTTTTGGCTCATACGAATTCGGGATGATACGAATATTTTATGTGCTCCATACGAATTTTTGTCATCGAGATTCTACTGTATTGATGAAGCATTTAATCCACAATTGCCCCAAATTCTGACCTGAAGCACACCTATGTGGTAGCCTTTCAACCATTTTTTTCCGTAGTCATGGTGGAATTGTGTCATTTGTTGTTACTTGATTTGTTACAGTCTGTGCTCCCTCAATTCCCATTGCTTGGAACCATTCTGTAACATTCTACATTGGCGTAGCACTGGTTTCTCTCATTGATTTCCTGGGTCATGCAAACTCTCTTCAGTACCGCCATTTCAGGTGCCTTTTCTTCTGGACACAATTTAGCATGACATCTATGGTGTCACAGATAGCTGGATAGATTCCACTGCAACAAAGTCACACATGCGTTCGTGCCACATCTGCCATGATGCTGTTGCATCGGACTTGGACAAATTTGATATTTCTCTCTGTGTCGAGGAATTGTCCAGGGATCTATTCGTGATTTCGGAGCACGCATCAATCGATTTGGTCTCAGTAGACCGTGCTTCTGCCACGCCACTGCAATGTGCACTTCAGTTCGTGCTCCTCCCCTCAAATGACACCTCACTAAGGCCAGATTGATAGTGAAGAGTGTAAAGAAAGTAATTGTCTGTTTACTGTTCCAATAGGCATCTTCACATCCTGAGTTGAAGTACACCGGCTTTTAATGCATACTTTAACCACAAGGCTTTAATATTTAAGTCACTGTGTTCTAGTTGTGCATCACAGGACTGTGGCCTTGTTCTTGGGAAGCGCGAGGCTAAACGACCGACAGAGACTAAAAAGATGACACACAAGTGCTTAATTTCAACTGAGTGTTCTATTGCAGAAGCAAATACATGTATAGGAGCAAAAGAACAAACAAAACAGGAAAAATAAAGAAGCCCACATGTCAAGCCAGTCATCACTCATCCATTTCTGTCCAACGCGCCTTCCAGAAAGCGAAGTTCTTTTTGCGTAAGTGAGACGGTGCACTCACACAAGCAATGTCATCTCTTTTCATTTTTGCGGCCTCAACAATCAAACGTGTCAGAAAATATCTGTTGCAACATAAAATGCACGTGTTATCAAAGCAGTCTTAGCAGTCTTAGGCAGCAAGTAGTTACTAGTAGCGTGTTACCCCCAGTAACTAGTTACTTTTTTCAGCAACTTATAACTGTATCTAGTTTGTTTTAATTTCGAGAAACTTGTAACCCTAACACTGTTATTTTAAAACAGTAACTGCAACTGGAAATAGCGTTACAGTTACTTCCTTTCTAAGAAAAATATTCAGCATGAACACACTTCAAAAGCGGAAATCAGTGCGGACAGTATGGTTAAACGAAATGGAAATCGACATAAATACTCGGATTTTGTCTATTGGGCCTGGGAGGAATGGCCAGTCGTGTAAATAGGCTTGTAACACATGCACTGCTGCCTTTCGGAGAATGTCTCATTCACAACTTTTGGGCAAGAAATGCAGACGCGGCTCTCGCCAGCGGAAGTACCCGTGCTTTTCTAGCTTGACAGACCTTGTTGCACAGAGAGACATTTTTGGTGAAGTTGTTGGCACCTGCTCTTTCTTTTGTTCTCTCTTATGAGGAAGTTGTACACAGCGTTTCGAAAACTAAATGGAGTATCTTCCGTGCTGGGTGGCTTTCGGTCAACTGCAAGTACGACATTTCCTTTTTTTTTTTTCCACGAGCCTCGTCAAGCGTGCAAGGAATCTGGCCACTTGATATCGGACAGTGAAGGGTATGAGCACTTGATTAAGATTTTAGAGTGCGATGAATTTGCTGTAGCCCGCTGCTGTCTTCACCAGGCAGGATCCGTCACTGGTGAAGTAATTCCCCCACCTACCCCACCCCTTAAAAAGAGAAGAAAAAGAAATTCTCGGTTTTTCTCAACCACAAAGAAAACCAAGGCATAAAAAAAAGAGAGAAGAAATGTTCCGACAGTCCGCGTGAAGACCTTTTTAGAATATAAAATATATGCATAACGTGGGCGTGTCAGCACTAGTGTATACATTAAGTTTGTGTTCAACGCCAGTAATTTTTGTCTCCTTTAGCAGCAATGTTTTTCTTCACAACGCTGAAATTACGTATCACGAGGGGGATCTTAATTGCGAACTGTGCATTCTGCCAGTGAAAACTGCACTCTAGCAGGCATCCGCCCAATTCGTTCGGAGAGATTGTTTATTGCTTTTCACCATCAATATAGCATAAAACACATGTCATGTTTTCTTTAAATGTGCTTTCAAACAAAACGGGTGATGCTTATCAAATTCAGTATTGTGATATAAATAAATAAATAAATAAATAAATAAATAAATAAATAAATAAATGGAAAAGTTAACAACACTAGTCGTGGTAGCGCTCTCTAATCTGCTTGGAAATTATTTTTGGATGAGGTGTATTCTCTTGCGAGTAAAAAAAAAAAAACAAGAATTCGATCATCGCTGAGCTTTGTCAACCAAGTGTCCGCAAGTGGAATGCATATTTGGAAAGGCCGCCGTCACCGTGTCCACGCTGCAGCTACAGCCAATGCACTCATGCGGCTATTGTTGCCAAACACCAGCTCAAAATTCCTCTGTCTCCCCCGCGAAGTGGGGATTGTTCGTTCCTCTGTGTCAAAAGGTCCCTGGGCGCACAGAGGGTGCGCTACCTCGCAGAACCATGACGTCATGTGATATGCAATCCCCCCTTCCATGGTTGGGAGGAATCCCTCGTGTGAACACCCCTTAAAGCAGCGGTACTTCCAAATAAACACTTCCCAAAGCGGCGGCAGCAATATGGATCGAAGGGGCCTGGATCCTCTTCGTCGTGTCTCAGGATGAGCTCCTATTTCATTTACGAGCATGCAGCAGTCTTTTGTGGCGCCAGACTGCCGCAATGGATTTTGTAAATAAATTCCCGGCAATCAATAAAGCAGTTGTTACAGCAAAACGAGGCGTATGCAGTTATTGCTGGTGTTGGGCTTTTGAGTGGGCCCCTTTCCATTCCTTTTGTCTGGCATTTTACCGCGAGCAATCTTGACTAACCACATGCCTTCATACGCTTTTATTAAAAAACTGTATAATTTGGTTCAGAATGTATTACTTAGTCTTGTACAGTAATGGCAAAGTAATGCTTAGTTACTTTTCTGGCTTAGGTAATTGTAACTGTTACACCGTTACTTTTTACTGGTAACGCTCCGATGACTGTATAAAAGTACAGCACACACCCATATTCTCTTAACAGCCAGGTGACCATCCTCTGGTCACCTGGTTCCTGGTGATTCACTGTATAGAATGTGGTTGTGTGGCATGTTTTGATAACATGTGCATTTTTTTTTTTATTTATCAATACTGTAAGCCCGAAGGCTCGTACAGGAGTGAGCATACAAGTAGTACAGCCAAAGCATCAATTTAAGAAAATCGTATAAAATCAAGAACGACACACAAAGACTTGAGTACAGAATACACGCTGTGTTAGAAAAAAAGAAAAGGAAAAAAAACAGGGAAAGCAGAGTTGGTTTACAAATCGGGCTATCAAAAGCCAAATGACTCAGATAACCAACAAATGATGCAGTGAGCTTTACTGGCGCACGCGTATAAGAATGACACGTAATGACACTCAACAGCACGTGCGTGCGAATGAGCTTATGATAAGATAAAGAATCAAACAAGAAGGCAAGCTGCAGTTAGGAAAAAAAAAAGAAAAATACAGAGAATGCATGGATACTCTGCACGTGCGGAAATTTTGACGGCATGCTTCACAATGTAATCATAGTTCCTATAATGACTCGAGATGCAACTTGAGTGCCGATACGAATGCAGCCACAGATTGCAGACAAGCCACATCAGATGGAAGTGAATTCCATAGCTCTATTGTTGAGGGAAAAAAAGAGCATTTTAGCGTGTTACAACGAGAAATAACTGGCTTAATGCATTTAACATGGTTCGTTCTACTAGAACGACGTCCAGGCAGCCCCAAATAGTCGGACTTGGTTAACTTTGTCAGATCATGATAAATTATATAAAGAAATTTTAAACCAGCTATCTTCCTCCGACAAGCAAGCCTAGGTAAGCCCGCTTGGGTGCGAAGCGCGGTTACACTGTCATGCCTGGAATATTTTGTGTAAGTAAACCTGATGGCCCATTTCTGAATCTTTTCCAGTGCAAGGCATAATTATTTTTGATGAGGGTTCCACACTATGCTGCCGTATTCCAATATGGGCCTAACAAGAGTTTTATAAGCCGTTAATTTTACCGAGGGGGAAGCCATCGCTAGCTTTCTTCTTAGAAATGCAAGTTGTTGAAACGCTCTAGCACAGACGTTACTAATATGTAGGTCCCACTTAAGTGATTTTGTTATCGTAATACCTAGGTACTTAACAGAGTCAACTGGTTCCACTTGATTGTTCATTAATGTGTATGGGAAGTTTAAAGGTTCTTTTTTATGAGTGATGATCATACACATGGTTTTCTTTGTGTTAATTTGCATGCCCCATTTTTCGCACCAGGTGCTGATATTTTCTAAACACTTATTAAGGTTTATTTGGTCATCGACTGTTCTTATTTATATCGCAACAGAGATTCGCTGACATGTTTGATTGTTGAGGCCACAGAGGTGAAAAGAGATGACATTGCTTGTGTGAGTGCACCATCTATCGCACTTATGTGAAAGGAACTTTGCTTTCTCGTCTATCTCACTTACGTGAAAAGATAGATTGATTTGTGGGGTTTAACGTCCCAAAACCAGCTCTGATTATGAGAGACGCCGTAGTGGAGGTCTCCGCAAATTTGGACCACCTGGGGGTCTTTAACGTGCTTTGACATCCCACAGCACACGGGCCTCAACATTTCGCCTCCATCGAAATGCAGCCACCGCGGCCGTGATTCAATCCCGTGACCATCGGATCAGCAGCCGAGTGCAATAGGCACTATACCACCGTGGTGGGGCACGTGAAAGGAACTTCGCTTTTTGGATGGCGTGTTGGACAGAAGTGGATGAGTGACGACTGGCTTGACAACATGGGATTCTTTGTTTTTTATGTTTTTCATTTTTTGTTTGTTCTTTCGCTCCTGTGTATGTATTATTTGCTTTTGCAATAAAATGCTCAGTTGAAGTTAAAGGGCTTGTGTGTCGTCTGTGTTGTCTCTGTTGGTCGTTTCCACTTCCCAAGAAGATGGATCCTTACCAACTAGCCCGATTTAATTGTATATTATGTGGCCTTGTGCAGGGGTCTTATTGCATGGGGATCACTTTCAGTGATACTTTCATGAGATTTGACAAGACAAGCACTGGACCTCTCAGCATCTACGAGTGATGTTTCCAGTATGCTGTTCTAGCACAGTTGGCACAGTTGGCACAGTGCCATATGGCTATGGCCCACGAATAGTATAATGTACCCAGCACTAATCTCTTCAAATATTGTAAAAGTGCAAGTACCGCTGAAAGTGAACACCCAAGTATGCATCCCCAGGTCTTCACCTATTGCCATCACAGGCTGCTTTAAGGTCATAAGCTTATAGATGTGCTTCACCAGCTGTAGACCTCTGTATGAGCATTGAGTGCAAAATAACATATACCTGACCTAGTGTCTTTGCATCTAGATGGCAGGAGTGTAACAAATTCTTGTACCTTTCTGGTATTTTTTTATGTTGGGAGCTTGGCAATCTGAACTTGTAATTGGTAAAGGCATACGAACATGTTTAATTGATTATATTCATTATCAGCAATAAACCAAAGTGAAGGACTTCAAAACCATGTTTCAGGGCACCTCAACGAATAGTTTGACATAACAGCTTTTCTATAACAGATTTCAATTTAGTTTTCAGATACTGTATCATGACATCACCTGTGTAGTGATAATATGGGAACAGGACATTGTGACATTTTGACACTTGAACCAGTTCACTTTGTGGTGTGCTATGCTGCTATGTCAATTCTTACAAGTGGCAGCACACGAGGCAGTGAAGCAAGCACTAAAAGATTGCTACTCTCTTGTGCTGCTTGCATGTGATTACACTTTCGGCCATGCCTTGTCAATATAGCACAACCACTGCAAATTATACCGAAACCTACCATAGAAGAGATATATGTATTCAATTATTCATTGCATTCTCAAGCTTGACAGTGTTCTTACTAAGATTTTGAGGTACTAGGCTGCAGTTAACGCATAAAAAACATCACCACTCCTTGAAATGTGAATGCTTATATATTGGAACATTTCCTTTAGAATGTTTTTGTTAGTGGATATAAAGGTTATTCACAAGGCAGCATACTCTAGCACATTTGAATTAATCTTTTTCTGAGTCTTTTGTAAACATTGCAAAATATTGCCTTTATTTATAATGAAATATAACTTGTATTGACTATGCAATACTTTTTTGTACCTTGTATCCAGGAAAGCAATGAGCTCAAGACATCAACCTGATGAACATTTGGTGAGGCGGGGGATCCATGACAGAAGGAGTAGCCATCACGATTCTGATTTAGCTGATTCTTCTGACGATGCTGAAGACCAGCCAGACAGAGCTGAGCATGTATCTGCAGATGCTAGTATTGAGGGGCCATTGGTGGAGGAGTCACATGTAAGTGTTTTCATCTACATATGTAGTAGACCAACTAGGACACAAGTTCAGGGCAACGGAAGGCTTGCAGGGATGAGTAGTTGTCGAACAAAAAAATGTCATAGGAAACAGTGTCAACAAGGGGACTTGTGAAAGGGAAAATTGGCATCCTCCTTTTTATAGCACCCTTACTCCACATTGCGGATTTATGCCCATCTGATTTGCCAAGGGGACTTGTCTTCACCCGAACATTCTTTATAAAGGTGTGCTTGCTTGTGGCCATTGAGTCATTTTGAGAAAACTTGAATGCTTCAGTAACCAATATGTAGATGTTCGTGTTGCCCTTTATGAAAGGGAACACTCAGGTGTGTGGCATGTACTCTATGGTAGCTTCTTACAGTGCCAGAAAGTGGCATCAAAAGGAAATATGTGTGCTTTTGGCGTCGTCTATTGGCGGACAGAATAACTCTGTATGGATGATGGCAGCGTGAATTTCTGTGATACTAGATGGTTCTGACCGTTAATATGGGCTATCACAGGCAGACGTGCTTTTCTTTACCTTCGGCGGTTGGCATTGTTTGCCGTCGCCACAAAGCAGAGGTCACGCGTTTGCCTGTTCTTTTCTTAAAGGACCTCACTGTACTAGGAGCATAAATCCTTTTCCAGAAGTGCCTGGTGAAAGCATGCCTGTGTTTCATTAATAGAATTGATAATTTTAGAAACTGGGATGGTAATCAGATTAAAGGATGTAAGGGTGGATGGTATGTTATGATGGGTGATGACTTAGCAGAAGTTTTGATAGTGGCTTAATGGGTATGGTGTTGTTGACACAGTACTGTGCCTGGGATTTCTACAGTAACCAATAATATCATCAAGTGCTGATGCATTTTTGGGACAACGTAGAAATGGCCTGCTTGTACGTGGAATGCAACTTTGAATCAACAGTGGGAAGCAGTTGAAGGTAAAAGATTCAGACAGTGTAAGCATTGTCCATGCCGCCAACTCTGTGACAGTCCATCATGGTAGTGTAGTGGTTATGGTGCCCGGCTGCTGACCCAAAGGACGCAGGTTTAATCCTGTTCATGGTAGTTGGATTTTCTTTGGAGGCAAAAACACTAGAGGCTCACATACTGGGCCTTTAGCCTATAGAAACATATAAAAAAGTAGATAATGATTCAAGTTAAAGGGGTCGTGAAATGTTTTCTGAAGATTTTGTACTAAGTGCATATTCGGGATCCTGACCCTCCAATCAACAATATGCATTGTTCTGTTGCATCGCATGGGTTGATTTAGAGTGATAAAAGTGCGGTTCCGGTTTCACTGCGCGCATTCCCCTCAACTTGGCAGTTCATGACATTAGTTGTGACCAGGCCTCCAAGATTGGTGTGCCCTTAAAAGCCATGGGAAAACAAACCGTGCCTTGCTTCTGAATGGTGGCATCACACGGTTTCTAAGTATTTTCTTTCTTTATAGCTTTCAAGTATGTCGGATTCCTTTAGAGCAAAGTGAGCTTGCCCTACCTTTACACTTAAAAATATCTTACCAAAACATCACTGAACAGTACTATGCTGCACTAGAGCACGGTCACATGACCTTCTATGAGTAGACGCGGAACCTGGTCTTATTAGAGTTGAAATGTAGTACACTCATGATAGGCTATTTTCTAACGTACAACGTGCAGTTAAAAAAACGGGTGGATGCTAATTTTTCATTTCATAGATGTTACTCCACAACGTACCACAGAACATTCAAGTTAAATTCATTTGCCATGCTGGCCTTTAGTGTTGCATAGTCATTTCAGGAGCGTAAGAATGCTGGGGTCTCAAATGGGCATTATTAAATGTGCACTGAATATTTCGCCGACATATTTCAGAGTTGGCTTGTCGAATGCATGTTGGAGCACTGAAAATTACAACTGTGTATCTCCGTATACTTTTCACGACCCCTTTAAGAGCTGTAACTGTCAGAGTAATGACTGAAAATTAATTCATTAATGGTAGGTACTCGTCAAAATAACAAATATCCAGAATGCTTTGGCTTGAGAGGAAGTTTGCATTCCGTGGGTGCGTAGTATCCAAGTGTTGGGCTACGATTCACTGATGTAATAGTTAACATATGTTAATTAGGGGCGTAACTGCACTATCCAAGGCCCACAGCTTGGCTCCCAATAGAGTTACGAGGATGGGTATGTTGGTTGTTAGCACAATAAAATTGTATGAACAGGAAGGTGATTTTTCAAGTTAACAGTTTTATAAAAGTTGTGTAGGATACACATGGTATAGGAGCACTAGTTTGGTGAAAAAAGGGGCTGATTTACATTCAAGATAATTAATGAAAAAATCGATTATTGGTAGGTGTGCATTGGAAAAACAGAATTGGACGGGTTAGCTTGCCCCAAGCGAACATAGGAAATTGACATTTGGTGGATACGTAGTACTTCAGCATAGGGCTACGGAGCACATGTGTAATAGTTAAAGGAACCCTGAAACGGTTTTGACGATTTTGTGCAAACATAGTGATCCGGTAGAGCGGGTCATTAGGACCATTACAGGACAGATTTCAGCGCTGTGCGTAAAGTGTGTAATTTACAATAAGGGTTTGAACACGCGTATTGCAAAAGGCCGCAGCGGCTCGCCAAAATGCGTTTTCAAACGCCCCCGCCAATCGAACTACGAATGGGAGGTCGCTGATTGGCCCCGAACCAGTCTTGTGCACGTAATTTTCAAAATCTAGCTGCGAACAACGTGCTTCTACAATGTACTCCTTCGCTTCAGCCGACGGTATCGTCACGGCATCTGGCGGCGTACACACGAGTCGCCGGCGCTCTATTACAGAGGCTGGCACTGCCGAGGCGGGCGACCTCAGTGAAAATATCGGGGCGCGACATCGCTACGGAAGGCTCGGCAGAGCGGCTGACGCGGGAGGCGCTGTCGTCGCTAGCGCTCACTCCGCAGCAGATCGAGTTGAGGAGGAACAGCAGTGGTAAGGAGGAAGGCGACAGAAATAAGCCCATAGCTGCCTTAGCGCATGGTGCTTCGCTTTATTTATGGTGTGAATGATTTCACCATTGTGTTGCCTAATCAGTGCTGCAATGTCAAAAAAGTGTTTCAGGGACCCTTTAAGTAATATTGATTAGACCTCTAATTACGCTGTCCAAAGCCCATAGCTTTGGCTCCCAATAGAGCGAGGAGGATAACGTTTGTGCTGTTAGCAGATCTCCAATAATTGACCGGATTGTGTACTGTACCTTTCGCTTCAGTTGAGGGTGAGCTAAGTGTGACGACGTCATTCTGCGGTGTGCTTCGTTGTCTTCGTCGTCATCCCCCCCACCCCCTTCTCGCTTTGTGGTGCTTGCATCGCCAAGTGGCATATAACTTGAGCTTTGCGTGGCGCTCATCTAGTGTCAGTTGCTGCTGTGAATGTGAAAGGAGAAGGATATATGCACTCTTTGCTACGTGATCATAGAAGTTGATGATGATGAATGAGGAGGTCCTAGTGGATTGTATGTGTACGCTGAATCTATGTAAGTTGCGGGCTAGTGGCATAAGAAAACTTAAGGTCACCAAAAGCTTTTCCAATTTTGAAACATTAAAGGGACAGACAACTACTCAGAACATGAACTGAGATTACCTCACTGATGGAAAGATTGAGTATTGTTTTGGCTCAAGCAATCCCTCATAATCTGATTAAACGCTCATTCGTATTTCTGTTTCTTGATGCAAAGTCGCAAGACTGACCTTTGGTAACCCAAGCGGCAAACGCACAAAGCTGCACTAGAGCACGGTCATATGACCTATGAGTTGACGCAACTCTTGGTCTTTTTATTAGAGTTGAAATGTAGTACACTCATGATAGGCTATTTTCTAACTTACAACGTGCAGTTAAGCCTGCCATGTACCTGCTGTCATTTGCAAAAGCATGGCTTTGGATTTGGCTAACCTGGCTTGGCTCAGCTGTCAAAACAATAACGGCGCCAGCGGTAAGCCACTCGGGACACAGTTGGAAAAACGCTGATTGGGCAACAACGCAAACTTGTCATGCCAACTTTTTATTTTCAAAGCTAGTTGAAAAAGTTGAAATGTGGATGTCTCGTCACAGCATCATTCACTCCTGTGAAAACAGAACGTTTGTTTGTGAGGTGGGCTATCAGTATTGCAATCTTCTCTAAATGTCACTAGATAGTGCACTCTACCTTTTTGTGAGGCTTCTCAGATAAAAAAAAAAAATTTTTGCAAAATATCCACGCACCTTTTAAAGCAACCACTACAAGTATAAACAGTCATCATCATCATCATCAGCCTATTTAGGTCCACTGCAGGACGAAGGCCTCTCCCATCGATTTCCACTCCACCCTCTCCTGAGCGAGTTGGTTCCACTTTACGCCTGCAAACTTTTTAATTTCATCGCTCCATCTAACCCTTTGCCTGCCTCTGTTGCGTTTTCCCTCTCTTGGTATCCATTCCGTCGCTCTTACTGTCCATCTGTTATCTGTTATCCTCATGACATGTCCTGCCCAGGTCCACTTCTTTCTTTTAATTGATATAATAATATCGGCTACTCCTGTCTGTTCTCTGATCCATTCCGCTCGTTTTTTATCTCTTAGCGTTACCCCTATCATTTTTCTTTCCATTGCACGTTGCGCGCTCCTTAGTTTCATCTCTAGTCTTTTAGTTATCCTCCACGTTTCTGCACCGTACGTTAGTACTGGGAGGATACAGTGATTGAATACTTTGCGCTTTAGTGAGAGCGGTAAGTTTCCAGTCATGATTTCGTAATTCCTTCCGAATGCGCTCCAGCCCATCCTTATTCTACGGAGAATTTCTTTTTCGTGGTTGGGAGTTCCTGTTATTAACTGTCCCAGGTATACATATTCGTTTACACATTGTAAGGGTTCATTGTCGATTGTAAATTCCTGTTCCTTAGCTAGGCTATTGAGCATAACTTTGGTCTTTTGCCTATTCATTTTTAACCAATTTTAATACTTTCCCTGTTTAGGTCATTAATCATGTTTTGTAGTTCGTCTCCATCATTGCTAAAGAGTACAATGTCGTCTGCGAATCTTAAATTGCTGAGATATTCTCCATCTATTCGAATGCCCTTTTCTTCCCAGTCTAGACGTTTAAAGATTTCCTCTAAACATGCAGTGAATAGCATCGGGGATATCGTATCTCCCTGTCTCACACCTCTCTCGATCGGGATTTCTCTGCTTTTCTCATGTAGGAGTAGTGTGGCTGTGCAATCTTTGTATATGTTGTTTATGATTTTCACGTATACGCCAGGTACCCCTTGTCGTCGTAGAGCTTCTATAACTGCTTGTATTTCTATGGAGTCAAATGCTTTCTCGTAGTCGATAAACGCCATATAAAGAGGTTTGTTATATTCGGCGTACTTCTCAATTACTAGGTTGATAGCGTGGCTGTGGTCCATTGTCGAGTAACCTTTCCTAAAACCAGCTTGTTCTCTCGGTTGGTTAAAGTCGAGGGTTTCTCTTATCCTTGTAGAAATTACTTTTGTAAATAGCTTGTATATTACTGGGAGTAGGCTAATTGGTCTGTAATTCTTTAACTCCTTTATGTCACCTTTCTTGTGGATAAGGATTATATTAGCATTTTTCCAACTGCGCGGTATACTACATGTCTTGACACATTTCGTGAAGAGCGATGCAAGTTTTTCAAGTACAACATCTCCTCCGTCTTTGATCAAGTCGGCTGTTATACCATCTTCACCGGCTGCTTTACCGCGGGCCATGCCTTTAGCAGCTTTTTTGACTTCGTCAGTGGTTATACATGGAATTTCAGTATCTTCCTCTGATTCTATTTCTTTTAAGGTTGTATGGTCTGTCTGAGAGCTGTACAGTTCCGAGTAGAAATCTTCTGCTACCTTTACTATTTCGTTGAAATTATTGATAACGTTACCTTGTTTATCTTTTAGCGCATGCATTTTATATTGTCCTAAGTGCAGTTTCTTTTTGACCGATTTAATGCTGGTGCCTTTTTCTACTGCTTTCTCTATTTCTCTCGTGTTAAAGTTTCTTATATCTCTTTGCCTGGCTTTACTGGTCAACTTTGATAGTTCTGCGAATTCAATCTTATCTTTGGGCGAAGTTACTTTCATTTGTTGACGTTTTTTTATTAAGTCCTTGGTAGATTGGGACAGCTTATTTGTTGTTTGCTTTGCTGTTTTGCCCCCGAGTTCTATCGCTGTTTCAAGGATTGTTTTCGTTAGAGTTTTGTTTATTTCTTCTACATCGTCACCTTTTTCGCCTAAGGCCTCGAACTTGTTGCTTAGGGCGACTTTAAATTCTTCGTTCTTCGATCTGATTACCTCTAGATTACATTTTTTTCTAGTGAATAATTTAGTTCTTGTTTTCTTTAGGTTGAGTACAATCTTTGCTCTCACTAATCTGTGATCGCTGCATTTTATCTTCCCCACTATTTCTGTGTCTTGAATTATACCTGGTTGTTCGCACATTATAAAGTCGATTTCATTCTTTGTTTCCCCGTTAGGGCTTTTCCACGTCCACTTCCTATTCTTGTGTTTCTTGAAAAACGTGTTCATTATTCGGAGTCGGTTTCTTTCGGCAAATTGCACAAGCATATCCCCACGGTCATTTCTACAGCCGACTCCGTAGTTGCCAATCGCCTGCTCTCCACTTTGTTTTGTCCCTACTTTAGCGTTGAAATCCCCCATGACTACAGTGTATTGCGTGCGTACTTTCGTTATTGCTAATTCGATATCCTCGTAGAACTTCTCCACTTGTTCGTCGTCGTAACTCGTTGTTGGCGCGTATCCCTGGATTATCTTAAGTTTATACCGCTTATTTAGCTTTACTACGACGCATGCTACCCTTTTGTTAATGCTGTAGAATTCATCCACATTACCCGCTATATCTTTGTGAATTAGGAACCCGACGCCATATTCTCTCTTTTGGGGTAATCCTCTATAGCAGAGGACATGTCCATTGTTTAAGACTATGTAAGCTTCACCTGGTCTCCTAACTTCGCTAAGGCCAATGACGTCCCAACTAACTCCTTCTAGTTCCTCGAGTAGTTCCGCTAATCTAGCTTCGCTGGAGAGGGATCTTGCATTGAACGTTCCAATGTTTAGTTTCCAGTGGCGGCCTGTCCGGGTCCAGTGATTGTTACTGCCCTCTGCTGCTTCACAGAGCTGACCGCCGCCATGGACAGATGTTCTGCAGCTGCTGGACACTGAGGGCGAAGGTTTAATTGTAGACATCGTGTGGGAGGTGGTGGCCAAGTACTTCACCAGGGAGGCCAATTCCTGTTCTGGTGTAGGAGTGAGTCGTAAACGGCAGTTGAACGACTGTAAGCATTTCAGGTACCTAACCGTCGCCAGGCCCCCTGCCGACGTGATTTCGAGTAGTATAATAACAAACCGCAAAAAAAAAAGGGGGGGGGGGGGCGTCGAACCTGTGACCCGTGGCGGCCCCGGTTTCGGCGCCTCCGCATCGTTAAACGTACATTCTTTCAAGGCCTTTCATGGGCGATAATTTCTATCCGAATTAATATTGCGTACAGTATTTGATCTCAAAATGTCCGCGATCTTCTAGTTTTGCTGATCGCGATATCCAGAACGTCATGGTTCTTAAAACTGCTCTGACAGGTAGACTGACGCGCGTGGAAAATCGTGTTTTAGCGAATCGTTTTAACTTGTCGGTTGTAGCTTAGCAGACCTGTTTTCGCGTGCAGAGTTCTGCGCGTTTGGCGAGCGTAGTCAAAGTTGGGGTAAAAGAAATTTTTGAAAACCTTCCATGTTCTCCCGCATACAGAAATCGTTTTTACTACGTACGTGAATATGAAGGAAAAAAAGAACAACAAACAAATTGCTGGTTGTAACCAATCGCGGTTGCATGATGTGCAATGAGTAATGAGATCTACCATTTAGTATGCCGGAATGGATGTGTGGAGACGAAATGGAAATAGACAGTCATCAGGGAGGTAACAGGCACACAGATACATACATACATATCTATAAACTAGCAAACACGCAAGCATACACCCCATCAGACACACGCAAACTATCTATTGTGGTGGTGGTGAAGGCAGAGTGTCGCGTTCATTCTTATAGGAAGTGGGTTCAAACTGTTAATGCGTCATCCAATTTACATCGACCAGCTAAAGATTTGAGTGAAGGTTAGTAGTGTACGGCTTGAGTCTTACGGCAAGGAGGAATCAAGGCGTAATGTATAATCCGTAATGTATAATCCGTAATGTATAACAGTACTGAGGGAAAGCTTTTTGTTGCATCTTAAAAAAGAGGGTCTTCAAAAATCGGTTGTCAATCCCATTAAGGTTGCCTAAAGCTTTTCTAATGCAGATGATGTGTTATGGTTTGGTTAGTTGCCTCTCTTCCTCCCAAAGGAATCGCTGCTCACTTTTATTGAATTGTCACTCACTCGCTATTTTTAAAGAGCAGCTTTAAAGAGCCAATTCACTCCAGAGCTACCCATCTCTATTGGCAGATAAGAAGAAATGCAAGACAAAATATGGTCTTCTTAAGCTCTGTCAAGATAAATAAGCTCACTTTTGGTGAGATAATGTGTACATGCACATGTTCCCTTTTTTTTTATTATTACATTCATGATGGCAATTAGGTGAGCATATGTCTACTGATAGCATCTTATGACCCAGCATTTGTTGAACGTCTATGCAATATCCGGAGTTGCTGCAAGTAAGAGACATGTTGCTGCCTTGCTTATGGTGACATTTGTTAGTATGTTCTTTTATAGAGCCACTGGTTTAAACAAGAACATGTCTGGCCAATGTAAGTCTTGTTATAGGACAGTGTGATCTCAGTCACTATAATCACAGGGCATTTCAAAAGGAAGGGTATTGTGTGCCTTCCATTTTAACACACTTTTGGTTCCTCAAGTTAGTGCACTCACAAAAATGAGTTTGTTGGACAATGAATACAGTAGAATCTTGATGATACGAATTCGTAAGGAGCACGTAAAATATTCGTATCATCCCGAATTCGTATGAGCCAAAACAAGTTAAAGCTGATCATGAAGATGAACAAGAACTTTATTGGGGTCAACTACTTCTTGCTGAAAAAGTCCATGATGTTCTTTTGAACTTTTTTAACTACTCTGTCCCTCAAGAAAGCCGCCTGAAAGGAATAAAACCGTGCTGCGGTTCCTTCGCTCACACTGCTGGTGCTTATGGTGCAACGCAGTACATCGAGGGCGTCAAGGTTTTCCGACATTGACGGTAGGAGATCACACTCACCGTCATCTTCACCATCACTCTCAGACTTGGTATCCTTTGCCTCATCGACCAATTCTTCGACGGATCGCAGCCCACAGGTCGCTACGTTGTCGTGCGCGTTGACGAAGTCTCGCGCCGAAGCTCGAGTTTCAAGGTTCTTCCAACCCTCTATGTGCAAATCGTTGTCAGCCTCTTGGTTTTCTTCCGTCGGAGCCGCATCAGATTCCGCGAAAAATACACACTTGCGAAAGCAGTTCGCGATCGTGTCCTGGGTCCCATTATCCCAGGACATGGCCAAGAAATGTAACGCGTCAAGCAGGCTAATCCGCAACTTTCCATCCTTGCGCTCAATTTTCGCCAGGAGCCTCCGCACAAGCAATCCCTTGAAATGGTGCTTCACATTTCGGATTATTCCCGCATCCAGCGGCTGTAGACGGCTCGTGGTATTTGCGGGCAAGAAGCTTACGGCGACATTACTGAATTTGGAGTCTTTGGGATGGGCCGAACACTGGTCGACGAAAAGCAAAATTTTTCTGTTTTTCGCTGCCATTTTCCGGTCCAAAGTCGTAAGGAAGTCGCGGAAAAAATCTGCAGTCAAAAATCTGAGTCAGTCGCTCGCGTGAAGTGATCATTTCACGCGTTCGTATCATCCGCAATCACTGTGGAAACTGTTCGTATAACACCGAATGACTGTGCATTTTATACAACGCAGTCCATCCAAAACAACATTAAAGTTCGTCTCATCGCGAAATTCGCGTCACCCGTAACCGTATCATCGAGATTCTGCTGTATGCGACTTCATCTTCCGCTCTTTGTGTTAGTTTTTCATGCAAAACACTGTGGATGTGGGGAATGATGCTTGTTTGAGACCTTTGCTTTCCTCCTGCTGTTCATTGCTGTTTCCCTGGTGTAGCTCAGGCAGACTCTTTTCAACTATGCCTTGAAATAAAATTTTCGGGAGTTTCTAAGTTTAGCAGTCTTGGCTTTTGAAATTTTATCGTACTTTGTGATGTTGGACCGCTCGGAGCATTAAATGTAGTGGTGCTCACAGTTTGCTCGGCAAACTTTGAAGCGGTAGAGGTGGGAGACATTAAGCTCTTAGCAGTATGTGACACTCATTACCAGCAGACATGGTCGCTTATGAATTTTAGGTAACATTCATTTATGAGTTTTGTGATACAGGTCAAAATTTAGAGCACCTTTTTAAGGCCATAATTTTTGCTGTCTGATGTGCTGGATTAGCAGCACACTGTGTAATGTGACTAAGTAATCATCTTCATACTAGAAAACCTCTTTTTAACAAGGTGCCTTGCAGTTGAGTACCATATTGATGTCCGTAAGTGAAGAGAGTTAGGGAACCCCTGTTTAAATGGCTTGTAAAAATAGGCAGAACATAAAAAATTGAAGGGTCCTTGTATACAAAATGATTAATTTATAAGTCTAATTGTCAAACTTGGTTACTTGATATCAATAAAGATCTGTGCATGCTTTGACATGCTGTATACATGTGTGCCCAATGAGTATGTTTGCGAGCCAGTTGGTTGATTCTGAATTTGTAAATGTACTGCATGGGGGGGGACACAATTGTCACAAGTTGCACACACAAAAAAAAAATCCTTGTGTTATGCAGTACGTCTATAAGTGTACATTTCTGTGTTCATGGTGTTTATGTACACTCTTGCTGAGATTAGTGGTTGTGGAAAAGCCTTTAAAGAGCCCCTAAACCACCCCCGACGTTTTTTTGAACATTTCAAGCTAACACGCGCATCAAGTTGAAAATGCCGTCACCATGAATGATGTCAAATGCGGCAGCGCTACGCGCCGCGGCCGCGCCACAAACTCGAAAAACATTCCCGTGCGCCTCGCCGGCCATTTCCGGCATGCCAAAGTTAGCCGTGACGACATTGTGGTTTTTTGTGACGTCAGAAGAGTCCGAGCTACGCTGATTGGTCGAAGGAGAACGTCGACTTCCGGTTAGTCTGCTAGCAAATGCACGCTCTCTCTGCCTGTTTGTTTTCCTCGTCATGTGTCGTTCGTGTGGTGTTCGCGTGTGAATTCGCAAATGCACTACGCTACGCAAGTGCAAGTGAGGTACAGCCGACTAGAAACTGCAGCAACTGTCAGAACACGATGGATAGAGCTTACAGAGAGCGTTGGCACAGCACCAACAGAACACTTGCGTGAACGCGGGAGCCCGGCGGAGGCGCGTCAACCGGATGCGCGTCATCGGCGATGTATGTCACGTGACATTCGGAGGAGCACTCGGCGAGGAGGTGGCACCGGGAAGCGGCCGCTGGGCGCAGGAGAGAGCGAAACAAGCAAGCGCCGCATTTTGATAATCAAACGCGTGTAACTCGATATTTCGGCACCGTTTCGAAAAATTCTTGCAGCTATGTGTTTATTTATTTTATTTATTTATTTCAGACATACTGCCAATCCCAACGGGGATTTTTGCAGGAAGGGCATACACATAATAAGAATATACAAGTGTGTACATTTCAGAGATAACAATTTGAAACAATTATAACAACAAATAACGAACGAGCCCTTGACCCCTTCCCTTTCGTTATTTCATAGCGTGGGCCTCGTTGCGGCAGACTTGGTGCCTTAGGTAGCATGCGAGGGCTTATTGGGCAGCAGCCATCTCATCTAAGTTCACGTTCTACGTGACGCCTCCTGGCAAGAAAGTGTGTGCCACACACGCCGCCTTGGTCATGAGTGGCGCTGCCTAACACTCCCAGGATAATACGTACATAAATACACAATAAAGTGGACGGGGGGACGAGCGCCTTCGTAGCTCAGTTGGTAGAGCATCGGACGCGACATCCGAAGGTCGTGGGTTCGGGTCCCACCGAAGGCAGGCTTGTCTTTTCGTCCACTTTAATTCCTTTCTACTTTCTCCACAATTACAATACCACAAGTAACTTCCCCTATGCTTTCCTTGGCTTCATTGTCTGTTTGCTCATTAAGTTGTTTCTAACAAATAACGAACGAGCCCTTGACCCCTTCCCTTTCATTATTTCATAGCGTGGGCCTCGTTGCGGCAGACTTGGTGCCTTAGGTAGCATGCGAGGGCTTATTGGGCAGCAGCCATCTCATCTAAGTTCACGTTCTACGTGACGCCTCCTGGCAAGAAAGTGTGTGCCACACACGCCGCCTTGGTCATGAGTGGCGCTGCCTAACACTCCCAGGATAATACGTACATAAATACACAATAAAGTGGACGGGGGGACGAGCGCCTTCGTAGCTCAGTTGGTAGAGCATCGGACGCGACATCCGAAGGTCGTGGGTTCGGGTCCCACCGAAAGCAGGCTTGTCTTTTCGTCCACTTTAATTCCTTTCTACTTTCTCCACAATTACAATACCACAAGTAACTTCCCCTATGCTTTCCTTGGCTTCATTGTCTGTTTGCTCATTAAGTTGTTTCTAACAAATAACGAACGAGCCCTTGACCCCTTCCCTTTCGTTAAGTTATACGTAATGTCATTTAACAAGCACACATGGTAGACATAAAGAATGCGTTTATACAGTTACAAGAAACGCGTCATGCGGAAAAAAAAAACAATAATGATAATAGTAGTTTATACATAAAAGAAAGAAAAAAAGAAAAAAAACCATGTAATGCGTACATATGTCGTTAAAGGATGAAAATAATGTCATTACACAAAGCAAAAACGGCAAAGTTAGTACTATACAAACAATTCAATATTGGGAAACAGATAGGTGTTTTTCAAGAAGTGACAGGAAGTTATTTTCGTTTTTACAGGTAGTTATGTGTGTAGGCAGACTATTCCACACCCTAATGGCTTGTGGAAAAAAAGAGAATTTAAAACAGTCAGTTTCGTATCGGTATTCCTGAAGAAATTGGGGGTGCTTATGGCGCGAGGGTCTAGTTTTTGGGTAGAATAGGTATTTGTTTCTATCGATGCGAAGCATATTGTGAAAAAGTTGAAATAGCATTTTCTGGCGAGCAAGTTCGGCACGGTTACGGAGGCTTGGTATTCCTGCTTCTAGCATTAATTCGGAGGGGGAGTCAGATGTGCGGTATTTATTAAAGATAAACCTGACTGCTTTCCTCTGCACGTTTTCTAGTTTATTTATTAAGTTTTTTGTAGATGGGAACCAGACGACGTTAGCGTACTCAAGTACTGGTCTGACGAATGTGTTGTAGGCAAGTAGCTTCCTTGATTGCGGTGCTGAAGGGAGGCGCCTTTTCAGAAAAAAAAGCCTTTTTATTGCAGATGGCGTTACATGGTTTATGTGTGCCTCCCATCTGAGGTCATCAGATATGATTAGTCCTAGATACCTGTGTTCCTTAACTGGAGTTAGTTGAGTGTTTCCGATGGTGTAGGAAAATTCAGATGTAATGTTTTTTCTGGTTATTCTAAGTAAAGCCGATTTACCTAAATTTAATGACATCTGCCACTGTGCACACCATTGACATACGGACTTTAGATCGTTTTCGAGGACTAGGTGGTCATTGCGACAATTAATTTCTTTGTATACTATACAATCATCGGCAAAAAGCCTTATGTTAGTCTTGATGTGGACACCGGCATCTTGTTGTGGACACCGGCATAAAAGCAACACGACAACTAAATTTCGACCTCTTGGTGGCTTAGGGGCCCTTTAAGGATAATTTTCAAATTCTCTTCTAGGTACAGAAGCCAAGCCATGTGCAGAAAATGTATCCTGACCTCTCATCCTACAAAAGAAGATCGTCTACCTCCAGAACCAGTTCACCATCGAGACGCAAGAAAAAGCCGCCTCCGCAAAACCAAAAGACACTCTACTATTTTGGTGTAGTTTCACTTCTTTGTGCACTCATACTATTTGTGCAGTACCTGTTCAGTGAACAGCCATTGCATGTGTCATTAGCTGATAGGCGCCTTGGAACACTGCGAGAACATCTTCGTAAGCTCAAGGACACTTTTGGTGCACAGCCTGAATATAATTGGCAAATCATACGTAGCTCTGTTATGGACATGATTAACGACACTGGTGTTTATTCGGGTCCGGCTGTGATCTTGTTTCTTGCATCAGTTAAAAATGAGCGCTTTGCAACATGTCTCTCACAACAAGTGGCAACTGCCTTGTCATACACATTTGATGATGGCGGAGATTATGGAACTATTGCTGCTGATGAGTTGTCAGTGTCTGAAGATGTTGCACGTCACATTATTGAGAATCGATGCAAAGAAGTGGTAGAGATGCGGCAACGACACATAATGGTTGCATCACACCTAGAACAGTGGAACCCTGATGCAGCAATGATGTTGCACCCCTTGTGTGACCAAGAAAATGCTTTATACAAAAATGTGACGTACATTCTAACTGTCTTCACCAGGCATGAAGACGTGTCTGGCCAGAGGGAGAGAAAAGAGTATGATCGTCTTGCTGAGAATGCACTTAACAATGCTTGGGAGTCTATGGACACTAACCAGCGACATGCCATCATAAGTAGGGTGACTGGCAATGTTGTGTTAGTGCGAGAGGACTCTTCATTATGTGCATCGCCTAGTTAAAAAAAAATATTGCTTGAGGAAATACCGTTTCCAGTCTGATGTCTGTGATGGCTTTTATGCCTCGAAGGTTAGAATGTATGTCACATTTTGGCTAGTGGCATGCCATGAAACAACGGAGTAGGCCTCTTTCACTGTTGGGGAAAGTGCGCATAGTGAATTTTGTAATAATATATAGCGCACATTTGAAGTAAGGAATGCCAAAAAATATTCCCCTTTGTACCTGTTGAAATACTCTGTGGTAACGTGTTAGAGTGATCTCCCCATTTCTACAGTTTACCAGTGAGGGCTTGTAGTGTGCTCAAGAGGCCATTTTGCAAGAAATGATAGAAACTTTTGTTTGCTTTATATTGGGCAGACTTCCCATCTTCATATGTTCAGACTTTTTCATGATGGTGGTTGCGACATGGGCCTGATTGTGTTCATCATTTTGCAAGGCACAAATTTGCCAAAAATAGCTACTGGGAATACCTGCATTTGTAGCCACAAGAAGCTGAGGCTTAGTAACACGTGAACGTTACGTTTTGACAGTAACCAGTGGGTAAAAGTTGGTAAGCCTGTTTTATCCCACAGAGGTAGAGCATTTCAGTTTGACCTTTGCAAGCTTGTTTTTATGTACAAAACTCTAGTTCATGTAATCAGGCACATTCTGCATTTTATTGTGCAGCTACAGTAGAACCTCGTTATAACGAAGTAATTACCACTTCCCCTTTAACTTCATTATAACGAGGTTTTACTGTATTTCTCTTCACTTGGCTGGTGAAGTGCTGGAATGACTGTGCCATTTATTTGTTCAACAAAGTATGTATAAGAAGTTGTTCAGTAAATGATGTGAACTGTTATTCTAAGCATTCAGATGTCTTTATTTTCTTTGTTTGCATTGGCAACATGATTCTTTGTGCTTGTGTGATCATGTTTGTGTATTTTTTTCGTTAACTACTTTCCATTTCATTAGATGCTTTTAATCCCACTTCATGGGGTTTTGTAAAACTACACTGCTAAACTAACAGTGTCAGAATGTAACCTGGTGACGTGTATTATTGTGGTACTAGGTGCTGTAGGATTTTTTATGTGCGGCCTCTACGTAGAGGCTGATTATAACAGAATTTCACTTTAGTTAAATTGCTGAAATGTAAAGAACAATGTGGATGTTTGTGATATCAAACACCTCTCACTGCGCTACCTGTTGCCAAAAGCTTGCATGTCGCACGCCTTGCACCAGCTTGCCATTACAGAGGACCGAATGGAAGAAAATAATGAATTGGTTTTCATGGGTGCTTTTTTTTTTAACATTCTTTGTTCTATTTTGTTTCCCTTTGCCCCTCACTCGTACATGACAGACACGTTACCGTTATCGCTGAATTCTGCCTTTCACTGCCCCATTGTGGTTAGAACAGTGGGAACGAATCACTGAACATCACAGAAAACATTTCCTGGAGAACTTATGGAAAGCAGTGGTGCTGTGCTAACAAATGAAAGATGTTCAGTGCTCCTAATCTAAACGGAAAGTGCAGTCAAGTAATAAGGTCTCTGTACTGTTCATTACATCGCTCGTGTGATAGCCTGAAAAAGTGGAGCGCTAGAGCTTCCTGGCTTGAACCCATTTTTGTTATGAGGATGAATAACATGCTGTAGATGCTGGTGAGCACGCACAGTATTTGAATGCACCATGCAAACATCAGAGTTCTTTAAGCATTCTTAAAGGTGACTTGCCCAAAAATCTCTTCGCCCATCCACCTATCCATAAGCCCTCCATAGTGGTCTAGTGGCTATGTCACTCGGCTGCTAATACAAAAGTTGTGAAATCGAATCCTGGCTACCGCAGCTGCATTACATGATGGAGGCAGAATGTCGAGGCCCTTGTACGGTGCAATGTCAGTGCACATTAAAGGACTCCAGGAGCTCAAAATTTCTGATGCCCTTCACTAGAGCGTTTCTCTTAATCATATCATGGTTTTCGGACATAAAACCCTAGAAATCATTACCTATATGTAGTGCGGTGGACTGTGTGTAAGCATTCTTCCACTTACACATGTCCATGCATATGCAGCGTCTTTTTAGTGAGCAAAAACAGCAACAACAAAACAAAATAGTAGCGAGTAGTAGCAAAGCTTGCAGGCATGAGCAAGTGGCACAATAGACCCTTTTCATAATTGTAAAGCTAGCTTCCCTGTAATGCAGCTTGCCCTACTATGGCGGCGTAGGCAATCCTGCAAACAGCATGTACAGCTGCCAACTTCTTTAACTGGAGTACGTGAGCGGCGACCGTTTTGTGCATTAGCGCCACGTGGCAGAGCCAACTTGCAAAAGGGTTGAGGCTATGCGCTTACCGATGCAGCGCGCTCGGCTTCGACCGTCGTCTGCTAGGCTGCTTTTTTTAAGGAAGGCACGCCTTTATCAGCTTGATATCGACCCCCGTTTTTGGAACACCAGATACGAGCAAAACAATTCGCCTAGTCATGCTCTCCGTTCATCTCAATCAAGCTGATAAGGGCGTGCCTACCGCAAAAAAGAATAGTGTAGCAGACGATGGTCGAATCCGAGCGCGGGGTGTCGGCGAGCGCATAGCCTCGACCCTTATGCAAGTTGGCTCCATCATGCGGCGCTGACGCACGAAACGGTTGTACATGCGCAGTTTGCTAACGATTGGGTGTGTAACATGTCGACTCAGCCCTTCCAATATAAATACGCACAAAAAACAAGCCTCAAAATGTGCAACTTCAATTTTGACAGCATCTCAGTCGAGACGGATGTTGCAATTAGTTGGGCAAAAGTGCAGTACAGAGAAATGCACTTGTGAATTATTAAAAGGGTCTATACCTATGCAAAGTTAGACAAGTCTAGAGGAGTGTTTAGGTGTTATTTTTCAGGGTTAGTAAACAAAATTTTGACTGTGTACTTCAAAGCAGAGTGCCCTACCCACTAGGCTAAACACTTGCACTTGCAGAAGGTGAAATACGTGAGCCATGTGTACCAGTGACTACAATGTCCACGTGACAATTGTGTCTCCTCATGTGATGGTGAAGGTCACTCAGTCTGCAGAGCAGTGTGCTGGACAGAGATGTGCACACTGTGTCGCTGTGCCTTCTAGGCTAGAGTTGCTTATGATTGAAGAGTGGCAATATAGGAACAATGAACAGCAGTGGGAGTACTGACAATGGCAGTGGGTGCATTTGGCCGCTTTCTTATTGATACACATATTTCATGTTTTAACAGGTGACGCGATGATAGCAACAGCAAAATAGAATGCAGGTGTCAAAATTTGCAGGAATCGACAAGTGGCACAGTGCTTCTCTGCCAGAGAGTCTTAGCTCATTCAGAGGTTCAATACACTCCAGCTTTTATACGTATATAAATGTTGCAGAGGTAGCTGTTGTATTTATTTGATGTGGTAGGCAGGGAGGCACATAACATCGACTGGTCACTGTTCAGCTTTTTTTAAAACTTTTAGCACATGAATGTCAATGTTGGCTGTTGCCCACTCTTTGGGCCACCCTTTCTATTTCCAGCAGCCTTCTCCCCTTTGTGCACGAGCTTCCCTTCTCCACCTGCACGTTTCATGATAGGGGGAGAGTGAGGAAGGCATACATACATAAAAACTTTCCTAAGGATTAAGGAAGGCTGTTGTTGCTTTAAAGGGACACTAAAGTGAATATGTGAAGTAGTTTAGAATAATAACTTATATTTCGAGAACTTGATTGTTCTTTTTTCGCAATTTTATGTGAAGCATTAAAGAGAAAACGAATTTCGGAGTTTTAGTTTTGACATTCGCGCTCGAACTTAAGCCTCATGACATCAGAAGGTCGTTTCTTTCTTTCGTATTCCCGCCAAATTCGCTCCATCAGATGTTCTGAAACTGTGTTAATCCTCCGACTTCCTTAGAACACAATGTATATCTTCCTTACCGATAAATAGTTACGTAGGCCTTTGCAGACGCCATTAAAGACCTGTGATGTCATGCGTATTAGCGCTGGAAATTCGAAGCAGTGTCGTCACCCGTATTTTTGTGCATTTTCTAGCTCACCAAGGGCCTTCTCGCAAGATTGATGTTTTTGGTTTTGTGAAAAGCTTGCCTACTAACTGCTCCAAAAAACATCCTCTATTCAATGATTTCTCATCGTATCTAGCCTCTCCCCTCAGTTTCTGTCGTCTTTGAATAACATTTGCCTAGGTGCCTAATATGGCGGTGGGAGAAGAAAGGAGGGAGGGGCCGAGCCCCCTTTAAATTTTCCACAGGGTTCCGAGCCGCCACCCCCCAGTGGTGCTAGTGACATCCGTTCCTCATGTTGGCTTTGGGCAAGTGTTGCTTGGCCCTTTTCTAATGGCCTATTTTCATGGCCTATCTTCTAATGGGTGTGACGCACGATTTTGTCAGACTGAATTTAGTGGCCCTGTTTAATCGCTTGCCGGCTTATGCATACCAGTGATGGTGAAATTATTGCTGATGTTGACCACAGAATTGGCAAAATGAAAGTTATAAAAACAACGGAGTCCTCATTCCATCTGAATCTAGTGATGGCATTGTGCACAAGTGCTCAAGTTCACTGTTTAGGAAATACTATTTCAACAGAAATATTTTTACCATGAAGCTGTCTAACTAGCATGAAGGTCCAGCGGGCCCAAAGTGCAGCATTTGAAATAAACACTAGCATGGCAAACCCATGGTTGGTCCTCATTAAGAACCACAAACATGGCAAATAATTCAGGAATACGTTAATCAACCATCAAAATTAAGCTTGTTGTTGTTATGTGGGGTTTAACGTCCCAAAACCAGCTCTGATTATGAGAGACGCCGTAGTGGAGGGCTCCGGAAATTTTGACCACCTGGAGTTCTTTAACGTGCACTGACATCGCACAGCACACGGGCCTCAACATTTCGCCTCCATCGAAATGCAGCCGCCGCAGCCGGGATTCGATCCCGCGACCCTCGGATCAGCAGCCGAGTACCGTAGCCACTAGACCACTGTGGCCTGGCAAAAATTAAGCTTGTGATAAAACACTGGGGCCGCACATTTCAGTTTTGCTGGTTCACCATCATTACGTGGTACACAGGTGGTGAATTTTGCTGAGACTTTCTAGGATTGATGGCGCACAAGCATGGTGTATGACACATATCTCAGCTATACTTCTGAAAACCGAACAAGGGTTAGTTCAGGTTGACTAATTTGATTCATTAATTACTTGGGTTTTACATCCCAAAACCAGCTATGATTTTCATAATCATGGCTGGTTTGGGACGTAATACCCCAGTAATCAATCAACTTGCAGTGTTTAACCTAGACCTAATATTTTTGCACACACACAAGTGTACGGCAGTACATAGACCCACTCAAGTTGATGGCGTAGGCTTTGCGCGGTGGCCCTGTCCACACTGCATATCAGTGACCTAATCCTTTCCTGCCTTATAAAAATGCAGGCTGTTGAGAAGTTTAAATTTATTTTCTTGCTGCACTGCAAAGTTTGAGGTTTACTAATAAAATTTTTGTTAAATTGTTTGCAACGCAACACATCAGGCATTTGATTTGTACTGGGATCGATACCCAGCACTTCCACTAATGATAATAAAGAAGACCAGCGTGGTCATAGACGCAGCGGATGCGGCTGACACCAGACGAAACAGTGCAGGCCTCCCAGCCAAGGAAGTAACAACGTCCAGCCCGAGCACTTGCGATGCGCTGGCGATACGGCTGCAGGGCTGTGCAAGGCGTGCTTCTTCTTCATTACACTCCCTATAATTATGGAGCATGCGGGCCACGTCACCCCAAAGAATTTGGCCAATTGAAATGCCAGTTGACAAACATTTCAGCGGTGTGTCATTTATTTTAACAATGAAACTAGTTCTTCGTATTACCATCTCAACAGCTATGTAGTGCATGGACCAAGTCATGGAGCATATCAGTCTCCTTGCAGATGTTGTAAAGGGGCACTAAAGTGAATAACAATTTTTCTGGTAAAGTAAATTACCTTTTCACATTACCAAAAGCACCACTGTCTTGAGGAGAACACGCTTAGTGAGCTAGAAAATGCGCAAAATGAAAATACAAGTGGCACGCCTGGTCAGAAGTTCCTCACCAATATGGGTGATGTGACGGTGTCTGCTGAGTTTTATGTAAGTATTTGTTCGTGAAAGAGATATACATTGCATTCTAAAAAGCCAGAGACTTAACATGGTGTGTTTCAGAAAATTTGACTGAGCCAGTTTATCGATGAAATGTAAAAAAGGAATGGGGTTCTTGCTGACATCTCCTCAAAGTGCTGGTGTGGGATTCAGATATGAAACTAAGAGGAAACCTTGATATTGATTTTATCTTCTGATATTTAATATAAAATAGTGAAATTAACGATACTGGCATTTCACAGTTCTCCAATCATAATCTATTAGTCTAAACCACTTTATTGTTTCACTTAGTGTCCCTTTAAGAATTTTGTCATGTGCACTAATAGAACGTGATGATTGATGATCAATGCATTCGAGTGGTTGAGGGCTCCCAGTGCATGTACAAAGCACTGCACATACTGGACCGCCGTATGGCATGCATTGAGAATACTAAGTGAAATAAATCGCCAGAAAACACCACTCTTCGTGCTGGAATTTCGCATCAGAAACAACGTGGTTAACCTCACCATATTACCACCAGCGTCAGCGTCCTTTTTGTTACAGAACTGGAGTTTGGTCTGTAATTCATTATAGGGTGATTCCACGTAAGATCGAACAACGCATGGTTGGTCACCCTCTTAAATTTATTTCAAAATTTTATATATTGCTGCCCGATGAGTGGAAAGAAGAGATCCGCAGTTGGTTTTGCTAGAAAAAATTTTTTCGAAGCGCCGGGAGTGAATAATGACGAAGAGGTGGAGTGCCGCGCTTACCTGCTCTTCTGTTTTGGCCAACTTTGGTTATTAATTACACAAGCTATACTAAGGTTAGGAGGCTGAAATTTATTTCAGTAATTATATGCATGCTTTTGCTTGTGTTAAATTATTTTTGCTTTTTATGGCGAGCATAGATATTTTTATAAAAATCCTCAAAATCGGCTCAGGAAGCATTTTTCTGTCTACTTTGCAGGCTTATATCTCAAAAAAGGCTTGTGGCAGAGCGGCGAAAATTCCGCATTATGTTCTAAGCATACTCGTTTGTCAACCTGCAAAATATTATATTTATATGATTTTTCAATAAAAAGATACGGGCGGGCTAACTTCAAAAAAACACCGAACAATGAAAATTTCTGACGACAATTTAAAAAAAAAACGCATTTTTAAGATTGCGTGGGTTTGGTTCCCACCGAAGGCAGGTTTGTTTTTTCGTCCACTTCCTCTCTACTCTCTCCCTCTACTCTCTACTTACCCCAAAATTACAGTATCATAATTGGAATAACTTCCCCTGTGCTCCTCTAGGTTTCAATGTTTGTTATTTCATTAACTTGACTGTACAGTAGCAACACGGAAAGTAAATAACCTTTGACGGCCTGCCCACTGGCTGTTTCTCATCAGTATCACTCTTCTGCGAGCAGCATGCCGTGGTCATACATTCCGTGCGAGTCTGGTCACGCCTGAGCACACCTGCATGAGCCCACGTTCACTACAATTAAGATTGCTCCTAAAGCTGCTAGTCTTACTTTGTATAAAATATCACGCATTGCTGTCGCATTCATAGCTTTCATAGTCACAGTATCGCCAGAACAGCAGTTCTGGCGATACTGTGACTTTTTTTTCTTGCTATAAAAGCTTCTCGAAAACACCAAATTTCACCGCTCAACCTTTGAACTTGCCGCAGATTTTTGTTCAACTTGGGAATCAGCCAGGGCAGCTAGCTGTGTATGTCCTCTGCCACCTGTGTATCTATTAATGCTAAGCCGTGGGGAATATGCTCCACGGATATCGCATTTGTCATACGAGAGTGAGGGCGGAAAGGTGCCTAATACGGGCAGAACACTGTACAAACTGACACATCCAATAATGAGAAATGTGTATGCCGTTTGGCATTCGGGATATCGCACGACAGCATTGGTACACTTATGGCTGTAATGACCTCCGCAATGTGGATCTCGATTTAATGTATTCCTCTTCTCTTAAAAGTTCTTATTCCTACAATGTTACATTTTGTCTCTGCTATCGCAATCACAGCGAACATTACGTTTTAAATCCTGTTTATGCGGGCGGTGCGTGCGCTAACGCCATTCACCAACGACCCTGACACGTGACATTAGTGAAACTGCCCAAATACTGGGTGCATCTATTTTGCTTTTCGTGCAAACTTTTGTAACACCTTTTTATATCAGGACAACTTTCATTAGTGATTGCCAGCATTGTGCACAAAGTGAGCATATTTAGCTGCCAAACATTTCTTTAATTCTCAGTTATGCCCCGCCATGGTGGTCTGGTGGCTATGGCACTCGGCTGCAGATCCAAAGGTCGCGGGATCGAATCCCGGCCGCGGCGGCTGCATTTCGATGGAGGCGAAAGGTTGAGACCCGTGTGCTGTGCGATGTCAGTGCACGCGTTAAATAACCCCAGGTGGTCAAAATTTCCAGAGACCTCCACTACGGCGTCTCTCATAATCAGAGCTGGTTTTGGGACGTTAAACCCCAACAACAACATAATTCTCAATTATGCGCTGCACAAGTCTCCAATTTTTATTTTTGTCACGGACGTGAGTGCCTGCTCTCGAGTCTGTCACGGGATTTGGACATCCTTCTTTCGGCTTTCTGGTAGCTGCCAGCACAGGAAATTGGCTTTTGTTTGTTTGTTTGAATTTGCATTTTTCTTTTCATGTTTTGCGACAGCTTCTGGGTTTTCTGTGCCGTGCTGTTTATCAAAGTGAATGCAGGTAAATATGCTTTCATGTGGTGCTTATTCTAATAGGATACAAACAGAATTTATGAAAAGAAAATGTACAAACAAAAACCAAGCAAGTTTTCGAAAAGCTTTTGAACAAAGAACAGTGTTTCCGGCACAAGCGGTTTTTTTTTAATGTAAAGGACCATAGCTGCAATCAAGTACCCTGGGAAATTTGGTCCCCCCGTCCCGGATGTGGTGGTCGCATATTCGATGGAGGCGAAAATGGTAGAGGCCCATGTATTGTGCGCTTTCAGTGCATGTTAAAGAACCCAAGATGGTCGACATTTCCGGCGCCCTCCACTATGGCGTCTCTCGTATTGATAGCGTGGTTTTGGGTTTTAAAACCCGTAAATCCAACGCCAGCTGGTCAAAGTTTCCGGAGCCTCCCAATGCGGCGTGCAAGGTCATACCGTGGTGTTGGCACGTTAAACCTCAGCAATTATAAGTAGATCAACTACTCCTTCACTTAGTAAAGATTACATGATATAGAGTGAAATATTTAAATTATTGATGGGCCTTAAAAATGTTTTCATGAAAACTAATTTACAGCAGCACGTTAAAAACCGAAATGTGACCATTAAATTAAATGCGCTTTTCAGGAAATAAACAGAATTTACAAATACGTAATAACAATTACCCAAAACCGCAGAGTTTCATACTATAATAGTAAGGAACTATGCCCAACACAGAGGAGCTACGCATCATGTTTCAACTCTGCCGAAGTGACATTAGTTCTGCAAGGTGCCGTTAATATCGAGACAAAGCGGAACTGCAGCATGCTTGTCGTTCACTTCGATATATATATATATATATATATATATATATATATATATATATATATATATATATGTGTGTGTGTGTGTGGAGAGAGAGATTTCATTTTCTTTTCGAGTTTTGCCCCCCTCCCCTAATCATTTATACCTTTATGTTCCACTACATCTTGACCGAAGTAGTCTCAATGGGAAGGGGTTGGGAAGAAGGGGTCGCAGTAGTGAACCTTCGCCCCCGCTAATGGAGAGCCTTGCACACGGTCGAAGATACTTGTATTCTCTAACCCTCGGGGTAGAGTGACCACCTTCCTACTACCGAAATGCAGGAGACGCAGACCGCGGTCAGTTTCTGTATATTTAATTTTTCCTGAGCAATGTTCACTTTCAAGATATTAAGGGCGAAGCACCTTAAGGGTGAGAGCTTGTCCGTCCATGTTGTCCGTCCGCCACGGCACCTGGGTCCTTAGCAATACTGCTTGTTCTGGTCCCCTTCCCCAGTGCTGCGTAGCCTACTGGGCTCAGCCAAGTTTAACCTCCCGGCCTTTCTTCTTCCTTTCTCCTCCTCCTCGTGGGCCCACGAAAATTAATACAGAACAACATGAGTGTGTGGGTGTGGGCCCATGTGGGCCCATCCTGGAGCCAGAGCACTCAGACGGTGTGTGTGCATGTTTGGGCCGATCCTGGAGGCTGTGCACCCAGACAGTGCGTATACATATGTAGAGGAACCCAGTACCCAGTACGATACCCAGGCACATCATTGTGTAAAATCGAAACCGAAACCGACATTTAAGCGACATGACCACAATGTACGCTGCAGTGGAAATACACGAGAGGGCGCTGCGGTGCAAATGCGTATATAAGCGCGTACCAGACCGCACATTCTTTCTGCCATGGATGAAAACGAACTTGAACGCGCTCTCGCCCGCGAAAGGCAACGCCGACGCCGACAAGCTACTACTCCGGAGGTGAGGGCGCGGGAAGCAGGGGCAAAACGGCAACGCCGACAAGCTGCTACTCCAGAGGCGAGGGCGCGGCATGCGGCGGCTCAACGACAAAAATGCCAAGCGGACTAGGAGTTGAGAGCAAGGGAAGCAGCGGCTCAACGTCTACGTGGACAACAAGCTGCTACCCCGGAGGCGAGAGCTCGGGAAGTGGCGGGTAAAGGCCAGAAGCGTTGCCTACCTGAGATATGGGAGGGGCCGATGCGCGGTTCAAGCGTGATTTTCTCGACCGGTGCCTCACAGCCTTTGAAGATCCCACGGGAAAGTTTACCCTGATCTTGCTGAACGCTGGATCCCTCAATGCCCACGCAGACGACGTCGAACGAGATCCCATTCTAACGCGAAAGGACCGCACATCAATGGACTCCTCTCCGTCGTCTGCACAGAAGAAGCAGAGCGATCGGCGCGGGGATGTATGTGAAACTGCCACAGACAGCGGTGAAACTTTACCTACCAACAACGAGCCAATCTCACAACGGCGAACACGCTGCAGTAAAACTATCCGACGGAACCGTCGTCATGACAGTGTACTTGGCCCCGAATTTCTCCAGAGGCAACGTAGAGAAGTACATCGATCTAGCCATGTGCGCTTACGAAACAAAGTACAAGAACAACCCCTTCATACTTGTCGGAGACTTCAACGTAGACATCACGGACAACGACTGGCTCGTGCAGTATATGACGTCTCTACACGCTCTACGATCCATTTCGTATGACAGGAAACAGCCGACAACCACCAGGGGAGGTGCATAGACCTTGTCTGCCAACTTCAGGCTAAATCCGATCGAAAAACCGTTGGCTCTACATTTCACGGACCACAAGGCTGTGATAATGAAGAGAAAACTGAATACAGTACTCAACACGGCATACGAGTTATGACAAATAAAACATTGTGTATACTGTACACACTCGTTGTCACTCATTTACATGCGTGAGTGGGCAATGTTACCGGATTCACGGTAAGAACGATCCCCAGTGCTTCGCCCACTCGTCATGACTCACTTCGTGGAGATTAGTGGATTTTTGTTATCGGTGAAACAGTGGTACAAGTAATATACGCTCCGACACGAAACAAAGTTAATATTCTTGAAAGTTCGGCAACATAAAAAAAAATGATCACTCAGAAAATAGGCAAAAGATGGCAAGGCTGCAAAGTTATTCTGCATTGGAAGCCATTGCCGTTGAGGAAGATCTGCTGCTCGGGCCTCGGTTATCGAACGAAACATGAACAAAGATGGTCGTTCATTCGCCATACGAGGCGGCTTACACGAGGCCCCATAGGGGAAGCTGGAGGCCTGACCTTATGAGAAATTATTGAAAAGATGTCGCTGGAACCGACATTTCGGCAATAGGACTTGTCCGGCAGGGCAGAAACTTAGCAGCGACAGCCGTATGTGGATATATGAAGGCGCTTCGCTCCGCAAGACTCCATAGCGGTAACTTAATTTCGGCGCTTCTGAGAAAGCACCGGCCAACACTCCTGGTCGCTCTGACGTAGTTTAGAAACGTCGCATGACGCACCGGCAGGTGGTTCAGTATGAGGCAGTGCTCCAAATTATCACACATTTGCATATGATTTGTAAAATATAAGCGCAACAAAACCTGCACGATGAAGCATGAAGCACCAGCTGCAGTTTGACACTGAAATCGCCAAGTAACCGCATCCTGTGCAACACGCATCGCTTAGAAATGAGGACTGGTGTGATTCAGTAAGCAAGAAAGAAAAACGTGGTTATCTTACCACGGTACCACAGAAGCTGCATAAGTTCAATCGCAAGTAATTTCGCAGTACGTGCGGTCTTCTTCAGCGCGTGTGTCCGCTGAATGAGACCCATATAGCGCATCTTTGTCCGTGTCGTGTAAAACGCGACTAATACGCTTAACTCGAATCATTCGAATAAACGTAAGGGTGCAGCTTGCCCTATTTAAACAATTTAATAGGAGTGCATGCAATTTCTGGCGTCATTCTCTTGAATTTATTCCAGCTTTCATCTGAAAAACAAGGAATATTGGATGAGGCAGCGCTGTTAGTTGAACCACGCATTCACATATTTAGCTGTAGCGGGACATTTATGATGGAGGGGAAAATGCTAGAGGCCCGTGCACTGTGCGTTCTCAGTGCACGTTAAAACTACGCAGCGTGTCAAAATTTCCGGAGCTCTCCGCTACGGCGTGCCGCATAATCATGTTGTGGTTTTGGCACGTAAAGCCCCTGCATTTATTATTAGCAGCTGTCGCGGGCCGTGATCGCATACATACACGCATAATGCGGGTGTCGCACGACAGACCGCACTTCAGTTGTGTTCCTGTGCACATGCCGCTTCCGTCAACCCGAGAGGTGGCCCTCATTGGACGTGAGAGCTCTACCTTTTGGCAGTGCTGCCAGCAGCTGGTGAAACGGAGTATACCTTCTGGCTAACAAAACTGCCGCCTTTGTGGTAGACAGATAATCGCCTGCTCCCCAGTCCCGGGACATTGGTGAGTTTTAGTATATCGGAAAGCAGCAAATGCAAAGATTTAGCCTTAAGGTTGACGTTACCGTGGGACACACCGCGCATGCGCAGAACGTTAACCCTTACGTGCATACGCTATTTTCGGAAGATATCGTTCAACGCTAACGCTCACGAAGGGACCCGTACGTCTGGCAAGATGGCGGCGTCAGTCAAAGTGAGACCACTTGCTTCAGATCTGTCGGGACATCGGTTTGCATCGTTAAAGGGATCTTGAAACGGTTTTGATGATTTTGTGCGAACATGGTGGACCAGTAGAGCGAGTCATTAGGATCATTTGAGGGCTGATTTCAGCGCTGTGCGTAGAGTGTGGAATTTACAATAAGGTTTTCAACACGTACATCGCAAAAGATCTCAGCGGCTCGCCAAAAGGCGTTTTCAAACGCCCCCGCCATCGACCGATCGAATGGGAGGCCGCTGATTGGCCCCGAACCAGTCACGCGCACGTAATTTTCAAAAGCTAGCTGCGAACAACGTGCTTCTACAACGTACTCCTTCGTTTCAGGATGGATGGATGGATGGATGCTATGAGCGTCCCCTTTGTAGCGGGGCGGTGACATGTGCGCCACCAGGCTCGTAAGAACATTTAAGCACTTTTTTTTTCCCTCTCTCTCTTTAAATTTTCCTCATGCCTTTTAAATTTACTTCAATCCAATCGATCATACTATAGAAAAAACGGAAATTCATAGCCCAGTTCCCTGCCCCTTATGGCAGGGAACTGGGCTATGAATTTCCGGTGTCGTCGCGGCATCTGGCGGCGCACACACGAGTCGCCGGCGCTCTATTACAGAGGCTAGCACTGCTACAGTGTACTAGAAGAGGGCAGTGGGCTTACTCCGCTGCTCGTCTGACGCAGTTGGCGTCGCATTGGAGAGGTGGCGCCACAGGCATCTTTGATGGAAGCTTCGCTTGCAGAAGTTGCCGGCTGCTGGCCGCTCGTAAGAGTTGCGACGCTCGTTTCCTCAACATTTGTAATAAACTTTCATGTATTGACTGCCATATGACTACATTGAGAGCGTATGTTGCTCACGCTTCGCCGTCTTTTTTCCTTTTGCGATAGCGTTTGCCGAAAGTGAGTCGATGGCAGCCTACGCAGCGTATGCTTTCTCCGTTCTAGTTCGACGCAGTTAACGCTTTTCTTTTTTTTTTTTTTTGAGGTGGGGGAGGCTTGAGTTCTTTGCATATTTTGACAAACACCAGATTTGTTCAGGCCACATGGTATTTTCCCGAATATGACACCTCGGCGAAAAGGACGATGTACCCCTCAAAATATACGGTTTCATACAGCGACCAAGTATACGGTTACATGCCGTGTAGACCTAACCTAAAATGATTTTGTAACAAGATTATGCTCTTGATTTCGTCCCCCCATCTTACTCTCTGCCGCCCACGGCTGCGCTTACCCTCTCTTGGTATCCATTCCGTCGTTCTAACTGTCCATCGGTTATCTAGCCTTCTCATCACGTGGCCTGCCCATGTCCATTTTTTCTTCTTAATATCGTTCATTATGTCGGCGACCCCCGTTTGTTCTCTGACCCACTCGGCTGTCTTCCTATCCCTTAGTGTAACGCCTATCATTTTCCGTTCCATCGCCCGCTGCGCGGTTCTTAACTTCCTCTCTAGCTTCTTTGTAATTCTCCAGGTTTCTGATCCGTAAGTCAGTACTGGCAGGATGCAGTAGTTATATAGTTTCCGTTTGAGTGATAGTGGTAGGTTTCCGTTCATGAGTTGTGAATGTCTGCCATATGCGCGCCATCCCATGTTTATTCTACGGTGGATTTCTTTTATATGGGTGGGTTCTCCAGTAAGTAGCTGTCCTAGGTACAGATATTCTTCTACGACTTCTAATGTATGGGTTTCGACCTTGAATAGACGTTTTTTCGCCGTGCCACTTACCATTATCTTTGTTTTCTGCATGTTCATCCTTAATCCTACCTTAGCGCTTTCTCGGCTTAAGTCTTCAATCATCTTTTGCAATTCGTCGCCATCATTGCTAAAGAGTACTATGTCATCTGCAAATCGCAGGTTACTCAGATATTCGCCGTTAATCCTGAGCCCTGTCTCTTCCCAGTCTAACCTTTTGAAGATTTCTTCCAAACATGCAGTAAATAGCATGGGAGAAATTGTATCTCCCTGTCTGACACCTTTCTGTATTGGGATTTTTCTGCTTTTCTTATGGAGGAGCAGGGTGGCTGTAGAATCTTTATAGATGTTGGCTATTGTGTTTATATAGCTATCACATATTCCTTGACGACGTAGTGCCTCCAGAACTGCTGGTATCTCTACCGAGTCGAAAGCCTTTTCGTAATCTATGAAAGCCATATAGAGGGGTTTGTTGTATTCAGCGGATTTCTCGATTACTTGATTGACCGCATGCAGGTGGTCCATGGTTTCATACAGCGACCAAGTATACGGTTACATGCCGTGTAGACCTAACCTAAAATGATTTTGTAACAAGATTATGCTCTGCCTTCCACCAGATAATTATAAAACAGCGCACGCTCGCTTCCTAGATAAGCTATAACGTGCAGGCGTGCTGGTTGGGTTTGTGCCATTGTTGTGCTGAAATTGTAGCTCATGTATTTTTTGTTCTACTTCGGTTGTTGCACATGGCACAGTAGTTCTCTGGGGTTATTCATAACCATAATTATGCAGTTACAGGTCTGTTAGGCATATATACAGTGACATAATGGACAACGAAATTAAGATACACACGAAGCTCAAGTTTCTGACACGAGGCTCTTATTTGTCAGAAAGGAGGTATAACATCCAGCCATTAGTGAGTTTTAGTATATCGGAAAGCAGCAAACGCAAAGATTTAGCGTAAGGTTAACGTTACCGTGGAACACACCGCGCATGCGCAGAACGTTAACGTATACGATACCCTTACGTGCCTACGCTATTTTCGGAAGATATCGTTCAACGCTAACGCTCGCAAAGGGACCCGTACGGCTGGCAAGATGGCGGCGTCGGTCGAAGTGAGACCACTCGCTTCAGATCTGTCAGGACATCGGCCTGCATTGTTAAGCTCATTCATTACCCGCTCATGTTCTTATTTGCTATGGTTTGGCTAATTAAGCTTCGCCAGCCGTGTATTGGGTCGCCGTTTTCAAGATACGCTCTCAGTAAGCGGCACACAAGGCTTAAAACGTGAGTGCACTCGCTTTCACGGCCTTCGAGACTGCGCTTGCCGGCGCTCGAAATCTCAGAGGCCATGTCGCTTTGCTCACGTTTACGGTAGTCTCGTCGAGATGGCGGCACCGCCCCCGGGGCTTTTTTTTCTTTTTGTACATCGGCTGTTTCAAGCTACACCCAATTAAATAAAGCCGAGACGAGCAGTGTGGTGCATTACTGTATGTATAATGCTTGAAATGACAGTTTTGTTTGGCGAAGTATTCCTTCAGTCACAAAGGCGACTTGGATAAGCCAGCCTTCGCAGGCACATGCACAGATGCGCACCCCCTGGGCACTGGAGAAATGTTGCAGAAGCTCCGGGGCGCTGATGACAAGTGGAAAATCCGCCTTCTCAAAGCGGAAATGTCGGCGAAATTTCTCGTATGCAGCGTAGCCTCGACGACATGGACTGCCTGCGTAGCTTCTCTCTGGCTTCCAAAGTATAAATTAAGCGCTCCTATGTCATCGCAACTTCGAAATGACAGGCAGTACGGGTCAGAAAGGAGACTCGATGGCGGCATTTTGAAACGAAGCGATGTTTGTCGGGTCTGCCGACACAGCACTGACAACAGACTTACACGATACTGGCTCAATGATTTTGTGGCGCACTTAAGATTTAATAACAGTTGTTTTAAGGTGTAGTTGTCGCCGTACATGCCTTTGCGTTAGCTTTAGCGTTTCGCTCTCTTCCGCTATACTAAAAGTCTAGTTTGTGCCGCTAAGTGCATCCAGCTTTACCGTAACGTTAACCTTAACGCTAAATCTTTACGTTTGCTGCTTTCCGATACACTAAAACTCTCTCTTAATTCACACACTTTATTCACTTCATGCGCAACGGCTCAGCTTCAGCTGCTTGGCCCTCTGCCGCTTTCCTGCTTTGTCACTGTTTTGTCGTTTCACATAAAAGTGATGACGTAAAAACTAATTACTTTTGCTGTGAGGGTAGCTGCATGTACTGTAAACTTCAACCAATTTCGATGGAAAGTCTGTGCTGAACAACTGCCCGTCGACCCACCCCATAGCCTCAGGCGGAGAGTAAGTCCACTGCCCACCCCACTTTAATGGTCCGTCTGAAGCTTCCGATCGTTTCCTCCTACAAGCGGTCCTCTCTTGCGTCGGCGTTTTACGAAGGTAAGCTGGCAGAACGGGAAGAAGCGTCGGCACATGAACGGGAAGAAGCGTCTCTGAGCACATGATGCGGCTTGAAGTGGAGCTCGCACACTGCGCTGATGTCTTCCAGGAGCTTGTCCGCTCTGTGCAGATTTTTTTCCCATTCTTTACGCCTGTTCTCATCCTTCGGGACGCCGAACAACGATAGCTTCCGCCCACCCTTCACGAACACGTAGCCTGTTTGGCGCGTAGCAGTGGGTTTGCCGATATCGCGGCACGGCTCAGGCACTAAAGAGCATACTAATTTCTTGCGTAGTGCGTGCGGCTCAACGCTGACGGCAAAATCTCGGCGCTACAACGTCCACAGCAATAAAACGTGGCTCGACAATTGCTGCTCTGCAAGAGCTGGCCGGCACTTTCAGCCGCAACGCTCCTCCCACGTTCCATCAAAGGCGATGCCAGCGCCACCGCTCGGGCGAAGAGAAGCACACACAGGTGACGTTCGTGGCACGGCCGCTCGATTAGCAACAGCGGCCGTGTTCGTGGGGTCACCCCGCACCATAGCCTCCACCGGAGAGTAAGCCCACTGCCCTCTTCTAGTACACTGTAGCACTGCTAAAGTGTTCTAGAAGGGGGTAGTGGGCTCACTCTCCGGGGAGAGGGTACGTTGCCGCGGCGCAAAAAATGTAAACAAGTTTTCGTTTTCCTGAGTGCCCGCGTGGCGGCGCTACTATCGTCAGCAATGGGAGCCTTCGCCCTTGCTTCGCCCCGCTGCTGTAGTGCTGCTGCTGTGTTTCGTCGTCGCTGCATGTTTTCGGCCGAGCATTGCTTCGTCAATACGTTTCATTTTTCAGTTCTTATAGTTGTGAATAGTGTAGATTGGTAGTAAACACCTCGCGGTCATCGACTCTTCGTGCGGAATGGCACCACGTCGCCAGAACCATTGTTATGCGCCCGGGTGCCGGACGTACCATCAACAGTGCGATTAATATGATCTTCCAGAATGCCAGTAGAGCTGTATAAAAATGCATGCGTTGTTTGAATGGAAATGTGTGTATTATTTGTCATTTTTGTTAGTATTTCTTCTGATTCAGTGTCTTAATTTACTTATTGTGTGAACAATATCTGTTGATTATTCATGTGTTTTTGTGAACCTTTTTTAATTTATGCTGTGCCAAGTATGCTATTGAAAATATTTAGCGTCTCTGTGATTATTTGTAATTGTGAATATTTTTCTAGCATCTATTGGGCTGTTTTAGGAGACATGCCTTTTGCCGCACACGCTGATAAGTACAAAATGGGGCAAGGCCCTCTTCAAGCTATTGCAGCTTTTTTCTATCTGTTTTCACTTTGAGAAAAAAAATGAAAGTGATTGATAGGCATGGATCTTATGGAGTAAGGTCATTGTGCTGCCCCACCAAACAAACTTTTCACTTATTTCTGTGAACGATTGTTGTCTACATTTTTCCACACCTTCATTACAAATTCATTTTTTCTGAATGCTCGAGTGTGGACAAATAGTTCTGTAGAAAAGAGTGCAAATGAACCTTTTAGGTACATTATAGTGTCAGCAGAATTGCTAACTGGATTTTGCACTCAACTGATAGCAGTGTTTGCATGCAATTTCTTACACAATTATAATTTGCAGCATGTGAGGGGTCTTCAAGAAGCAAAATCTGATTGCATGTGATGTGGGTGGTCTACCCTTACTTTCGGTCTTTCATTTCTTGGGCATGATTAGGATCGGTCTTTCCTCCTGTGCACTCCCACACATTTTCTTGCACTTTTCAGGAGAATACATCAGCTGAGAGCGTGTAAGGTGCTTAAGTTTGTAGTAATATTGTTTTATTTAGTGAGAGTACGACCTCACTAAAGTTACTATCGAGTACAAACACTAGCATGAAAATATTAATCTCTTTTATCTAAAGGCAATCGATGTCAGTGCCCTTTAAAGAACCCCAGGTGGTCGAAATTTCCGGAGTGCTCCACTACGGCGTGCTTCAGAATTAGAAAGTGGTTTTGGCACGCAAAACCCCATAAATTAATTAATTATCTAAAGGTAATAGAACTGCGACATCTTTTTTTTTTTACGTGCGAGCTCGCTACCGCAATACAAAACTGGCGGTTTACAGCATAGATTACATCCCACGCCCGCCGATGGCGCGCTCATGTTTAGAGATACTTCATGCGCCAGAACGACGACCAAAGCAAGAATATGCTTACGCAAAAGAAAAAAAGCAACGAAAATGGCTATGAACAGGGGTTGCATCAGTAGCGCACCCAGGATCTCTGCCAGGGGGGGGGGGGGTCAATTTTTCACGAAGGGCCAAATAATAGTAATAAATAAAATACCAAATAAAATGCCAAATAATAGTAGCATAAAGGACGATGATTATTTTATTAATTTTTCGGCGTTTCGCAGAGACTTTAGCGCCACATTCTTCTAGGACATAGCAGCAGTTACAGAGTGGGAGGGGGGTTAGGTCGGCCTCCGGGGGGGGGGGAGGTTACAACACCGAACCCCCCCCCCCCCCCCCGTCGGTGCGCCACTGGGTTGCATAAAAGTAGTTTGTGCTTGAAGCGCCGGCAAACTAACCGCGCTGAGGGCAGCAACGCGTCGCCTACATTGCAGGTGGTGGTGGCGCCATCTACCAAGTGAGACATAAAGTGCGTCAGTGCACGGCCTCCAGTCAGCCCACTACCCATTTCTAGAACACTTTAGTAGGGTGGCTAGAATGGGGCCACCCTAACTTTAGCACTGCCGAGACGGGCGACCTCAGTGAGGATATCGGGGCGCTGTGTCGCTACGGAAGGCTCGGCAGAGCGGCTGACGCGGGAGGCGCTGTCGTCGCTAGCGCGCACTCCGCAGCAGGTCGAGTTGAGGAGGAACAGCAGTGGTAAGGATGAAGGCGACAGAAATAAGCCCATACCTGCCTTAGGGCAAGGCGTTTTGCTTTATTTATGGTGTGAATGATTTCACAATTGTGCTAATCAGTGACGCAATGAAAAAAAAAACCTTTCAGGGGCCCCTTAAACTCATTTATTACCCGCTCATGTTCGTATTTGCCTTATGTTTCTTGTGGCTCTTTGGCTATGTTTCGTTGGCTGCGGCGTCCTCTGAGGAGGCCGCCGCAGCCAACGTGAGCACCCCACCAACCACACGTGACTCAACCGGCCCGTCATTGCCGCCGCCTGAGGAGGCCGAGGAAGCCGCCGCGGCCATCTTTACCGCTCCTGCACCAACCACCCGTGACTCACCACCACCGGTTCTCCAAATTACCGGGACACCGCGCGAGCTAGTTTTCCGGGAGGAGGTGGAAAACACGCCAGACCAGCGGGAGAGTGATGGCACTAATCCTTCCTTCTCGTCTGCTCCCTCCTCACCCTCGACATCGTCTGACGTCAGCGCCAATCAGCTGATCTCGGCGGCCCCTGCCAACGCTACTGTTCAGGGCGCCTCATCATCTCCGTCGCAGCCGAAGGAAAAGGGAAAGGAAGGTACTACACGTGCTCGCCCCAGCTGTGTGCTCGGACCAGCACCACCACAAGCTGATGAAGAGTTCCCACCCCTTCCGCCGACTGGAGCTCCTAGCGGCACGCAACTCTGTGCGCCCTTAGTCCCCGACTTCGTTCCTGCACGAGTCCAGGCCACACGGCCTGCCCCTTCACCTGCCATCGGATCTGCGTCACCCTCCCGGCCTCCTTCTGGCCGGAGCAACACGGTTCTCTTTCGCCCGGTCGGCCGGAGGACGACCTTTCGCCCTGTGGCACAGGAGGCGATCTCGGCGTTTCTGGCGCCGATCGGCGGTGTCCTGCGGGTTCGTGTCAATTTCCGCAGGAATGTGGTGGCAGCTGACGTCCCCGCCGGAACACCGCTGGGTCCCCTCCTCGCCGTCAACGATATATGTGGTGTCGCTGTCCACGCCAAACAGGCGTCCACAAACTCGTGCAGCGGCATCATCTATAATGTAGACCCCGCATTCGACGAGGCGGAGATTCTTAACAACATCCGCTCGCGGCTCCCGGTGATTGAGTGTTCCCGTGCCGGCCGCAATGTGGTGGTGCGCTTCAGCGGGACAACGCCGCCAACCGACGTGGAGCTCTACAAGCAGCGCCGAGCAGTGCGTCCTCGCCGTCCCCGGCCAGCACAATGTGATCGCTGTGCACGCTATGGTCACACAGAGCTCACGTGCACTTTGGGTCAGCGTTGTCTCCGCTGCGGGGGGCCCCACCCGCCCACGGACTGTACCGCGGCGACGCCGAGGTGCCTGTTCTGCGGCGGCGGGCACCTCGCCACCGAACCACGCTGCCCCCGGTGGCAGGAAGAGCGGCGGATTCCTGAAGTGCGCGCGAAATCCGCCGGGCAACTCTCGCGCCGTGAAGCACTCGCCATCGCTAGGCTGGCCGCCCCCGACGCCCCTGCACCACGCGCTAACCAGCCCGTCCAGCAGGGAGCAACATTTTCGGCGGTCACCACCGGCAAAGCACGCCCGCCCGCGCCTGAGCCGACGCCTGCACCCGCAACCGCCGGCCGCAGCGCAACGAACAGGAAGGAGGCCGCCCTAGCCGTACTCGCGGCTGCAGTCTCGGCTGCCATGGATTTCCTTCCTCCAGACTCTCCCGTTCGCTCGCTGTGTGCTGCAGCGCTGGCCACGCACCACGCACTCTTCCCCAACCATGGCGAGTAGTCGTCGTGCACCGAGGCCGCGCATACTGCAGTGGAACTGCAATTCGCTGCGCCGCCGACAAGCCGAGTTGGCGGCGTGCCTTCCCCTGCGCGACTACGATGTCCTAGCGTTACAGGAGACGTATGTCCGTGCGGAGGAAGTATCGCTGCCTGGCTACATCGGCTACAGCAGCCCCACTCAGTGTGCGCTGGGGGAGTGCAAGGACGCTCCGTGTCTCGATAGCACGCACCCTCCTGGGAAACCCCGTGCCGCTCTATACATCCGCGCGACACTCGCCCATGCCCTAGTGCCAACGGCGAGCTTCTGCAGCTCAACAGTGGAGTGCGTGGCCGTCACAGTGCGCGTTGGCCGTGTGGACACCTCTGTTGCGAGTGTTTATGTTCGCCCAGTGGCCGCGGTCAGTTACGCGTTTGTGCCCGCCCTCGCTGCTGTGCTTGCGCCCGACCATGTGTTGTGCGGTGACTACAACGCGCACCATGTCAACTGGGGATGTGCCGCAACCAGTGTGCGCGGTCGTGATCTAAGTGATGTGATAACCACGGCGGGCCTTATCGTGATCAACACGGGAGTACCAACTTTCGTCCGCCGTGGATCGTCTGGAACGGTGATCGAACTGGCCTTGGTGTCGGAGCGCTGTTCATATGAGTGGAAGCGCGACGCTGACACTGCCGGGTCTGATCACTATCCCATCACCCTGTCTCCCAGCCATCCCAGCCGTGGTGCGGTGCGCGAATACAGTGTAGTGCGGTGGCCGCTCTTCCGTGAGCTGTGCGCCTCGGTGCAGCGCAGCAGTGACTTCTTCGAGCACATCGCCGAGTGTGCCGAGCGCGCCTCCACGCGCTGTGTTGTGGCCGCCGGATCGCCCGTCCCCGACATTAAACTGTTGAACCTTCGCGCGGTTCGGCGGCGTGCGCAGCGACGTGCTGTACGCTCTACCGCGGACGGTGCGTGGACGCTCTACAACCGGCTGGACGCGGTGTGTCGACGTCACGCGCGGCGGTTACGTGACCGCAGCTGGACGGGCGTGTGCTCCTCCTCGTTGAGCGACCCTCGCCGCCGTGGTCGCGGCTGGCACATCATGCGGGTGATGATTCAGCCGAAAGTGTCGCGCCTGCCTGTCCTAGCCATTGCCGTCGCGCGCGGCATCACTGAAGCTGAACTCGCCGAGCTACTGGCGTCCTGCTTTGAACCCCCTGCTGCTGCCCAGTGTGTTGTGCGCGCCACCAGCCCCGCCACGCGGTCCCTCCCGCCAATCGAGCCGGCACTTGCAGGTGATGTGCGCGCTCTGTGTGAGGCGGACTTCACCCTCTCGAACTCGAAAGAGTACTGCTTCGGAAACGAAAGCGCAGCGCGCCTGGAGCTGAACGCATCACGCATCAGCTGCTCCGAAACCTGGACGCCTCCCAGCGCCCACTCTTGCTGGAGGCGTACAACCAGGTTTTCTCCAGCGGCCGCCTCCCAGATCAGTGGCGCTCGGCCGTTGTGGTCCCTGTTTTGAAGCGAGGTAAACCGCCGCGGGAACTGAAATCCTACCGGCCTATCTCGCTCACCTCCGTGGCTGGGAAAACCATGGAGGGAATGGCACTACACCGCCTACAGTGGATAGCAACGGCGCGCGGCTTCTTTCCGGCAGAGCAATGTGGCTTCCGAGCTAATCGGGCGACTGCCGACTGTCTAGCCGCCGTGGTGAGCACGCTTGAACAGGCCCTGCACGACAGGGAGATGGCCATCCTCCTCCTCCTCGACTTGAAGTCGGCATTCGACACGCTGCCCCACGATTCCATCCTCCACGCAGTGCGCGCGCTCGGTGTTGAGGACAAACTCCTGCGCTATGTGCAGGCCTTCCTCGCCGACCGATCGTTCTGTGTGCGCGTGGGGAAAGCGACGAGCTCGCCGCGCTTGGTTAACTCGGGCGTGCCACAGGGAAGTGTGCTCAGCCCATTTCTGTTTAACCTAGTGCTCGCGCCCCTCATCGAGTCCCTCCCGAGCACGGGCGGCTTCCCTGTGCGAGCGGTGATCTACGCCGACGACGTCGCCTTGTACGTGCGGGGTCCCACGCGGCAGTGCAGCAGGGTGCGTGCGTGCATGCAGGACGCTCTCCAGCGTGTCGCCGGATTCATCGACGGCATTGGCCTCACGTTGTCGCCCTCGAAGACTGAGGCCCTCGTTGTGCACCCTCGTGCAGCTCAGCGTCGCTCCTTGCCGTGCCTCCAGCTCCATGGCGCGCCAATCTACTGGCGAAAGTGCGTCCGCTACCTCGGGCTGACGATTGAAAATCGCCTACGGTGGTCCCCCGCGGTGCGGCGCATTCGGCAGGAGTCTCGTCGCGTCGAGGGCGCTGTGCGAAATCTGCTGGCTCGCGGGAACGGCTGCCCTCCCTCGTTTGCGTGTACCATGTACGAGGCGATGGCGCTGTCCCTGGCGTTCTACGCCCTCCCTCTCTGCAGTGTGCCTGTGCTTCAGTGGCGCCTGATTGACCGGGACCATCGGCGAGTCCTCCGCATGTGCCACGGGATGCCCCGCAGCTCCCGTGTAGCGGACACCCTCGCGGAGGCTCGTGCGTGGCCCCCATCTCTCACGGCTGACATGCGTGCACTGTGCCATATCGAGAGGCTCCATAGGGCGCCTGGTGCCGGCCCCCTCCTCGACAGACAGCGGCGGGTGCCGCACTCGCGCGTGGGGCGGATGGTCGAATTGTACGACAGCATTGTGGTCGATGACCCCGTGACCTGTGCGCGTTGGCCGTCACCCCACCGCAGTGTCCATTTGCCTGTGTGTGTGAACCTCCCAGGAGTGAGCACGAAGCGTCACACACCTCACGGTGCCATCGCGCAGGAGGCGGCGGCGCGAATGCAAGACGACTGCGCCGGCAGGCTCCATGTCTTCTCCGACGGGTCAGTGCTGCAGGACCGCTCCGCCGCTGCTGCCTGCACAGCTCCCGAGCTCGGCATGAACAAGCAGTGCCGACTTAGCTACTGCGCTTCCTCTACGACAACAGAACTGGTCGGGCTACAACTGGCTGCTGACCTCCTCCTTGAGTCGCCGGCCGTTACGAGCGCAGCGATATTCTGTGACTCTAAACCGGCCTTGCGTCTGCTCGCGAGGGAGGAACGCGGCCCGCCGCTCGCCCAACGAGTCGCTCACAGTCTGCTGTCTTTACGGGAGCGCGGATGCGACGTCGTCCTGCAGTGGCTTCCCGCACACGTGGGCATCGCGGGAAACGAGGCAGCGGACGAACTCGCTAAGCACGCCCACTCTGCCGACATCCCGCTGTCCGATTGCGCCAGTTCGTACGACCCTGCGCTCATCAATTTTCGTAGGGAACTGGCGCGATCCCACCCTGACTCGCGCATCGCCGACGGCTGCCCGCCACGCCCACTGCCCGCGACCGGTTTCACTCGGCGGGAGCGTGCACTTCTCTTCACCCTTCGAACCGGCGCGGCGTGGACAGCCGAACGCCGTCATCGACTTCGTGGTGCCGTCTCTCCCGCGTGCATAGACTGCGGGGAGGTGGAAACCCTCGCACACCTTCTGTGTGGCTGCCCTGCCTTCGCCTCCGCTCGAGAACAGTTGTGTGCCAGCTACTGTAAACACGGCCTGTCGTGCTCAACACTACAGGACTTGTTGCACCCGGCTGGTTGCACTGAACGTCGCCGCTCCGCTCTTTCCGCCCTCCTCAACTTCATCGAGGACACGGGGTTGGCCGGGCGGCTATGACAAACTAGCGTGTATTTTAAGCGTTTAAGCTAGTGTGTGTTTTAAGTGTTTAAGTGTCTTTTAAGTTTTTAAGTTCGAGCTTGATGTTTACCTGTGTACAGTGTGGTGCCTACGCCCGTGTCTCCCTCTTCTAAGTTCTACTTTATCTTTCTTTCTCTGTTTTAGTCCCTCTCCCCCATCCCCCGCACAGGACGGTTGAGGTGTCCTCCTCGACGAGAGACAGTTACTATCCTGTGCTTTTCTCTTCTTTTCAAATAAAGAATCTCTCTCTCTCTCTCACTGATCTCCACTAGGAGGAGCTGGATGGCGCTTCGCGCTACTACTTCGCGCGCGCAAGTGAAGCCGCCGGAAGTCGGCCTCCTTGTCCCGGAAGCGAGCGCCGCGGACAGTCGATTGCTGCTTGTGGGACAACATTTTATCGATTTTTTGGAAGAAATGCCAGCTTGTTGTGCAGTAAACTGCACGAGCCGGCCAGAAAAGTCTTCAGGGAAGACGTTTCACGCGTAAGTAGCCCGAGATTGCGTTTATTTTGCGAGGAAATAGCTTCGTTTTCCCGAGTGAGGCGTGTTAAAGCTGTTTGGCCTTTGTCATGCAGGTTCCCGCGCTCGAAGCCACAAATATTCGAGCAGTGGGTAGTTAACCTCAAAAGAGACAAATGGAAGCCAACTCCAGGCAGCAGGCTGTGTGGCGACCATTTTACAGAGTCTTGTTTTGACCGCTCGGGCACAAGAACCCGTCTTCGGGACGATGCCGTCCCAACGCTGTTTTCTTTCATCAGAGACGTCATTACCATGCAGGACATCTCCGCAATCATTTTGCTTCGCCACATTCATGAGAGCTGGACATGACTGTGGCGAAGCAAAATGATTGCGGAGATGTCCTGCATGGTAATGACGTCTCTGATGAAAGTGAACTTGAAAGGGAAGCTGAGCGACTTCGCTGTCGCCATACATTGGCAACGTTAGTGGTTACATTGCAGGGTTTGTCTGTCTGATGGTGTGGAAGCGGATTCCTTGCGCAACGTGCCATTCAGCAACTGTGTCAGACAGAAATCCATCTGCATTCTTCAAGCGGAAAAATAAGGGCGGTCTACAGGTGCCATCATCTTCTACAATATACATTTGT